>CM017197.1:186768-569268 GCA_004837865.1 Musa balbisiana
CAATTCCCATCCTAGTAGGCATCGACGGAGCCTTCTGCGACCCTGTCAGGGCAACATCGACTCCCCATTCATCCATTCGCAAGTCAAGAGAACATATGGAAGAAACTCCATTCACCGGTATCAATGCAGGATGCCCATACTCATCTGCAGAGCCACAGTTGTAGCGTTAGCATAAGCTCAAGCATTGTTGCAGAAAAGTAGGACCATCTCGGACCGTACCGAGGACGTTTCCTCACAGCTGCCAGATTATTCGTGACTCCGGTTTCTGTCTCATTGTGGACAATGCAAACAGCCTTGATGGAATGAGACGGGTCGGCTGCTAGTTTGGATGCCAATACGTCGAGATTGGCACCTCGTCCCCACTCGCTTTTCTATGACATTGAGATTGAAGTTTAGGCTCTGCTGTTGATCGATCCACAGAAGGCTAAACGGCCGATGAGAAAAGATACGATCCTATCACCAGGTGATTAGCGTGTTTGTGAGTCCAAGCCCCCGTTCCTGGCTAAAATCCAATCTTTATGAAGCATATCCTTGTGATATACGGAACAGAGATGGAAATGATACGGTTGTTGGGATCAAGGAGGGGGTTCCGGTTGTTGTCTTGAAGATCTTCTGACGCCCTCAAGAAGAGTCTTTGTGAGGGCCGGGACAGCGGCAGTTCCTGTTCATTGCCCGTATCACTGGCTGGGGGATGTTGACCGGCCCTGGAAAAAAGAGGTGGCTCCTCCCTGGTCCATAGAAGAAATCTATTTCCAAAGAGGAGAGAGATGGCTTTGCTTAAATGGAGACTACCTCAGCCCAGCTCCACCTAAAAGATCACAACAGGAATGCTGAGCTCCGCTTCATTTCTTATGCTTGTTGGTAAAAAAATCTCAAATCTTCAACATATGACCAATAGAAAATGACATACATAGACAAAGGATCACAGAGGTTTGCAGCAGCAGCAGCAGCAGCAGCAGCAGCAGCAGCAGCAGCAGCAGCAGCAGCAGCAGCAGCAGCAGCAGCAGCAGCAGCAGCAGCAGCAGCAGCAGCAGCAGCAGCAGCAGCAGCAGCAGCAGCAGCAGCAGCAGCAGCAGCAGCAGCAGCAGCAGCAGCAGCAGCAGCAGCAGCAGCAGCAGCAGCAGCAGCAGCAGCAGCAGCAGCAGCAGCAGCAGCAGCAGCAGCAGCAGCAGCAGCAGCAGCAGCAGCAGCAGCAGCAGCAGCAGCAGCAGCAGCAGCAGCAGCAGCAGCAGCAGCAGCAGCAGCAGCAGCAGCAGCAGCAGCAGCAGCAGCAGCAGCAGCAGCAGCAGCAGCAGCAGCAGCAGCAGCAGCAGCAGCAGCAGCAGCAGCAGCAGCAGCAGCAGCAGCAGCAGCAGCAGCAGCAGCAGCAGCAGCAGCAGCAGCAGCAGCAGCAGCAGCAGCAGCAGCAGCAGCAGCAGCAGCAGCAGCAGCAGCAGCAGCAGCAGCAGCAGCAGCAGCAGCAGCAGCAGCAGCAGCAGCAGCAGCAGCAGCAGCAGCAGCAGCAGCAGCAGCAGCAGCAGCAGCAGCAGCAGCAGCAGCAGCAGCAGCAGCAGCAGCAGCAGCAGCAGCAGCAGCAGCAGCAGCAGCAGCAGCAGCAGCAGCAGCAGCAGCAGCAGCAGCAGCAGCAGCAGCAGCAGCAGCAGCAGCAGCAGCAGCAGCAGCAGCAGCAGCAGCAGCAGCAGCAGCAGCAGCAGCAGCAGCAGCAGCAGCAGCAGCAGCAGCAGCAGCAGCAGCAGCAGCAGCAGCAGCAGCAGCAGCAGCAGCAGCAGCAGCAGCAGCAGCAGCAGCAGCAGCAGCAGCAGCAGCAGCAGCAGCAGCAGCAGCAGCAGCAGCAGCAGCAGCAGCAGCAGCAGCAGCAGCAGCAGCAGCAGCAGCAGCAGCAGCAGCAGCAGCAGCAGCAGCAGCAGCAGCAGCAGCAGCAGCAGCAGCAGCAGCAGCAGCAGCAGCAGCAGCAGCAGCAGCAGCAGCAGCAGCAGCAGCAGCAGCAGCAGCAGCAGCAGCAGCAGCAGCAGCAGCAGCAGCAGCAGCAGCAGCAGCAGCAGCAGCAGCAGCAGCAGCAGCAGCAGCAGCAGCAGCAGCAGCAGCAGCAGCAGCAGCAGCAGCAGCAGCAGCAGCAGCAGCAGCAGCAGCAGCAGCAGCAGCAGCAGCAGCAGCAGCAGCAGCAGCAGCAGCAGCAGCAGCAGCAGCAGCAGCAGCAGCAGCTCTGTTTTTAATCTATATAAATGAGGCAAATTTGCTGTAATTCCATTAGATTGCAGTGAACATGTTAGGAAATTGAATTGAAGTGGTCCAAGAAACTTCACCTCCATCCAAATCAAGCACCCTGCCTGGTAATAATCGGTCATTAGCAGGCGTGATCCAAAGTCACCGTTTTGGAGTTATTATCCTTATATTAAGTTTATCTAGCCTTGGATTGCATCCATGTTATCCAATATTTTCTTGATATATCGGGACTCGATTACATATAATCCAATCAACCCAACCCATCATGTCAACATAAGAATTTTCTTAATTCGATAGTATTTTCCTTCACTTTTAGGATCCAAAACTTCAGTTTTGATCCTCGCCACAGACTTCGAATTGATTTGTAGACACCCTCCCAACATTTAATTTTGAAGGTGATGCCTATGACAAGTGCGAGGAAGCATACTCGATCAATTTAACCCCTTGACGTGAATCAAACACTTCTTCACTTCCACTATATCGAACTAATGAAATCCACTGATAGCCAAAGCCAAAATCTAATTACATTATGATGCGATGCAGGCCAATGATTTATCTATAATGATTAAGAAATTTTTTCTGACAAGAAAAGGGTAAAATATAGTTGTGACGGAGCAGTTTCATATGCAAAAAGAAGGAAGAAAGCAGGCTTTGTGGAGTTCCGCACAGTATGTGTGCGCGTGCTGTGAAATCGAGAAATCGAAACCTGATGATTTCAAATTCTATAATAAATTATATTAAATTTTAATTAAAAAATGATTAATAAAAATATATTAATTAATTTAGTTTGAGAAATTCTTTCCGGTTCTCTCTTATCCTTCTAATTTTGTTACCTATATGCGCTGCGATAGCTCACCCCGGCGAACTTCCGAGGTTGATGTCACCTCTCACCGCCCTCCCGGCGAGAGGCGACAATGGTCAACGGTTGCGCCTCCATGGGTGACGTGGTGGTCGAGGGATCATCTCCGTCCATGGTTTCTCCAACTCCTTCGACGTCTACCACCGACTCATACCACGTGGGACCTTTCACTGCTTATTCAGGCGGTGAGAGGTGACAACGGTGAACAGTTGCGTGTCCATGGGTGACGTGGTGCGCGAACGATCATCTCCGTCCGTGGTTTCTGGAACTCCTTCGACGTCTACCACGCGCTCATACCACGTGGGACCCTTCACTGTTACGGTTACATAACTTGACGTTCTAAAAGCTTCTCGAGGTTTCCTTCCGTTGGCTTCTTGACCTTTTCGCTCGCTGCCGGTCTCACGACGACGCACGAGAGAGCGAGAGAGACAGAGAGAGAGAGACGATCTAAGCTGAGAGAGGTGAAAGGAAATGAGATGAGTCGAAGGCAGCGGCCTCTGCTGGTGCGCACCCTCCTCTTCCTCTGCGCCTCAACGCCGCCTCCCTCGCCCTCTACTTCCTTCTTCGCTCCCCTCATGGGAGCCCCCCGGCCATCTATCCCGTCCCGTTCCTCGAAACCCCAGCGGACCTCAACAAGAATCCTCGATCATCCGCCCCAAGCCATGGCCACCGCTCCCGTCCGCCCTCCCCTGGAACCCCTCCCCCCCCCCATCCTGCGAGGCGCATGGACTCTTGGACTCTGCCACGTGGACCTTTCACAAGGTATTGATCATCGGTGCTTTGATGAGATCCAACGGTAAGCGTATCATGTCGCATAAATTTTTATTTACGGAACTTTGTATGCACCCTAAGAGAAAATAGGAATCAGTGCCATTTAAAACGCGAGAGGACCTCTCTCAGCCACGCATTGTCGCCTCTCCGGACTGTCTCCGAGAAAAGAGGGAGCGGCTTCGGAAGGGTAAAACCTTAATCTCATGTGAATTCTTCCTTGATTTCTGGAGGATTTTTGTCTATTTTCATGTTTTCTTCGTTTATCTGGTTGCTGATCGTGTATCTGACCGGATCGATCGGGTCCTGTGTCTTCCAGTTAGCTTCATCCCCTGTTCCCTTAGTTTCTCCCAAATCGAAGACAAGAGGGAAGGAGAGATCAGCAAGAAAAAGATCGAACAAAAGGAGATCGCGAGGGGTTCTTGGAGGACGAGATGGCGTTGAAATTTCTGAACAAGAAGGGATGGCACACCGGGAGCCTCCGGAACATCGAGAACGTGTGGAAGGCGGAGCAGAAGCATGAAGCCGAGCAGCGCAAGCTCGAGGAGCTCCGCAAGCAGATCCAGGACGAGCGCGAGAAATCGGAGTTTCGCCTCCTCCAGGAACAGGCCGGCCTCGTCCCGTAAGCCCCGATCCCCAAGTTTCTTGATTTTAGGGTTAGGGTTAGGGTTCTGTTTGATTGTTCGAGGAAAAAAAATGTTTCGTTGATTGTTTCTTAGCGCCATGTTTCTGGGATTGATCTTATTAGGAGGCAAGAAAGGTTGGATTTTCTCTACGAGTCCGGATTGGCGGTGGGAAAGGGGAGCTCAGATGGGTTCAAGGCTCTTCAAGCACCACCAGTGGCGGCTTCCACTACCTCAACATCCGAGGGTAGTTCCTCCAAGGTACAATTCTTTTAGGATTATTATGTTCTTTTATCATGATTTTCATTTTGTGAATCATCATGATTGAGTATAAAGATATGGCGTATTGTGTGATGGCGATGTTGTTAGGCATCAATTGTTAGGCATCAATTGAACGTCCAATTTTCTACATCTTGAACAGGACTAAAATACAGTCATGTACTTGAACAATAACTTTATAGAAGGTTGCATCAAAGAAATATCACAATAATGAATGCCATTCTGATAGCTGGTTAATAAATGCATCATGAACTTTTCTACTAAATTGATTTAAGGGATTTTTCTTTGGCTATCTTACATTAGAGTTTTTTTATAAAATTGGTATTATATTAAAGAGATTTCTCTTTGGCATCAATATACAACTTTATCGGATGAGCATGAGAAGCTTTGTCTGTTTGCTACAAGTTATTACTTTATCATACCATGATATGAAAAGTTTGTAACCATGATTTGCTGACCTCTAGCATCACTGGATGATAATCATAATCATGCATATCTTTCTCTTTTGTTTCTTATTTTATGGAACCTTTATTTTTAGGGCTACAACTGTGTACATTACCCTTCTCTACACCTCATATTGCTGGGAGCTTCAGGCACCAGATGCACTTCTTATTTCATGGAACTTCTTTTTGTGTTGAATTTTGTCAATAGGAAAACCCATTTTCACAGAGTATTCAGTAAAATCTAAGTATTTCCATCACTTTGGCTACGGAAGACATCAGTCATACATGTCTCTTTCGAATTAATTATTAGTAATTGTTTATTTTTTTTAGAACTCCAGTAGATATGGTATTTCGGGCAACACCTGCATTGATTTTAAGGTGGCCAAAATTCTTTAACACAATTATATATTAATGACTATCTTGATAATTTGCCTTAGGGATTTTATGTTCAAAGATGGACTTGGAATAGCGGAGGCTTTTTGTTTTTGTCTACTTTTTCATAAAAGAACTAATGTAAAACATAGAAGAATTTTTATCACAAACTGTACCTTGAGCACGCTCAAGTTTTTTTTTCTCTTAATTATTTTAAGCTTCACTATGATATGTCTGACCCTCGATCATGTTCACCATACCTTTTTCTCTTAATTATTTTAAGTTTCACTACGATTTGTCTGACCCTCGATCATGTTCACCGTTCCCAAAAATCTTCGGAAACTGCCACTTCAGCTGTCATCAATGATCAAACCTAATAAATATATGTGATTATACAAAAAATGCATATGTCAATTAACCATGAGTAGATAGTTGATTCATCATGGCTGGTACATGATTGTAAGTGCATTATCAAGGTGATAATAAACAATTTACCATGAGCCTGTTTTATTTTTCCTTTTGTTTAGTACATCTTTCACAAATAAACATTTGTATTTGTGGATGAAATGTACTGAGTACTGTTACAATGTTGGCTTTTACCATAGATTTAGGTGAGTAAAATAAATATTTACTAAATATGTCTGATTGAGGCTTTTGCATGCTGTCTTTTGATATGCTAGCTGTTGGACACAGTGTAATACTGTGCCACCATGTTGTACATGTGGAAAGTTTCTTTGCTATATCATGAGACATGCACGATATCAAGTGTTCATTATTCCTGTAGATCCGTTGTTGCCTTTTATTATAGTTCATTTTTGTTTGTTTGCTTGCTTGCATCACTTCTTGATTGAAAAGTTGGAATGTGCTTTATGCATTTCTTAAAACTAGCCGTCTTATATTTTGGTATATTAATGTTTAATGTTGTCATCTTGTTTCTCAATTTAACTGCTCGTATGTTGTGCTGTCGTTACATCTTTTTATCAATGCTTTTTGGTTTTCATTATGCACCTTCCTCATTGTTCCTATGATGTAATATAACATGTGATAAGTTCTTAATGTATGTCAGGCTGCTGTTCCTTGAGCTCTATTTGAGGATAAGCCTCAGTCTGCAAATGAAACTTGGAGGAAACTTCACTCTGACCCTTTGCTCCTTATCCGTCAGCGTGAGCAGGAAGCACTTGCTCGAATAAAGAATAATCCCATAAAGATGGCAATGATTAAGAAATCTGTAAGTGGTTTTGTCTGTTTTCCTTTTATGGATGCTAGAATGTCCATAAACATGTTTCTTCTCTAAATAATCTGCATAGTTACAATTATCAGATCTCAAAATTTTGTTTGACTCTTTTATTAAATTACACCTTCCTGTGCTTGGTTTTGTGCTAATGCGTTTGCCAAAATCACCACAGTTTGCTCAAATGATGGCAAGTTGTGGCCAAAAACCCTTTCATCCTTTTAGTTCCATGCCATTATTTGATAGATTAACTTTTTTCATGAAGTACTGTTCTTTGTTTCCGTATCAGGCTGCCAGCAAACTGAACCCCCCAAGTCAGAGAATCAATATTTTATAAAGTTGCTTACTATTAAAAATTATATTTTCTTTCCTGTGTCTCTCAAATGATTATGTGGCTTAAGAATACAAACGAAGAATTGTTGTTCGAATTATAAGCATACCACATCTGCAATTGAATCACTAATCTTTTCAATTTTACAGGTAGAAGATGAGAAAAAGAAGAAGCAAGATAAGAAAGAAAAGAAAAGGCATAAGGATCATCACCACAGTAGGTCAAAGGATGATAAACGCTCATTGAGACGTTATTCTGATTCAGAATACACAAGTGATAATCAGGAAGAGAAGACAAGAGAGCGTCTAACATCTGTACGTCAAGAAGGTAGGTCGAAGTGCTGCAAACATTCATCAAAAGATCATTCAGATTCTGAAGACGCCAAAGAAGGTGCAGAAGGGAAAAAAAAGAGTGATTGCCCGACATATGAACATTACCAGCACAGAAGTTCCAAGTATGATAAGCATTCTCTGAAGGCTGCTTCAGATTCAAGAAGGGCAGGTGAGTGTGAGGAAGAGGGGAAGTATCATCATACAATATTAGAGCGTCAGCAACATATCCACTCGAAGAATGAGAAGCACTCATCCAGAGGCCATTCATATTCAAGATACACTCACGAGGAAGATGGTACAAGGTCTAATTATTCTTCATCTGAACAACATCATACTGATTCTGAGCTTGGCATGGAAGACAAGAACAGGGAAACCAACAGGCTAAGAGAACAGCCTGGCTATAATCGTCGTCGGGGTGTACCAAAGATGTCGGAGGAAGAGAGAGCAGCTCGGCTAAGAGAGATGCAACTGGATGCAGAGGTCCACGAGGAGCAAAGGTTGAAGCGGTTGAAGAGAGCAACGGAGGCTGATGCCCAAGAAGCAATGAGGGCAAGATTTTCAAGAGGCAAAAATTTTTGGTTGCTGCCCAAAATAGCATATATGGAGCTGAAAAGGGAGGGAGTGCTACGATAGAAGAGAGTGTCCGTCGTCGTGCTTACTATTCGCAGGGAAGCTCAGCAGCCCATGAGAGCAATGCATTTCGGCGGTGAGCATGTTCCTGTTTTACGTCATCACGTTGAATCGGCATATGCACAATTATTCTGTTTTGATCAGATTCTTTATGGATTTAATATTGCCCAAAGGCATCTCTGTATGCAAGATAGCACGCCCGTCTAGCAACATCTCAAGCAGTGAACACACCAACATCAAATACTACTAGTCAGAGATCAGTTTGACTTGTTGGAGGGCTTTTATCATAAAATTATATGAAAGGTCCAGCTGGTCGCAGTGTATGCATCTGTATTTTGGTCGGTGTTTCTGTCGCTACGAAGCAAAGCTTAAACCAACAGTTCATTGGAGCGGTGGGCTTACCCAAACAATGCAAGGCTCAGAGTAGTGATAATATCTAGCTTTTCTAGTAAAAGGCTGTTTGTGCGCACGGTTGCTTTCTTAGTTGTGAGTTCTTTCTGCTGTTGAAGTGATAGCTTGTGGTGATGGTTCCCCCAAATACATAGGTTCCCCCACATAGGTTCCCCCAAATACATAGGTTCCCCCAAATACATAGGTTCCCCCAAATACATAGGTTCCCCCAAATACATAGGTTCCCCCAAATACATAGGTTCCCCCAAATACATAGGTTCCCCCAAATACATAGGTTCCCCCAAATACATAGGTTCCCCCAAATACATAGGTTCCCCCAAATACATAGGTTCCCCCAAATACATAGGTTCCCCCAAATACATAGGTTCCCCCAAATACATAGGTTCCCCCAAATACATAGGTTCCCCCAAATACATAGGTTCCCCCAAATACATAGGTTCCCCCAAATACATAGGTTCCCCCAAATACATAGGTTCCCCCAAATACATAGGTTCCCCCAAATACATAGGTTCCCCCAAATACATAGGTTCCCCCAAATACATAGGTTCCCCCAAATACATAGGTTCCCCCAAATACATAGGTTCCCCCAAATACATAGGTTCCCCCAAATACATAGGTTCCCCCAAATACATAGGTTCCCCCAAATACATAGGTTCCCCCAAATACATAGGTTCCCCCAAATACATAGGTTCCCCCAAATACATAGGTTCCCCCAAATACATAGGTTCCCCCAAATACATAGGTTCCCCCAAATACATAGGTTCCCCCAAATACATAGGTTCCCCCAAATACATAGGTTCCCCCAAATACATAGGTTCCCCCAAATACATAGGTTCCCCCAAATACATAGGTTCCCCCAAATACATAGGTTCCCCCAAATACATAGGTTCCCCCAAATACATAGGTTCCCCCAAATACATAGGTTCCCCCAAATACATAGGTTCCCCCAAATACATAGGTTCCCCCAAATACATAGGTTCCCCCAAATACATAGGTTCCCCCAAATACATAGGTTCCCCCAAATACATAGGTTCCCCCAAATACATAGGTTCCCCCAAATACATAGGTTCCCCCAAATACATAGGTTCCCCCAAATACATAGGTTCCCCCAAATACATAGGTTCCCCCAAATACATAGGTTCATACATACTGACTTTGCAGAAAGGATTACGAAAAGACATCCGTGAAATCCAAGCCGACGTTGTTTAATTTTTTAAATTACTATCAGTGCCAGGTCTAAAATGCAACAGGGATCAGTCTTGACTTTATTTTTTTCTCCTTTTTCACATTCCATGAAGTACTTGAAGAATATCCATCTTTCTTCAAGAGCTTGTTACCCAGCACTTACAAGCACCCCACTCAGGTTAACAACACATGGTTTTGTAGCTGGGTTTAAAACAGCTGCAAAAAAACTAAACACTTCTCAAGGTTATAATAAATAATACAACATCGTAGACTTCCAACTCTTGTATACAAGAGCTCATATAGAATTGATTCACATGCACCACGATTCATAAAGCACTTCGAACCACGTTGTCTTTTGGCTTAAGTTAATCTATAAAAGAAGATTACATTTGGAGAACATTATCATGGAAAGCATAGACAACTGACATTGGCCTATACAGGGTTCCTCTACTTACAACATCGGAGGTAAATCTTACAAAACTTGTCCATCTAACCAAAAAACCCATTTGTAGCACAAGCTGATCTGACAGTTGTTATGTTTCATGTATGCAGTTAGCATTTTGTTTGAAGACAAAAGGCAGCAGGCCCCGTGAAAAATAGAACTTGCCTTAGAGAAAGGGAACGATGAAATTATGGAGATTGTCGTTCAGCTGTACCAAGTATCAACATGACTAATAATTGTGCCCTACTGATGTTGAGGCATTCTAATTCACCACCTGATATGCTGCACAATATCAATATCAATGCCCATTCATGGCGCTTTCCTGAAAATCTTTCCTCTGCTGGTCGATTGTCCTCCAACGGTCAACCTCCTCTCTGTGCATCAAGGGCACGTTTCAGAGTCAGAATAATAAATGCAAAGTCATGAGATAGAAGTAATCATAATGCTTATAGAATACATGAGTTAGCCATGCCAAAAATACAGACGGAACTAATAATCTGAGAAACTAATAATTCCCACACACACGAGGGTTTCATACACTATAATACATCAAGGCAAACACATGGAAATTAGGCTTATAATTTATGTTGAAGATGTTCATGACTTTATGTAAAGCATCACGAAGCAAAAAATGTCTAGGACTTTGTTGCAGCTTGAAAAAGAGTTAACGTGATAATAGATTCCAGTAAGCACCCAGAAATAGCCTAGACTTAATGTGGAAGGTATCTGAGAAATTAATTTCCTTATTCATAAGCAATATTTGAATAGGATGGGCATTGTAGAGCTACGGTGAAGCTTACTGGAGTCTTCTGTTTAGGTATGACATGCAACACTATACTGATAATCAAACTACAAAAGAGTATATATAGATCAGGTGTACAGGTTACAGCAGGCATACCCAACCAAGTAAACAATAATCAGTATATTTGAGCAAAATCTGCAGCCATCTAACTAAAATGAAATCAAGACAGATGATCACTAGCAACAGACCAAATTGGTAGTATTTGAGAACGGAAAGGAATTGTCACTTGATGTACCAAAAGATTGAGAAGACAACAGATATATATATATATATATATTTGTATTTGTATTTGTATATATATATGTATATATATATGTATATATATATATGTATATATATGTATATGTATATATATATATATATATGTATATATATATACAAATATATACAAATACAAATATATATACAAATATACATATATATATACATACATATACATACAAATATACATATATATGTATATACATACATATATATATATATAATGTTATATGGCTAAAATCCCTAATACATGATAAAATGATCTTGTGAGGGTCAATATACATGATCTTTCCCTCGTGTTCGGCCATAGCGGAAACCCCTGAATTTAGAGCCGTTTGGCATTCCAGTCCAGTACCAACAATGCACCCCTCAGACTGAGCAAGCAGAACTAACCGGTGCTGCATATTAGAACTCACTAAAGCCCAATTCGCATCATTATGCTCGATAAAAGGAACGAGGAAAGCTCCAATAGAAAAATATGGTTTTCGTTCAACAGTTACACTATGTAAACCGGTTTCTTAGAAGCACCCTCGCTTCAGGAGCCACACCCCAGTATTCAATCAAGCCGTCTTCATTATCCTTGTAAAGGAATCTCCTTCATTTGATGTCAGCTAAGAGCTATAAAAAACCATAAGGTATTATCTTATATAATGTTCGTTCAATTACTCTTTTACCCACAAATGTTAGGTTCAGCAATAATGATATCCCCCAACATACCAAAACTGGCTGTTACTCCACCAGTTGTAGGAGATGTAAGAATTGATACATAGAATAACTTTTTATCTGAATGATAATTAGATGAAACAGAAGATATTTTAGCCGTTTGCATCAAAGCTCAAGCTTCTTTCATGCATGTGTGCTCCTACAGAAGCACACAATAATGACAGGCAGAGCTAAATTAGTAGCATAATATATACACACACACACACTTCAGAGGTTCTATATGCGACAAAGAGATACAGCAATACATCTAATGACAATTTACTAGATACAGTATCACTAAATTGTTAATAAAGAAAATTGGGATCTGCTGACCGTTACCTTCTACATAGAAGTATTTATCATTGTAAATCATGATAGTGATACAATAGGACCTCACATTAGGACTTTCTCAAATTTAAGCAGAAAAGATTGAAACTATCACTTTAAGAATTAAGTTGCAAATTTGAACTAATTTACTGCATAAAAGAAGATATAACATCCAAACATGCACTCTTAAGAATACATCCTTATATATAGCTACTAAGAAATCTTGTAGAAGAAGACCTTACCTTCATGGTAATCTAATCACCTTCAGAAGTTGCACCAATATAAACAATAGAACTCCATTAACAACCCTTAAAAACTAAACAACTTGTCTAACTTATACCATAATTACATGAGACCAAGGTCTGCAATACCGAATGATACCGTCATAACGAGCGGTATGTACCGGTTCGTCAGCAGACCAATACACAAACCGCTCGCTACCATCAATTAAGGCGTTATCGTCGTCGATTGACGCATTATCGTCAACGGTGACCTAAGGAGAAGAAAGAAGAGGGAGAAGGGGAAGAAAGAAATAGGAAAAAATGGGAGAACCTGGATATCGCCGCTCTCCTCCTCATCTGTCGACGACTTCTCATCCGTGCGCAGGAGAAGAGGCATTGGCATCACGAGGTGGAGAGAGGCAAAGATTTTTTTTTTTTTTTTTGCTTCTTCTCTTCTCAGGCGACGTCACAGATAAAAAAAAAAATTACAGGCGACGTCGCAATTTTTTTTATCCGCGACGTCACCCGAGAAGAGGGGCGACCGTACTAAGTAGTTTACCTATATTATATATATATATAAAATACCGATCAGTATACCGAAATATACCGCTCGGTATACAATGTCGTACCATACCGAATAAGTCTCGAAATTTTGATACAATACGAAATTTCAATCCTTGCATGAGACTATAAACCAAAGACTCAAACAACATTGTAGATTAAATAGAAAAACTGTCAAATAAAGTGATAACTATACAATTAGAAAAAAGAGTAGAAAATCCAAATATATTACTGACTTTGTGAGGATGATTGATTAATCCTCTTCTTTTATAATTGGAAAACGAACAGATTGGCAAAAACTTCAAATGCTCTACCATAGAGAGGATCCCATTATAAACAAACATTCGGACTGTAAACATGTCCTGCCCTTATTTTTTCTTTCTAGTCTGGAGTTAGATTTTCACAATAATAGCCTATTTCTTCAAATTTAGCTTTGAATACGAGATATATGATGCCCCTGTAGTTCCATATAGGCATGTCGAAGGGATTTACAAGAAGATACCAATGAGCATAAATATTTTGCATTGTGTTTGCTGCTGAGAGCCTTAGACTCGGGTGCTGTGGAGTGTGGACAAGCTGTTGGACCGATCAACAACAACTGCACTCCTAAAATCATTTGTCATTGTCAATACAAAGATATATAAATATTCTCTTTTGATTGTGGACCTTTATGTTGGAGATGGAAGGGTGTATGATGGGCATTCGGCGTCCTTTTCCTGACATTTATTGTAAAACTGATTTTCGTGGCTAAATAAATTGCATAATTAGACATTCTCAATCAAATTTCAACAAGAGTGACTGAAACTAAGAAACAAAGAGGTCTGTATGGCTCCCTATAGTAGTTCTCTTGATAGGTTGGTACCTGGCTACGAGGATGAACATGGTGATATGGATGACATGTATAATATAAGCACTCTTTTGTCACTGCTAAAACAAGAAAACATAATTAAGATTTTTTTTTCCTACCTGGATTGCTGTTTACATGTGCTACTGCTAGGCATATGCCACTGCATTTCTTGAGATGCAATAGGCCCTTTTTGTAGAAATTTCTTTCTGTAGCATTTCTATCTGTTTGTTACTTAGATGATTGACATACAAGCAATTTTGGGGAATGTTTCTAAGCTCATTCACTTCTTCACTTCCTCTAGTTAGTACTTAGCAAGCACCTCAAAATTGTCTTAGTTAACTAGAAGCAAGAACACACTCTGATCCAAAACAAAGAAACAAGAGCAAGAAACTAACCGAAGACAATGTCCAATTGAATCATAATAAAGAAGACCGATAAGTCTGCGTTTCCGGTCATTTCTGCGGCCCCCACCACGCTTGACTACTGGCAGCTGCTTGATTCCTTTGGCTTCCATAAGCTGCTTTGCAGTTGTCAAATCTGTGTCAGGGAAGCAGGTTAGCAATCCACTTTCTCTACTCCGATACTGAAGCCCTCGAGTAAGGCAGGATGAAATAGTATAAATGTTTACCTGCAAAATGAAATTGTATAACCTTATTGAAAGAAAAAGGAATTATGGTCCAACTGATAGTATAAAGATGTTTATTATAGCATTAACACTTATAAACGAATATGCATGAAACTACAACTACTTGTGTAAATAGCACATTAACTGTTGATCAAAATCTTAATCATTTTCATGATGGACCTTTCTGTCAGTGTTTATCCATATGTTGACCAAAGGTAAAAGCACAAGAACATTCAAAGTGCATTACATCTGAGATTGTTGAATCCCCCTTGGGTGTATCAGGAACCTCTCCACCTGTTTCAAATCCTTTCCGCTGAATATCACCAAGTGTAAGAATTCCCTCAAGAAAGTCTTCATGATCAACAATAAGAACACAAGTTTGTTGGTTATCATGCATAAGCTTGATGGCCTCCTTTAGTATAGTGGTTCGATAAACTTTAACATAATTCTTTGACATGGCTAGAGAAACCTGAAGAAAATAGGAGCTACGAATTAAAATGAGGCCCGACAAGAGAGAGTGCACAATTTTCAGCTGACTAAACTATGTATTAGCCAATTAAAAAGAAAAACAGCAACTACCATTAAAGAGAAAATCAGACCTTAAGGTCATCCAGAAGCACTTCCTCATTAATAGTTCCATAGCTGTGAATGTCAGTTTCTAGCTGAGACAGTTCAAGACCATCTCCTCCTTCAGATTGCCTCCAGACACTATTTTTCTCTTCAGTGGTTGATAAAGAAGAATAACCACGCCTGGGGGACCTTGTCTCTGTTAAATCACTGTCCTTTGGCTGGTTTGCTACAGAAGGAACCCATATAGCTAAACCAACTGCACCCTATTAACAATGATTTTGAGATAATATCTCCAAAAGAATGATATATGTTTTCTTTTTCTGCATATAGCAGGTAGAACAGGGAAAAATTAAGGTATCATATCATATTCAAAGAGAAAATATATAATTGAACATTATGTTAGGATGTTAACTTTATTAAACATTAAAAAACAAAAGAGTGTTGTAACCTTAATCATTAGTGGGAAAATAGCGAACTCATGTATGACTTATTGATTGCATAACTTGAATTTCAAAGGCTGCTGTAATTCATAACAAGTCTGTTTATACTACATTGGAGAAACAACATGATGGATAGGTTAAGAAGTCAATTAACAACCAAAAGAGATTCTCAAACTCAAATTAACAAACAAGCTTGCAGTACTCTAGAACAAGAATTGTTGGTCTACAGCATGGGAGGGTGCCAACACCTTTCTAGTATGATATACATGATGTTATGCTAGTTGACACACCTCCTATGCCAACTGACTTTATCCGGCCATGTCGTGTTAGTATAGCATGACACAACTTATTTCAACACAACACAGTATAGTCTCGACACCAATTAATTTGCCAATGTAAGTAATAACATTTAACACCACAAGAAACTTTTAAACAATTTATTGTAAGTGTTTTATGTACTTCCATACTTGCATATCAACAGATTCTTGTGTCTCTATGTTCAGGATTGACTTTGCAAATGATAAAAGTTTATATGGAGACATAAAAGAATATTACTAGCTATTGACATGTGAAGACCAATGTAAAAATGGATGCATTCCCCAAGAGATAGGGCATCAGATGACATAAAAGTATGCATAAAGGCATTAGAACAAAAGTAATAATATGCAGAAAGGAGAAAGAAGCCACAGTAAAAACATGTTCAAAAGCCACTTATCTTTTTTAAATTTAGAAATAAGCAGTCCGATGCTAGACCTTGAAACCAAATGAAGAATAGAAATTTCACACTTACAGCAGCAAGGGAGTGATAAAAAGAGAAAGGGAAAGAATGAGCAGAAAATGATGGGGGGTTTCGAGGATTTCCAGGTTTACACTTCAAAGTAAAATATTCCAAAAATCATACTTCCCATACTACTGCAAGCATTTAGATGTCAACCTAAAACCCCTCAAGTCATGGTTTTGTGGCTGAACATGAGAACAACACTATTTGGGGTTTATTAAACTTCTTTGAGCCTAATCAACTAGCCCAGAATGTTTAAACCCAAATTAATAATAGTAAGTGCCTTATAAGTCAATCCATATCCTTACCCACTTCCGGTATGGGACTAAACCAAAATGTTACACTTTCCCTCACAAGGGCTTAACGTTCTCGTTAAGGCCTAACATAACATAATGCACGTGACGTCAAGCCCAATGGTGGCTCGACAGTATGATGTGTCCTCTATTTTGATCCACCGCTAGCCCTTGCCTACTGAAGAACCTTATCATGTCCAATACTAGGTCACTTTAAAACAGGATTTTATCTAACACTAAATCTATGAGTACAATTAATATTAGTTTCATAAGGCATGTAATTCCAAATATGGTTTTGAAAAATTTTCATCAGTGGAAGGGTTAAAAAAGAGAATCACCCAAAGCACCAAGCATCTAGATGGCAAGAACTAATTGAAGTATTGATGTTAGTTCTGGTTTTTGATCTGAAATCTAAAATTGGCAAACAGCCAGAAGCTAAGCCCAGAGAAGTAGGCATTCCAATATTGGACATGAAAGGCTTATCCTAAACAATATGCAGATAGCCAGAAGCTAAGCCCATAGAATTGATAGTATTGATTATCGTCCTAAACAATATGCAGGAAAGGCTTATCCCACCAATGCACATTGCCTACTCTGTAACAAAAACAATTTACTAGAGACAATTCACTTGATGTAACTATTGAATATAACACATTATGTCCTAAGGGGAAAAAAGGATAAGAAGAAATATTAGAAGATAGACAATTCTAGAAAAGCATGGGAGTTATTTGTCAGGAAATGGATGAAAAATCTTGCTAAGACAATAAAAATGGACTACTAATATCTACCGTAAGAACAAATTCTGCTTATTTACCATAAGCGGAAGCAATATCCTGTAGTCCTTTGTTAGCTCAAAGAGCAGCAGTACTGAGGTTAATGGAACTGAACAAACTGAAGCTAGTGTAGCAGCCATTCCGACCTGTATGATAGAAAATTCAAAATTACTTGCACGAAAGATGATCTTCTTTAAGTTTCCTAACCAGCTGAAAAAATCTTACTAGTGCATAAGCCTGGGGCTGAGCAACTGCACCATTGCCTGGAATTGCTGAATTGATAAATTCTGCAGCTGAACCTCCAAAAACAGCACCAAGAGCAGCACCGATCATCAAGCTAGGAGCATAAAGACCACCTACAAGACCAGAACCCTTGCAAAGAGCAGTTGCTACTACTTTTGCACCTACTAGTTGAGTTAACAGCCATATTCCTGGTGCTGATGCACTTTTTCCTGTGTGTAAGATTTCTTCAACATTGGTGAAACCCCAATATAGAATTCCAGGATACTTGAGAGCTATTAAGCCTGCTCCTAAACCACCTAAAGCAGGCAATATAACAGCTGGTAGGGCAAATTTGTCCTTTAGAAACTCAAAAGACTTCGTGAACCAAACTACCAACCGAGTGAAAACCACACTTACAGCCCCACAAAGCATGCCCAGGATAAGGTACAAAGGCAATTCTGCATGTGAGAAATTGTGAAACTGTAAATATTTGAGAAGCAAGGCCATAAACTAATGCAATTAGCTTGTTATGAAACAAGCACTGATCTTTGTTGCTGCAGTTATAGAGAAACTGTTAATATATATTATTTAATATTTGTCAAACAAATGTCATCTACAAGTTAAATGTAGACAAATATGGGCCCCAAAAGTGAAGACAAGAAAATATTAATTTTCTGTTTCGAAAGAAATGATATACAAAAATCTCATTTTCTGTTCATTGCTACAGAAGATTCCACAAGCTTTCTAAAACTCATAGAGAAGCATCATCCCCATCCTATGGATTCTGTGACAATCCAAGATACACAAGATACCTAACAACAAATAATGGCTGTCTCCACACCAAATTTAGATGATGAGCTATTTACCAAAAAAAACAAGAAAAAAAAACATTGACCATTCCAACACATTTAATTAGCTGTAACATTGAACCTCTACTAGCATCTGATGAGATACAAAGGCTGCTAGAAGTAAACAAGTAATCCATTGTCTTTCTGTATGCCATCTGAAAAGTAGTTTGAAAAATTTTCACAAACAATACAGTTTTCCACCTAGAAAACCCAAAGTTCACATGATAAAGAGATGTGTTAAGATCATTCCATTGGCAAATATAATAGCACCATAGGAAAGTGAAGACTTAACACCGTGGCTTCTAATTGAAATAGCAGTTGAATGACTAGATCCAACTCATGATCCATTTGTCATCCATTTCTGAGGTTCTATTTGGACTGGTTTTAAAACTGTTTATGCAATTCAATGGGAATTGGTTGAGTAATATAATCTTGCTTTCTTGCTGTTAATTTGTCCAATAATATTAGACAGAAAAATGAACAAGAACCAGGATACAGATTATTGTATGAAGGTATTTAATGAAATAATATTTTTTTTAAAATCACTGTTTCAATATGTTGATCGTATTATATTCTTTCATAAAGTGAAATCTGGTTACTCAGATATAACATAGTATCAATTTTCCCATCATATTGACCAGAGATTCCTGGCGTCACTAGAGTTGCAGGTTAATGTGGACTATGCCATAGTGCAAACCACAAGTGACTTCCATAAACAGAACCAAAGTTTCCACAGCCAGATGTTTCATAACTACCAATGATAACATCAAGCTGTTCTGGGAAAAGATAATATACCCGCAGCAGATTTTAGTTCATATGCCGGCACAATAAAGGCTGGCTTCTCCCCAAGTAAAACATTTGACACTGTAGACGAAATAACAGATGCCAAAATTATCATAGCAGTTGTAAATGGAGGTGAGTTTTCTGCTCGAAGTGGCCTCAGTACAGTTTCGATGGCAAAAAAACATCCAGCAACAGCAGCATTGAAACCTGAAAATCCACAAATGATAACAAATATTACATTATCATAAATGGCGTTATATGCCAGAAATAAATTGAGAACTGACATAAATGACAAAATATTAAAAAACTAAGAAAGAGGAATCAAGATTTTCAGTGAGAAAGTATTCGTGTAGCTAAGTAAAAAAGAAAACTTTGGACAACAACAAAAACCAAGAATGTCTTCCAGCAAGCATCCATCTAAAAACAAAACTCTCGATAAAGATAGAGGAGACCAACATGAAAAAATAACAGTTTATTTCTCACACAAATTTCTTTTTAATTTTGTCCTCACATTTAGCAAGTTATCCCAATTCAACAATATGTATTTCACTTGCTAACAACTATTGCATCTACATGGTCAATTTAGAAATAAGGATTCACACAACAACAAAAACCAAGAATGCCTTCCAGCAAGCATCCATCTAAAAACAAAACTCTCGATAAAGTTAGAGGAGACCAACATGAATAAATTACAGTTTATTTCTCACAAATTTCTTTTTGATTTTGTCCCCACATTTAGCAAGTTATCCCAATTCAACAATATGTATTTCAATTGCTAACAACTATTGCATCTACATAGTCAATTTAGAAAATAAGGATATACCACCATGCAAGAGCCAGTAAAATTTTCTATTTGTACCTGAAGCAATTCCAGCAGCTGCACCAGCAGCAACAAGAGCAACTCCTCCTCTCTCTATTGCATCTACATAGTCAATTTAGAAAATAAGGATTCACACAACAACAAAAAACCAAGAATGCCTTCCAGCAAGCATCCATCTAAAAACAAAACTCTCGATAAAGTTAGAGGAGACCAACATGAAAAAATAACAGTTTATTTCTCACACAAATTTCTTTTTGATTTTGTCCCCACATTTAGCAAGTTATCCCAATTCAACAATATGTATTTCACTTGCTAACAACTATTGCATCTACATGGTCAATTTAGAAAATAAGGATTCACACAACAACAAAAAACCAAGAATGTCTTCCAGCAAGCATCCATCTAAAAACAAAACTCTCGATAAAGTTAGAGGAGACCAACATGAAAAAATAACAGTTTATTTCTCACACAAATTTCTTTTTGATTTTGTCCCCACATTTAGCAAGTTATCCCAATTCAACAATATGTATTTCACTTGCTAACAACTATTGCATCTACATAGTCAATTTAGAAAATAAGGATTCACACAACAACAAATAACTTGGATTTATAGTACATGATTCTGCAGGAATCTAAGAACACATGATGGAATATCATAAATAAACTTTTTTTTATTTTCAGACAAATTCCTGAAATTCTGGACGAAGTTATGGAAAAGAAAATTAGTTAATTATTTAACAACTGCAAGTTCAAGTGAAGTTAAAAGTGGGATTCAACTTTAATCATACAATCGGATATCTCATTAATTCAAACAATGCTTTCTTAACTAATCTCAGCTAGAAAACAGTATATGTTATTCTTACTAGGTCTGACAAAGAATATGAAAAGGCGGACATGATAAACATAAACATTACTTGGATTCAACGTAACCAAGCAATGATTTCTAGCAAATGTCATATTCTCTATACACAAGAAAAACTACATCTGACAATACCTTCTATGAAAACCTGAAATACCTTTGAAGTACAATGAGATCTGACAAATATCCTCCATGAACAAGGGCAATCAGATCTGACAGATCCTCTATAAACAAGTATAATCATATCTGAGCTAGTCGTCACAATCAATATTGCTCTCGTTCCATGCTTAACAAGATCTAAGGATGGAAATATTTCTGACAATTTATATAATCAAGAAGCATTTGGCTTTTTGATACTTAAATCAAATAAACGCGAACAGGAAAATGCCAAAGAAGCAAACTATCATTGATGATTACGTTAGGAACCAACAACTAAATAAATCATGTGTTAACGTCACGAGGAGCGAGCGAAAGGGCGGGTCCTCACCCCACGGTTAAAGGCAGCGACACAAATACCAGTAGCTAGGCCAAGGAGGCACCCGATAAGCAGCAGCGCCCATTCCGGCGGCGCCCCATCGCTGAGGGCGTCGTGAGACCTTCCATCTGGCGGCAAAGGAAACCCGCCCCGATCCAGATGCCGCCGGCTATGACCCCGATTCGAGAGCCCCCGATCGAGGTGCCGCAGAAGATCCCCGATCCCACTCTTCCGTGCTGACGACGGAGTACCCGTGGCGCCTGCTGACGTCCCCGCCGACCCAGAAGATGGCCCCTGGGCCTCCAGATCCAGGTTGGACGCCGCGGGGGCAGATCTGAGGAGGGCCTTGTGGTCCTCGAGCTCGAACTCCCCGCCGGACATCGCCGCTGCCGTCGCCACCTAGGTCGACGAAACCTAGATCTGCATTGAGGCGGAAGGATCGGAGGGCGGTCGCACGGATCAAAACCCTAGGAGATCGGCGTCGTCAAGCAACGAGAAGAAGGGGCAGACGAATCGACTCCTCCTCGTTTCCTAAAGGGTATGTAAATAGGAAATGAGAAAAAGGGCCCTTCATGTGTGTGTGTGTGTGTGTGTATATATATATATATATATATATATATATATATATATATATATATATATATATATATATTGTATATATATATCTATATATATATATATATTGTATATATATATCTATATATATATATATATATATTGTATATATATATCTATATATATATATATATATATATATTGTACACGTATTAACTTTCGTTTAAATCTAGTTTTCTCTTTGGGAAATAATTTAGTTGTGTTTCTAAGAATTATTCAATCGGTTGAATTACCTGTCTTCTAATCTGAGAAAATTATGGGACCCTTATGGTCAGTCAAGTAAGACCGGGTAATGTGTACACCGGTTAAAGGATTTCGTTTACTTTTTGGTAGTGTTATAGATTAGCTTCTTCGTAGCCGTCATGCTAAGACGCGCGTATTCGGTCATCACCGAACGCCCCCATCACGTGGGGCCGTGCCGTGGGGGTAGACTCGGCGCGGAAGAGTTTCGCGTAAGTGGAGGTCGTGGTCATGGGATTTCTGTGGCTACCGTACCTACAACACTGCTTATGCTCCTGATGGTTGTAGGCGCGGGACCCACACGTCTTCGCGATCTACCATTCGTCACATAGGTGTTTGAGGTTTCACGCGTGATACTTGAATTTGCCGCAAAACCTCGCACGACGGGGGCCAGCAGTGTCGTTCGGCTGCTCGACAGAACGTGGGGTCACACCACGAGCTGCGAATGGGGAGGTGCCAGGTTGCACGAACCATTGGGGTCCTCGCAGAAGGACGCTGATTAGTGGCGGATGGATGCAGTATTAGTTGGTGGTGAATGATTAACGTCTACGACTACTACCTGGAATGTCTCTTATACGCAATCTTAGTCTAATGGTCTAAATGACTTGGATGCATTTCTATAAATAAAGCAAGCTCTTAAATTCTTTCAATAACTCATTCTCAGACTATAATTATGTTAATATTTATTAAATATGGATGAATACATGTTGCATACATGCACAGATACTTTCTCTCTACCATGCACCTTTGCCACCACATTCCATCAACAACAAGGAGGCAAGGGCAAATAATAAACAACACCATTCAAATAAACAGGTGGAAGTTGCTGTTGTAGATGTTGTCTATGATATACATCCTACTGATTGAAGCCCACTATGGAGCAATGTATGGCCACGGTTCAAAGATTTTGTTAATGGGGTATGACATGGATGTGCACCAACATGCAGGATATGATTTAAGAAGGGAGGTCATCAACCAGAGCAGTGTCTTGTGATCGGTGCACCTCACACCATTTGCAACGGTCTGGTTGCTGTGTATTTTTCTGCAAAAGTATGGAACAACTCCCCCAGGCTTCTCTCTCTCTCTCTCTCTCTCTCCACTCTCTTTTTGGGAGCCCAAAAAAAAGATAAGGTTAGCTTTCAATGATTAAATGGAAAAAATATATATTATCCACAAGTATTTATGTTGATACATCAAGAGACCAAAAAAACACCCATGAAGAAAAGGTTAGTTCTTCTTCCACAGCCCATAATTCATGGCCTCATACTCTACCCAACATTGTTTAACTTTTTATGTGTCTTGATGAATTTTAAGTGAAAGGAAGCTTACATCTATATGCAGAGCTAAGTTAGCATTTTTGACTGTCAACCACATGTAATTGACTGTAATAATTGTAATAACAGATCCATCTATTTTAGGGAAAAAGTAAAGATCAGCAAGAAAAAGTTTTTCTAAAACCCAAAGAAAACTTAATGGTTTCATCAACTTTATTTGATTTAAATCATTGATCAAAATGTTTAAATCACGTTTTTTTTATATTTAAATAAGTCAATGTTAATCTTATATATTTATGATGTGAGACTAATATTTATAATTCCTAAATGGAGATAAACATACAGGAACAGAAAGAGACAAGGATCAACAAATAATTGTTCTTGACGTATTTTGTCCATATTCCATATTACTAGTGTTCATTTTGGGCTTGAGTGCAATAGAATCATGTCACCGTTGATGATAATGGTTAAGATGATCCAACCCAGACATGAAGCGCGTTTCAAGGAACAAACACTATCATATTAGATTAATCTAATGAAGAAGAAAACTCAAGATTCTGGTGGTGAGACCAAAGTTATATGCAGAGAAGTTTCTTGATCACATCCCAAGGGAGATAGATGTACGTAGACTATAGTCATTAACTTGCAAACCCAATGCCAAAATTATCATCAAGATTTATATTGAGGTTGTCAATTCTGCTTTTGCACAAGCAGCACTATATTTTTCAGTATTGCTTTGATGTACTTGGAACTTGGAAGTTGCCTTTGATCTGGGCCTCCTCCTCCTCCTTGTCACTGGCTGCAAAAATGCATTCTTATGATGGTCACGATTGAAGCTTTGGCAATTATCTGAAGCTTTCCTTTTCCGATTTCCGAAACTATTCTCATGGTATTTTCCTTTTGAGGACTCCAAATCCGAAATGTTTCTTCAAAAAATGCTTTCCATTTTTCACCCATCTGGTTGAATACATGTGACGTTTTCCTTCATTCTGTGGGTGTTAGAAGGCAAACATGCCTTTTCCAACTGAGGAAATGCCATGTGGAGTGTAGCTATTATGTACAATACTTCGATTTCTACTCCTGAAAACAAATGCATCTACAATTACATAATCTATCAGTCATTTATGGGCTAACCTATTCACATGTAATAATTTTTTTAATAAAAAATAAAATTATTATACCAAAATTTAATATCAAAATTAGATTAAGTATCGTATATTCAAAACAGAAAGTGCATATATTTTCAATATGATAATTCTCATTTTCAAGTTTACTGTAATTACAAAAAGTAGAAAACTATTACAAGGCAAGAGAAAAAATCTATATGATCATGATATGTCCTATCTATATGTAGGTAGGTGAGAGTAAATAGCTTTAAAAAGATAATTAGAAGAGTCCCTCGTCTCGTCTCGTAAAAAATTTATCATAATTAGATTTTTTTTTATTGACTGATAACCATAATTAGAAGCTAATCAAATATATAATATATCTTAATTAAATAGAATAATATAATCTAACATTCTCAAACTTGGCATATTAATTGTTAAAGATATAAAAATATTCAAAATCAAAATAAATGAAATAAAATTTATTTTAAAATATTTCACCCAATTAGATTATGAAATTTTAAAAAATATTTATACACTTGCTAATTTAAAAATAAGCTAATAATATATATTAAGTCTGATTCTAATATGAGTCATAATAATTATATGTTATTTTTACTATACTTCTTTCTATATATTATAATATTGTTAGTATTTCCTAATATAATACAAATAATCTTTGTCTTATTAAGTCAGTTCTATTATTCACATTCTACTATAATATGTATATACATAAATAAAAAATATATAATTTTAATTATATAAAAAAATATCAATTATAATATTCACTTAAATACATATTACCATATTTTTTATGAGTTGCTCATAGATTCAATCATAAAAAAAAATTCTTTCAAATATTTTAAGTCAGAGCTTACGTGAATGTATCAATAATCAATATAGTGGAACTCAAATTCATAATTCACATTAGTTATTTTTAAATACTTTTTTAACCACCAAGTACTCTATTCTATCTAATATACTCAAAACTATTATAGTGCTTATCATAAAGTTACTTTAATATAATATAAAATCAAAATTATTACATAAGAAAATATTATATTAATGTATTATATTATAATATTATAAATTAATATAGTGAATTTATAATTTATTTAGTATTGATTTATATAGTAATTATAACATATATTTTAATATAATATAAAAATAGTGAATGTATTATATTATTTTTCAAAATTATTACTTTTCATTACTTGTAAAAATAATAAGAAAAATATTATAATATGATTCTTATGAATATATCACATAATCACTAAAATGATATATCTCCTTTTTTTATAGATTTTTAAAACCTATTGGTTATGATTGTTCTATAAGTTATCAATAGTGATATTAATATTATGTGAGAGTTAGTTATTAATAGTATAAGTTATAATTAGTTCTTTCATTAAATACCAATTAATAACTTATCAATAATTATTAAATCAATCATTTAATATTTCAATGTGCTAGTTATATTTTATAATAAAATATAAATTTTAAAAGCAAAATATTCTAGTGGGCTAGTTATATTTTATAATAAAGCCTAAATATTATAAGTAATTATTAAAACTAAGCTTTTTAAAATCTTTTTTGATCATTTAATTATTTATCTCAAAAAACTTTTAATAGTTAAGTTTGTCATCCTTTTCACAAATAAGGTCGGTATCTAACTATTAGTATAAATTGCACATGCTCAAATAATTTATAATAATTTAATCTAGAAAATATATAGATATTTATTAGAATATAATAAAGAAGTATCATTATAATAAAATAATATTAATATTAATATTTTAAGTTTTTTTGAAGAAATATAGAATTTATTTATTTCATCTTTAGGCAAAATAGTAACATATTTGGTATTCATGTAAAATATTATCATTATGAATGATTGAACTGTAATTATCTTTATGAAATAGTGTTGTTATCTTTTGGTATACAACCTTAAAGTTTAAGAATATCAAAAATAATATCATTAACCTTTTGCATAATTTTTTAAAATATATTCTCTCTTGAGATTATCTAAATCTCTTAATTATGTGTGTCATTAGCTATTATAAATATTATTATTATTTATATCATTTAATACTAATTTTTAAATATAATTTTATAAATTTATTAGTCTAGTCCACTTTGAATACCAAAAAATATAGTTTAAAATATTATATAAATGATAAAATATTTATTATAATTTATATCTAATAAGCCTACTTTATTAAGCCACTTTGGCAACTACTATTCATATGGAACCTAAAAATATAAGTTATAAGTAATATTTATTAAATTTTTAATCTAATTTATGTAAAAATAAGTTGATAATAAAATAATAATCATAATAATTATTTGATATTAATCAGTATAAAAAAACTTAACTATAATCATGAAAAACATAAATCATATATTTATATGAAAAATAAATGTTATTTTATAATTTCAAACATATGCATATAAATAACTACATAAATATCCAAAAATAATAATTAAAATTTAATTATCACAAGCAAAAAATTTACCACTTTGTTATATGACAAAAATTATAAAAAATTATAATTTATATTTTGTATTTAATATTATATGAAATTCTAAATTAGGCTAAATAACCTTATTTAATTGGGCAAGCCCATGATTAAGCTCATAGATTTGGGTCAAACATCAGCTCAATTACGCCACTCAAAATTGAAATTGACTAAGATCAAAATTCATCAAAATCAAGGTTCGATCAATTGAAGATTGATCGAGGTAAAAATTAGTCAAAATTTTAATTTTAAATTAAATTTGCTCTAAATTAGTCTACATCATATTATAATCAAACTTAGTCAAAAGTTACATTAGGTCAAAGGTAAAAGTAACTAAAATCAAAGTCAAAATTTGGTCAAAATTGAAGTCTAACGATCTAAATCTAATGGCCCTAATGAAAAAGTCTAAATCAAATCAAAATCATATTTGAACAAAATTAATACCCCGCTATGTCAAAATTAGGTGTTGCCTCAATCGCACGTTTTCTCATAGCTTCATCGTACATGGTCGATGGGCAACCTCCTTAGTCGCAATTTCACTGACGATCCGTGGTCTCTCATTGTGGCATTGTCGTTCTCTTGCCAATGAGTAATATACGGTTCCTTATAGTGCTTTCAATGATGTGGCATCGCTAAAAACAACACCCAAAATCATCTCAAAGCCTTATTACAGTTGTCACAAACGATCATCGTGTATCTGTGCATATGCTTAACAGTGTATTTTACCTTAATTTTATGTGTTTTTTACTTAAAAATTATGAGTAAGAACGTATCGTAACGCTATAGAGTGACTATTCACTATGAAAGATAAAATTGTCCCAAAATGATCTTATTTTCATGTGCTACAACTTATTTTGTATAGGCTACGGTGCATTGCATAATGTCAATCATCTCAACACCCTAGAACTCCCCCAATGGTATATGGCTGGATAGGGGTTTGGGGTAGACGAAATAACACATCGTGACGATTTGTATGTGTCGTTAATTTTCACATGAAAGAAGCTCAGTACCACTGTAATTGATGAAGAATGAAACTATTGGAAGGTGAGAAAAGAAATATCTATAATCATGATATGATCTCTAGAAGGTTTTGCTTATATACATACGAGAACAAAGTATCTGGAAAATATAATTATGAGAATCTCTTCATCTCGAATCTTATCATAATTATATTTTCTTTCAAGTGACCAATAATCATAATCATAATCCAATCAAATTTATAATATATTTTACATAATGAAATAAGATCAAGTAATCTCATAAATTTAATTTATTTTTTTTTCTATCAGCTCTTTTAATTTCTAAAGAAAACCTATCAGCTATTTAGTAGGATTGTGAGATGCACATTGATATTCCATTCGTTTGAGCATAATAGTCATAGTTATATCTTCTGACATATAACAAGCATAGCTTTCCATGAAATACAACATTTCTAGACAGTTTGAGTTTGCAAGATCAGTAAATTAAGGAGTTAAAAGCAACATTATGTTGGAGTATTAATTAGGCTACAAGTTTTATGTCGCGGTGCTAAAATTTCAAACCTAATTCCAGACCATTGTAGGATGTGGCGGTGTCACAAATCAGATACGTCTATCACAAGTTGAAGATGGTCTACCAAGTGTTCCCTCCCTGCTCTATATTTCTCTGTTATTTCATTTCATGGAAAGAAGTAATTCTTTAGAATAAGAGACTGCAAGCAATCCTTACGAGAGTTAATAGAACACACCACTTTGTCTTGAATGTTGACATCTATCTAGACATGACAAGTAATGTGTCAGCCATCAAGCAGTTGCAATGTGGATATCAGCTGACGAGTACAAGACAATGATGAACAGACTCTAGGAAACTGATTGAATTTAGGAACTTTTAATCTACCACCAGCAGCATGATTGAACATCGGGCCTCTCCGTCTCACATCTGCTTAATAAGTCTTTTCCTAAGATGTTGATCTACTACTAGTGGTAATGCTGCTGATGCAGTTTTAGAAGCTATGTCCTCTCGGAGTACTGACTGTCCTGCTTTGCATAATGAAGAATGAATGTGACCTCCCTCCCTCCCTCAGGAAAGACCATAAAGAAGAAGTCTTTTAAGTCCAACTAGTTAGTGTTAAGGGTAAGAACTCCAAAAAGGGTTAAGTCTGATCCAATTATATTTGACAAAGCAAAAACTAATAATAATAATAATAAAAGTTTTAGGAATCAATCTCGATTCTGTTTGATTTTTGGCAAATATCAAGAAGAAAAGATATAAAAATATGATTGATTACATTTGTTCTTCATCTTCTACTTGGTTTTTTGATATATGATTATATCTCTTAACCAGCTTTACTATCGATCATCTTCCTCCTCCAATATATTATTATTGTGTTTCAATCTATCTATTTGTAGTAAGTAAAACAAATACATCCATGAAACTTTGTCACGAAGAAAAGGAGGACCAGATATCTTTCATCAAGAAAAGAAATCATCATCAAAAGTTAGAGCTTTCCATATGACTTCCAGCTTTTTCTCAAAGTGCAAAAAAATAATAATTGGAAAATCTTGACACTCCTGCTGGCTTTGATATCCTGTTAGCAATGTTTTGCTTGGATTCTTTTTTTCTTTTTTTATGATGAAACTTAAATGGATATCAAAACTTAATCTAACTACTTTGGCCTTTTTAAGTTTTTTGTTTTCCTCCTACAATTCAATATAACAGAGGTTAAAAATCATTGTTATGTCTTTAAAAGTGTCAAGAATCTTGATTGACACTGAAGAAGAGAGATTCCCAAATCCATTCGCCCAACCATAGATTCCTTTTCGAAGGTTTGATTGAAGATTCTCTTCTCTCTTCTCTCTTCTCTCTTCTCTCTTCTCTCTTCCTTCCCGAACACGCATGACAAATCGACAAGAACCCTGTTCAAGAAAATTACTCGTAGAAACATCAATCCACCGAAGACAGGGACGCTGATAGGACCGGCCATCAGCACCTTCAAAAAAGTTAACACAAAAAAGTAAGAGAAGAATTTCTGGTGCAGGTAATCCAAGTCTCGATCTTTATTATTCGAGCGTGACAACTAACTAAATGATGGCAACACAATCATCTAAATTTCTTATCTCCGGCTTCTTCTGATCCTTATCCCCATCTTCTCCCCCCCCCCTAAAACAAACATCACGGAATGATTTCCATCCCGTCTGACCATCGGTCAACTGCATGATTGAATTAGTTAATTCTATTTACCAACTACTCATCTTTATGACGCCTATGATCTGACATCTTCACACTGTTTTTTCTTTCCTCTTCACTGTCATTCAGCCTTTGATTGGTAGTACATCCATTCAACTTCAATCTTTTGGGTACCATGATCACGATCGCTTAGCTACTAGTAAGCACAAAACCGTATGTACCATTCGCCAGCTCCTTTCCAGTTGAAGTTTCAAAAGAAAGTGATTGATAGCCGCCAAGTATTGCTGAGGAGGAGTAAGTAAAGTAACAACATCTCTTGTGTTGCTAAAAGGATCTTTTTTTTTTTTTCTTTCTTAACGATATTACTGTTCTTGCTGCAAAATTCATAGTATTAGGACTTAAATATTATTATGCGCTTAAAAATAAAGAGAACAAATATGAAGTCGAAGTTGATATAATAAGTAAGTGATCCCAATGCATCTTTTGCTCCATTATCCAATTGCTGAAGACTGCTAGATTCTTGGCAGGTAGGTCGGTATATGGTCTAATGTCATGTTGTCTCCCCTTGGAGTTTAATAATATATAACCAGTGTACAAAATGAAGCATAGCCATTAAAGAAAGCTTAGGAATAGACAATTAGGCAAATCCTTTTTGAGTTGGTTGACTATAGCAGGTTGCTCGTCGATGAGCAGGTCATACAAACGATTATTTCCTAAAGACCGTCATTAGCAGTTCCAAATATGATATTAAAAGGAGGAAGAAGAAGAGCAGCATCATCATCAGGTTGCCAAATTGCTTGTGGACCAACAAATTATTGTTTATTTATCTTCCTTGATGCAACAAACGTCTTCTTCGGGTTTTAGTGTTTTTAAGAACCACAAAGTTAGATAGATAGATAGATAGATAGATAGGTAGATAGATAATAGATAGATAGATAGATAGATAGATAGATAGATAGATAGATACAAAAAAATAAAAAATAAAAAGAGGAGGAAATTTTTTGTGAATCCATGCTAGAAAGGCATCCGCTAATGCTTTGGTTACCTCCGGAAATCTTCAAATTTAGAAAGGCATCCGCTAGCTAATTCCAAACATGTCACATCATGGTGGTTGCTCGTTCATATATATATATATCTTTTTTTCTCTTTTAATTCATTCCTTGTATGTCGCTCTCTCATTCACGAGACTTTTCGTGCACGCAACGTTCATAGAAGCAAGGCCACATCCGCTGCTCGACCGGCGCCTCCCTCCATGTCATTTGTCTTACCACTGATGCATGTCAAATACATCATCCAATTTGAGCCACTCGTTGATTCATATATCTCCTGATATACGATTAAAGGCACGTGTCTTCCTCGGGAATCCATCTTTTTTCCTTCCTTTTATCATGCATGGTGACGAAGCTTGTTTCTGTTTTGCCAATAATAATAATAATAATAATAATGCTCCTTTATCATACATACTAAAACCTCTCTCTCTCTCTCTCTCTCTCTCTCTCTCTCACACACTCGATACAAAGCCTAAACCACCACCAGTTGGATCCTCATACCAACAGGATCCATCCTCTCAAGATGCATCTTCTCAACCTAAATGGCTCGGTGACGGTGGAGGAGTTGGGACCACCGGAAAGTGAGAGCAATTACTAACTAGGTAGGGCATTTGCAGACGGATGGAGGCATTCATTTGTTGCTTGGTGTAGGATAACAACTCGTTGATCCCTTCCCTAAAGGAACTTGTTCGTGAAGAAGAAGAATCTCGTGGGGACTCTCCAAAAGTTTTATTTTATTATTATTATTTTTTTTCTGGTTTCTATTACTGCATGTCGCCACTCAACTTCATGTTATGTTACGAGTTCCACCTACCACTCCTTCTCGAGAAGATGAAAGCGACTTCTCAGGCTCCCACCACCACTGGAGCGAGTACCTAATTGCTATATAGAGACCACATTGGGTGAGTTCAAAGTACCTCCCAAAATCTACGTCTGGGTCGAGATGGGGTTGCTTCTCTCTCTAACTTTCTTCCTTGTTGTGCTCACAGCAGCAGCAGCAGCTCCCTCGGAAGATGTTTCCCACAGCTCGTGCTCTTCCCAATTCAGTGGTACTCTCATTTGTGCTTCTCTTCCTTTTAAATCGAGCTACAAGAATATAATAGAATAGAATAGACCGAAAGAAGAAATCATTTTGTGCTGCTGCTTTTTCATTTTCTCTTGGTGTGCTCGACTGATCGAAAACTATATGAAGCTCTCATTTGATCATTAATTTTTCAGAGATGCTTCTTCCAAAACTACACATATTCCATCAAGGAGACAATTTGGTGTATGCATAGGTTTGCCGAAACATAATTCAGGAGAATAGAAAACATCGATTTTAATGAAAATTAGTGCCGAGAGAGAGAGAGAGAGAGAGAGAGAGAGAGAGAGAGAGAGAGAGAGAGAGAGAGAGAGAGAGAGTAATCTTGATGAATATAATCAAAAGTAATATACAACAAACATCCTTTTGCTCATTCTCCCCTCAACCAATCTCTTTCCCTCCAACGATTTGATATGATGCTTCTCAAGTGTTAATGGTAGCTGATAGCAAATAGTTAATTAGGTTGTTGCTCATGGACCATCCAAGATGTGACAAAAAAGATTAGCTCATCATCATGTCAATTAAAAAGGACCAAAGAGTCCTCCAATAATTAAATTTCTTTGCTTTATCATCAACATGTCCTCCAAGAATTAGTAGTGCCATGCAAGAATTCTTTAATTTAGTACATCTCATGTCCTCCTCAAAATTCTGGTTCCTAAATAATCTCGATTACATCCGATTAAACTCAATATCCATTGTCTTTTTATTTATTTATTTATTTTTCAAGTAAGTTTAAGTCCTACGGGAATATTTCAATAGGAGGAGTATTATTAATTTTTTTTAGAAAAAAAAATAATTACAATCAAATAAAGTATGACTTCACTTATTCCTCGATAATGGATTAAATAAATTAACATTTTCATAAATTCACCTATAATTTCTCTGCACTAACTTACTTAATTTAATATTAATGAACGAAATTATGGTAAGAGAAACATTTTATCCGACCCTGCATCAACAAAACTATATGTTTTTCATCGAAATAAAAAAAAAAGAAATCCCAATTGGTCGGACCAAATTCCAATCCATTAATCCAGCAGGCCGGCCCATATAAAACATGGGCTTCGATCAGATTCCTTGAACTTTGTATTGTTGTGTGTTGAATTGATTGAGCTGGACCCGGTCGAGCTCAATCGATAAACCTGCGGGACCATATTAACCTGGTCTTGAGTACATTTGGTGACGTCGAACCATATTAACATGTTTGATATATTCGGACGTATATGACGCATCATATGTTCCTCCCTCCACAGGTGAACTGCACCTCCTCGACGGCTCCGGTCTCCGCCTCACTCTTCACCACCCCAGGAGCCCCTGCTCCCCTGCCCCCTTACCAGACCTCCCCTTCTCCACCATCCTCTCCCACGACGAGGCTCGCGCCACATCTTTCGCCGCCCGGCTGACCAAAACCGTACCACGGGCCGCGTCACCACTCCTCCAGTCGGCCGCCGTCTCCGTTCCCCTGTCCCCCGGAAACTCCATTGGCGTCGGCAACTACGTTACCCGCATCATCCTCGGCACTCCCGGCAAGTCCTACTCCGTCGTCGCCGACACCGGCTCCTCCCTCTCCTGGCTTCAGTGCTCCCCGTGCAAAGTCGAGTGCCACCCACAGGAAGGCCCCTTGTTCAACCCTAGCGCCTCCGCCACCTACAGATCCGTGCCCTGCTCCGCGTCGGAGTGCGACAGCCTCGAGTCCGCCACCCTCAATCCTGCCGCCTGCACCTTGTCCAATGTCTGCGTCTACGAGGCCACCTACGGCGACGGCTCCTTCTCCGTCGGGTACCTGAGCAAGGACACGCTCTCTTTAGGCTCTGGCCGTCGGCTCGCTGACTTCGTCTACGGCTGCGGCCAGGACAACGAGGGCCTCTTCGGCCGCTCCGCCGGCCTCATCGGCCTCGCGCGCGACAGGCTCTCCATGCCGTCGCAGCTTGCGCCAACTCTAGGATACGGCTTCTCTTACTGCCTCCCCACTACGGCGTCCACCGGGTACCTCTCGTTCGGCTCAAACAATCCGGGGCGGTTCTCCTACACGCCGATGGTGTCGAGCTCGTTGGACGACAGCCTCTACTTCATCAGGCTCACGGGCATCACGGTCGGCGGGCGAGGTTTGCCGGTGTCGGCGTCGGCCTACACCAGCACGCCGACGATCATCGACTCCGGGACAGTCATCACGCGGCTCCCGGTCGACGTGTACGACGCGCTGAGTAGCGCGGTCGCTGCGGCGCTGAGGGGGTACAGGCGGGCGCCGGCGTACTCGATACTGGACACCTGCTTCAGGGGGAGCCTGAGCAGGCTGGCGGTGCCGGCGGTGGACATGGTGTTCCAGGGGGGCGCGACGCTGAGGCTCGCGGCGAGGAACGTGATGATCGACGTGGATAGCTCCACGAGCTGCCTGGCGTTCGCGCCGTCCGGTAGTGTGGCGATCATCGGCAACAAGCAGCAGCAGACCTTCAGTGTGGTGTACGATGTGGGCAGGTCGAGGATTGGGTTCGCTGCCGGTGGCTGTGGCTGAGAGGGAATGCTGCTGATGGAGATGATGGTATTGTTTACGTGTGCATGGTGTTCGTAGTACGTGGATAGGAGAAAAGACTAAAGTGGAGTGTGGCGTGACAGAAGTTGGAGGTGATGAATTATTAAGGTGCAGTATGTAGGCTTGATTGATTGTCGATGCAAGGTTTTGGGCTACAATATCTGTTGGAGTGTGCACATTGGATCTAATCGAAGTGAATCATGCCGTAATCGAATGGGATTCAATGTTTGTGCTGCACAAACGTCGGGACGGGGATCGACCCAGTGATAAGGATGGGATGGGGCGACTCCAATGATAAGCATAGCTATTCATGTCGCAGTGGGATCGAGGCGGTCCCCTAAACCAAGTAATGTCGATGCCCAATCCGGTCCTCGAGATGGATCGTGCCAGACCGAATGGAACTCGACTGTTTCTAATTGCAACGAGATCAGTTTGACTTTTTTTGTTTCGATCCTATTGCAGGTCAAAGGCACATCGATGCTATATACAGTACTTGTTTGTTTCTCTACCGGAAAAAGAAAAGCGCTGTGCTATAATTAATAATGAAGTCAGAATAGCACATTATCAAATGTTAAATCTTATGCAGTAGTTTCCAAGATATAATAAATGGCCCAACATCGGAGCTCGAGAGAGAATTATTTGTGTCCCGCAGTAGTTTCCAAGATATAATATTATATTATGTTCTGACGCTAATAGGATTAGGAGAAAAGGAGCCATCATATCACATTCGAGAATGAAGAAGAAATAAGAGAGTGGGGGCGGATGGAGTCTCGCTTTTTGCTCGCCCAACAGCAGCAGCGCTTGATAATATGTATGGAGTGAATGATAGCTATTGTGAAGAACCTTCTCACTCAAAATTGTCATTTTGAGACTGGTATAATTTTATGGATTATAAACGTTCCATCAACCTTGAGAAGCGAGGCTCCGTGATGCATGCATGCATGCATGCATGTCATACACCTTCCTAATTAATCTTCCTAATTAATCATCAAGGGAATGATTAAGAACTAAATCATGGTGGTGCCATCTTTCGGAGGTTCCATTTCCATTTGTTTAGAAATGGATGTTCTTCCGATGGCTTACGTACATCAATCATCACACGGCCAACCAAGTCAGACTGGTGTTACTTTTAATCAAACTTGGATCTTCCGAACGATCTCCCTCTTCCATCCCCACTTTGTTGCAAGCACAAGTCAATTTGGCTTTCTTTAGGAGGGGGCGGTCCTCTGCGACCAAAACGTATGCGTGAGTGATAAAGAATCCGAGAAACAACGCTTCCAGACCTCCATTTCAACCCCCACCACCCAAAGGAGGAGGAGGAGAAGATTAGGATGAGAGAAAGAGAAAGATAGGAAACTAATAATTTCAGAATACTTTTTTTTTTCCTATTTTATGATGTAAACCAAATAATAATAATAATAATAAGCGTAATATTTATGGGTTGATTCCTCAGTCTTGAGGTTTTTTCCTTCTTTCTTTAAAGGACAAATGTTTCAAACTATGATCACTACAAATTGGAGGAAGAGGCGACCTTAGTCAATTTAAAGATAGATAAATTCTTAAACCAGCTGAGTCTAGAGTGGACAGGTCAATTCTTCATGGTCAATAAAATCAATTAATTGGATCCAATTTGATTCAAGTCTTTTGATATTTCTTAGATTCAGTAACTCAATCAAACCGGGTCAAAGATGTTTTTTTTTTTTTTTGGTTTCTTTTTTGAGTTGAGCCAACGTTTCTCAGCTTATGCCACGTTTCGGAGGAAATCAATTGATAATTTCTTGGTAAATTCACCTGAGGAGTCATGACAAGTCTTGTGTACATTAAATTAGTGCATTATACCTGGAAAAGGAAGCACTGTTCTAGAGAGATGTCGGATCTGCCGAGAAACTGGTGTCTGAATGCATTGACCCAAGTCTTCTCAAACTTCGTGAGAGTTTAAATGATTACACTGTTAGTAGAATACATTCTGGCCCTTGTAATTTGCAAAGCAGTTTCCTTCAAGCGTTACGATGGGAGGCAAACAGTTCCCTTAGAATTTAGATCAGTAAAATAACAAGCAAAGTCTCGTTGCCAGTAGTGAGACAACCATAGAAGAATGATATCTCCATGGTTCGAATCTATGTGCAGATCTTAAGGCTATCACAAATTTGATTAGCTAACAATGTCAGCATAGTAAGAGAGAGAGAGAGAGAGAGAGAAGAAACACAAATGATATTGATAGTAGAGTAGGTGCATGATATGACAGCTCCTTCAAAATCCCTTCATATCCTTTGCTCCTCTCTCTCTCTCTCTCTAAGTTGCTGTTTATGGTACAGTTTTTTTTTTTGCTTTTAGTGGAGAACCTGATGCCATGGATGTGTGAGTGGATGGTGCTTTCTGATCTCTAATTTCTTCCTATCCATTAACTGTGATGTGTAAAGGGGAGGAGAAGGTCTCTTGAGCTATACAGACTTCATCTCTTCCTGTCATTTGAGATCCATGAAGCCAGCTTGATTTGTTTGAACTTCCTTCAGCATCCATGCATGGTTATGGCCTGGTGGTGAAACTTGAGATGTGATTTTATGCATTTAGTTTCCTCTATAAATTTCTCTTCTTTCTTCTCTTTACCGCCAATGGTTTTCTTCTGAGGATTCTGTGAGGTACTGGTTACACATTTTCTTTGGGATTCCGTTGTGATGGCTGACTGTTTCTGCTAGCTTCAGCCATGTTCATGTTGGATCTTCCATCTGATTTCTCTCTCTCTCTCTCTCTCTCTCTCTCTCTCTCTCTCTCCTCCAATCTTTGGTTGCTTCAATTAGATCTTGGATTTATGTGGAGTCTCTGGTTCCTCCAAATGACAATGTTGCCTTCAGATTTACTGCTGATGGGCTTCCTATCATTCATACGCTGCTTTTTTTGTTTGATTCTGAGATCTATAAGAGAAACAACTCTGTAATATCTTGGCCTGCTTTTCCTCTCAACTTGTATAAATTTCCAGTGATCTTCCATGGAAATCTTTCGACAGTTTTCCTACTCATGAGATGTTGTTCTCTTGAGTTGCTCTAAGCTGCTGCTTCTCCTTCTTGACTTGGAGAACAATTTCCCACCCTGGTTCCTCTCTTCATCATTTCATGTGACGGGTTTCTTTGACAAAGTCTCATTTTCCTCCTCCTCCTCCTCCTCCCTCCCTTGGTCTTTTCCTGATTTGACTGTGTTATTTCTGCTGCACATAAAATGACACTTCGTAAGTTTCAACTTTCACTTCACCTTGCGTTCCTCTTTCCATAAGAGGCCTTGAGATCTTAGGCCTTTAGGCAGCCTAATTCTCAACTTCATTGGTCTGAGCCCCGTGAATCCAGTCTCATGTGTACATGACATAATGCTCTCCATCTTGTACTGCACGTCCATGATTTCTACGTTGAGTTCATACCTTTGCCCTTAGCTTCATATCTTCTCCCCTCATTTTGCATGCATCAAATTCAGTGAAGAGAGGAGAAAATGGGTGGTTGGTTTTGTGTTGGTTGCTGGTGATCCTGTTGTCCTTTCGAGGGGTTGGTTATATGGAAGCTCAAATCTTTTGTTATGCTGGAGGCTAAGCACACTACTGCAGGATCATCCAGAGATCATCGAGAGGGCCTTCTTTAGATGTTATCCACTGAAAACCCTGCAGGTCCTTCGTGTTCCTCCGAGCTTCCAGCAGTGAGAACTCATGTGAGGGCTTCTCCTGACAGCCTTCCCTCCCAAGAGAGAGATCCTGTAGTCCTTCAAGAGAGAAGAATCCCAAATTTCTCTATAAGGTAACACTGGTTCCTGTGGAGACATTATTGTTGGTATTATCAATCAGAACCCTCCTTTTTCTCAACAAGTTCTTTCTTTAAATCTTCAATTGCAAATGTAATTTCTGCATCCCTAGTTCTAAATCAGCACTTTTTCCATATTGTTCTTTTTCCTGGAAGTGGCTATTGGTGGGCATGTCATTTGCTCTGCTTTGTTATTTTGTTTACATTCGGTCTCTGGGGAGGATTTAGCAACACCAACTAATCGGTTCTGCTTTGTGATTTTATCTCTCTCAGTTGCGTTTCGGTCAATGAAATGATATATGTGGGTGTTCTTTTTAGATGTCAGGGTTATGATTTTTATTCATAGTACAGTTTGTCTGTGGGGGTTAACTAATCATGCTGTCTGATGCAAAAGGCTGTCCTTTTTGTTACAAGTGACGCAACTCTGTGTCTGATTCCTTGATCACAAAGGAAGATAGTATAGCAATCAGCATATGCCATGATTAAAACAAGTTCATAGCAATATTTGGTTTGCTTATGACTTGTTCTGAAACTAGTGATTTGGTAGTAGAAACTAAACTTATCTGATGTTTTCCATTCAGAGATTATGTTTTGACATCACGGAGCAAAGGAATTGAAGCTTTCTTGGCCATTCGCTGCACAGTTCTTGCAACTTGGGTTGAAGCATGGTGTCAATGATTTATTGCCACCATTTGAGAACCCTGTTATAGTGAGAACTCAGAGTCTCTGCAAGGTAGCACAATTGGTTCAGCCTGCTGCTTTTTCAAAGCCAGAAAGGATTGCAGCACACTTTGATGTTCTTGAGCCTGCAGATGCTGGTCCTTCTGATGGAGCACCTGCTAGTGTTCGACAGGATCCAACCATAAATCCATCACCAGAAGACGGGAAGTCTGCATTTTGTCGAGGATTTATTGTGAATGAGCTGAGCCATAGTGATGATGGAACTGCTATGACAATGAGAACACCTCAACAAGCTAAAGAGATTTCAAGCCAGATCAGTGGACTTCCGTGCTTGGTATCATTAAGCGGAAGCTCTTCCAAAGCGCAGTTTCAGCCAGAGGTTACTGATCTTGGCAATACTCCTGAGAAGTTGTGTGAACCTTTGGAAAAGAAGAACAGGTTGATACCCAAATTGGATACCATCTTGGAGACTAGTAAAGCAGAAGATCTTGCAGAAATGCATTCTAGAGCTTTGTATGTTTGCCCTGTTTGCAGAGTATTTTCCTGCACTTTAATCACCACTTTGAATGCTCATATGGACCAGTGTCTTTCCATGGGGTCTAACTCTAAGCCGGCGATGAGTAATGTTCCCGAACATAGAGTGAAGCCAAGAAAGAGGAGGTTGATGGTGGATATCTATGCCACTTCTTGCCATTGCACTCTTGAAGACCTCGATAAGAGGAATGGTACAAGCTGGGCATCTGAATTATCACTAATTGCAGCACCAGTTAATAGCCTTTGTGCTGCTCACACCAAAAGGCCAGAGGTGTCACCAACTGATTCTACAAATAATGGAAATGGAGCAGTTTCTGCTGATCCAAATGGTGTAAAACTTAGGATTTTATCTAAATTCAATGGTCAAAAATTGTCAAAGGAGAACTTTAAGCTGAGGAAGCATGCAAAAGAACCAAAGGAAAACAAGGATAAGCATTTTGCATCGAAACACTTGGAAAATAAGAAACTAAAGGCACAGACACAGCAATTGATCTCGTTGAATATGCTGCAGCCACAGGTATTTTTATCCTCGCATGCCATTGTTCATGTTTATTCTAAGCAGAAGAAAAGAGAGAACATTAAATTCTATAAGTAATTTGGATATATCAAATTGTGTTGCACAAGGAACTCTTTTTTACTTCTTCAATTAGATACTTAATTTTTTTTTTGCATGATCAAATCGTAAATCTATTGAATTCTGAAGCAAAATCAATCCAACATGATTACATTTATAGCATCTAGTTTGATGGCCTTACTAATGTTGCTCAAGGTACCTTTTCTCTTAATTTATTTGGAGTTACAATTGAAGGTCAATTTTTGGCCCTTTCAAAGTAATGAAATTTTCTAATCAAGTTGATGGTTCTTTTTAATTTTTACTACAACCTTTTTTTTTTTGAGATGTTCAATGGCAACATGCAACTTGCAGTTTAATGTGATACAAGATCTAGTTTACATGCTCAATGTGATATTTTTACCCCAGATTTCCATTCCATAGCAATATTTTAATTTAATATCATGAATTCTATAATGTGATAACCAGATTCAAGCTGCAGCCCAAGTAGATTGTGAGACAGATAATCATCAGAAGAGTGATAAGTCTCCATCACAAGTATCAGATTCAGGAGACCATGAAAAAAGAGCAGATATCCTGCAAAAAATGAACAAAAAGGAGAATTTTAGTACCTTGGAGGATATGGAATCTATAACCAGCGAACTCCAGTCCATGAATGGAAACTTGACTGGTTCTCCAGGGACAGAGAGAGTTAATTTCCTGCATAATCCAGTTCATAGCATGGACGAAAGTAAGAGAGATTCCCCTGAGCTGCCTTCAAGTTCCAGATGGCCCTCTGAAGGTACAAATTTGGCAAATGGTATTATCCTGAAATTGTCAAGATCATCAGGGAGCTTGATATGTTCATCAGTAATGAAATCAAAAGAGACTGACATGGCAACTTGGGAAGATTTTGATAGCAATTCGAACAGCAAAATGGTTCTTTCAAGGAGTTGCTGTTCATTGTTGAAGGATGAAAAGAACACAACTTCGAAGAAGAATACTGTCGTAAGGAGTCGAGTTTGTTTTCAACCAACCAAACTTGGAGCAATTGAGAAACCATTTATCCCTAAAAAGTTTCAAAAGAACAGGAATAGTAAGAAAAAAGGAGAAAACTCACCATCTAACAGTGCGGGTGTGTGTAGTCCTACTGTTAATATTCACCTTCTTAGAACAAGAGAGACAGGAACACTGGGATCTCATCAAACTTATACTCCAAGTAGTATTACAATGTTTGGAGGAGAGGACATGAATGAAGTATCACCAAGCAGAAGAAATGATACAGAACATTTAAACATAATGGAAGAGCAGAAAAGCAATACTTCGAATAATCTTTCTTCAGGAGCTGAATGTTCTGATACTGAAATTGAAACTTCTGACACTGGAGATTATGCGACTAGAATTTCCATGATCAAAGCTGTTCCAGAAAATACTGAACTACCATTCAGCACCAAGTTGGGTTCTCCTTCATGTGTAGAACATGCACAGACTACATCTGAAATTGAAGCCCATGCAGAACAATTGAAGCAAGCATTTGATGAGCAACAGAGGTTTTCTGGTGATGGATCATCAATTGAAATTGGAAACCAAGAGATCCAAGCCAAAAAAGATTGTTGCACAATTCAGCTTAAAGAATGTCAGGCTGAGACTCTTTCAGTTCAGGAGTCTAGTGGTTGTTTGACTGGTCATGGTGATGAGGGGCTTGAAATGCCTGAAAAGAGTTCATCAATTGACTCTGTTAGAATGAAAGCAAATTTTTTCAAGAATTTGTCCAGTGAAGGGGAACCACCTGTGTCAACTGATTCCAAATCCCAAGTGTCAGAGGCAGAACCATTGTCCAAAGCTGTAATACCCGAGACAGTATACATTTAGCAACTCCATCTGCAGAAAGCATTGAAGCAACTCAAGATAGGAACTTGAAGAATTGGAAACAAGAAAACTCAAACATCAGACCACCACATCAGTCAGTTTCCGTGAAAAGTTCACTGGATTTTGCAGTCAAGATATCTTCACCTAGGCCATCACCTCAATCACAGATTCATTCTGTTTCCAGTCCTATACTAAGGTTGATGGGCAAAAATTTGATGGTGGTGAACCATGAAGAGACTGTGCAACCTCAAACTACTGCATTGGATTGCACACAACAGGTGAATCATTGTGCTTCCAGCAACAATCACTTAAAGCGTGAGATTTCTCCATATCAGCATAATCAGCTTTCGAGTGGATCTCCAGCCATTGGCTCAGGTTTACCAATGGGTGATCACCAGATGCTCCCAGATCTCCCTAGCACCTCAGTTGGTCGCTTTGCATGGGCTTCAATGCAAAATGGTTGTAGGGATCAACAAACTCAGCAGAGGAAATCGAGTACAAAGCTCACCTCATCTCATCATACACTGGACAAGGTGATTGTGATCGATGGCTCACCCAAGCATGAGGCTGATCGAAAAGGCTGCCTATCAAATTCGGCAAGCACTTTGCCTAATAGGCCATTCTCCTGCTATCCATTGCAACATCATATTAGAGATTGCCCAAGAATCTTGTTTCCGAATGCATATTCAAGTGTCAGTGCCAGTTTCATGAATCAAGGAATCACTTCAGAAGGACATGACCTTTTTCTGTCAAGCCCCGCCGTGTTCCAGTCTCCTACAGGTCAAAAGGGACCTTTGATGTATTACTCACGAATCCCGCATTGATCCTACATTTTATTGTGAGCATAAGAAGGTCTCCCCTCAAGTTTCAGAATGCAAACTTCTTCAGTATCTGCGGAGGCCAAGCTGCCAATCGTGCAGAGTTTCTTTGGCAGATTGCTTGTAGTACAGCTAGAAAGTGACAGTTATCAAATGAATCAAGCTGGCAAAAACTTAATAATCAGAATCTCAAAATAGATCATGTATTTAATTTGTTGTTTTCCAGCTGGTTTTGAAACATTTTCCTTCTTTACAATTTCAGTGCATTGGACTTTAAGCAAAACCCAATGTGAAGTGAGAATAATCAGTGCGTCGCTACCTGACAATGGCTAAAAGTTTCGTTTGACGGTGAACAATGTTTGTTCTTCTTGTTGCTAACAAATTCTGAACCGGAACTTTTATGTATTCTTGTTCTGCTTTTGTCTCAGCAACTGGCATTATGCATCAAATTCTGATCTATTATAGATTTTGGGGATGATCCATACATAGTATGCAATGCCTGTATCCTCCATTTTCTGCTTTAATTCCTCCCGCATCTTATCAATAATGTGAGACTGCACTTTTGTAATCTCAATATATGTTCATGGAGTACCTTTCAGTTTTATCCAGTGAATATAAGTTGTTGAGACCAGTAAATGGTAAGCGGACACAAACTGGTGCACCGGTAGTTCTTAGTAAACACTGTTAGGAATCAGGATAACATCATGGGGGAATATTATGGTGTTCATGAAGGATTAACACGAAATCCTAGAACTAGGTCGAATGTGTTCCAAGGATTCTTCATATGTAAGCACATCCATTTCCTAGTCTCTTTCCATCATGTAACTGGTTTCTGGGTTGATTCAAGGCTTTACATGCTCATCTTATACTTCGAGCAAGAAACAATGGTTTTTTCACAGATGAAATTTCCACAAACATGACTGGTACTGCTACATGTTAGTAGATATGACTTGCACCCTCAAATCTCTATCGAACAATGATACAGTCAGTCCATTGCAGGATGATGCTAACGACAAGTGTCCGCTGAAACACACGAGATAAAGAATTCTGTGCAGGTAATGTTCAGATACAGAATTCTACCAGCAGAGAGAACCTCCACCTAGTGGAAGTTGAGGCTGGTCAGGATGTTGTTGTGCACTGGATCAGCCAAGTGATCCAACAGGTTGTGAGATGGCCAAACCCCGGTGACAAGCCCCTGCACAAAATACCCCAGTATGGCCAACATAGCCAGCCTCCCATTCTTCACCTCCTTCAGCTTCAAATCCTCGAGTGACTTGTCATCCTTTCCCAAATCCAAGAGGGTTGAAGAAAGGGTAAGCAGGGTCTCCTGACCCACCCAGCCTCTTCTCCAGCCCTAAGAAGTACTGCTTCCCTTCCCCATGGTGCCCGGCTTTGCCCCGTCCTGGAACCTCCTGTGCTCCGCAAACCCCATGAGCGCCATCTCCAGCACGAAGAGATTGTAGGGGTCCGCCCAGTAGGCGCATGTTCCTGCAGGTGGTATTGCCCCAGTCTTGAACCACGGAAGAGCAGTCTCGGCTGGTCTCGTGCCGAGCTTCCCCAGAGTCTCCGGCGCGATCGCACCTGCGGCGCCGAGCATGGCAAACCTTCCGTTGATGATCTCCCCTTAACCTAGCCATTTTGGGCTCGATGAGTCTTCCGGTGCCGTCGGGGTCCGACGGGCCTAGTGGATCGAAGCCATAGTAACCAGGGAGGCTGGAACGTGGGAGTCAACACATGAATCAATGTCCACAGCCCACAGACACAGAAACTGTGGTGGAAGCGTAGGTTATGCTCCATGTCAGGAAATATAGTCTACCTTCCATCCATCCAAGTAAGAGAGGGAATGTTTGGATGCAAACCAGAGTTGCCTATCTGCTCCTTTTGACAAGTTGACAAGATGATTCATGTCAGCGAAGAACAGTTTATATACAACAAGTCATTAAAGTCGCCCAAGAGTGCATCCAATGATGTTTTCCCAAGTCTGATACCAAATCTAATGCATGAAATCTATCTGCTCCTCGCATGAAGTTTGAGAGATGAAAATATGAACAAGCGTATGACCTTCACAGGGGGTGTGGAAGCTGCTCTAACAACGAATGAAGCCCTTCTTGGAGAGTCGATAGATGTGGAGGGGTCTTCCTCCGAGTTGTCGTCTCCCAGCTTCCATTGAAGAGAGAAGAGCATGAGTTGCCATTGGTTTGTCTCCCCTCAGAAAGAGAAGCAATTCAAGAGAGAGTTTGCAGCGGCGGTGGGCGTGGCAATCTAAACGAGACATGATGAGATGGACTATGGAAGACGAGGCAGGCTCCCATTAAACTGACCGATACGACAACACCACCTGGTGTGCCAAGTGGGAGGCTATGAATCATATTTGAGATCACATCCCACGAACTAAGGTTGGAGAGTAGGCTGAGTGATATCTTTAAGTGGTTTGCATGAAATCTTGGCGAAAGAGTGTCATTATAATTCTTTTATACGTTCAATATCATAAACTCCTATCTGTATGTGTATGTAAGGGTTAAGAGTACATACTTTGAAGGTGATATCATAGGGGTAATTGTATCTATTCAAAACTGCAAGTAACTTTTTCATGATGATTCTATCAAACACAATAATATTTTATTTATATGCACCTATTCATGATTTCTTTCCCCCATTTCAAGATATATAATAAAGAAATTATTTTCTAATATCTGCTTAATTTCTTTGTCCAATGCTGAATTAGGTGATGACATCGAGCCATAGCTCGTTCGATCTTGTAATAATACCTTCCGTCATTACTTCTTTTTTTTTAAAAAAAAATATATATTTATATTATATTAAGTGACGTAAATGAGGTTGATATTTCGATTGGAATATGAGACCACCTATCATTCATGAATCAATGCATAATAATGCAAGCATTAACTAATAATTCATGAGTAGAGACATCCTATCAATAGGGAGGGATATTGGCTGGCTTAAAAAAAAGAAAATTCTAATTGGATATTCTATTTTTTATAATTCTTTTTCATAAGTTGGAAGTCACTTATAAATTTATTTTTCTTGATGAATATTACGAAAAGTAGTTTTTCCTTTTACATACCTCGATACTCGTATCGCACCGAGGCAAATGGTGCAATATTTAATTTCTGCATCGTATGTGACTGGAAAACAAGTGCATGTATTTTGAAGGCGACGAGGCTGAAATCTCGTCGCTAAAACCAGTAGCCAATAATGCAATCGAGGATTGGAGATGCAGTCTAAATCTACTATTCTGGGTGTGGTCTCCTTGTGGTTGGTTAGAGCTCCCGCACCTCGTTGAGGTCCAAGTCAAACAGCCCACGATTTGCTCCCTTGTCGCTTTCAGATGGGTGTGGAGAAGACGATGGAGCTTGATGCTGCAGCTCATTCAAGTGCCGTCTCTTGTGGCCCCCGAGTGCCTGCCCGCTTCGGAACGTCAGGTTGCAGTTCTTACATCGGTGTTCTGCCATCTCCGCTTTGATCACTGCACCGTTTGCATGGATCAAGTCCTCGCCTAGCTTCGTGTTGGAACCTTCGTTCCCGTTAGGGATCGGCACTGCTTCTTCGGGATTGCTCTTCTTCTTCCTGTGGCTGGCTCGGTGTCCTCCCAGAGCCTGGTGAGAAGAGAAAGTCTTGAAGCATACACTGCACTGGTACCTTCGACAACGAGCAGATGTGCCGGACCCGTTCACCAGTTCCAGCTCTTTGATCTTCCTCTTCCTTGTTCTCTTGTAGCTCGATATCAGTTCGTTCCCGTAGCTGCCGGCGTCCATGTCATCAGATTTCTGATCCCAACCAATCCCATCGGTGCCAGCAAAATGGGTGCCAGCGATCTGTTTCGTATCAGTGTCTTCCTTCTCAGTGGTGATGGTGGTCTCCGGACGCTGCGGCTTTCCATCAGCCAGGAGCAACAGGGTATCAGCGGCAATCGCGTCGTCATCTCTGTCACCAGCAGTCCCTTTCCGCCCTCTTCTCGCGGTTGACCACTTGGTGGTGGGCGGCACTCTCGCGATCGACGAATTCGCATCGGGTTGCGGCTTCTTCCTCGCACCCGGAGGCGGATTAACTCCTCTGTAGTCTCTCTCCGGGTGGCACCTCAGGTGGCCAAACAGTGATTTATCGGAGGGGAAGGTCTTCCCGCACTCCGGGCATGTTGGGACCACCGCCCTCCTGTTTGCTTGCTTGCGTTTGAAGCTGTAACAACCCTCGTCGACCGCCTCTTTGACCTCCGATGCAGATTCGTCGTTAGCATCCTCATCGCCGGCAAGCTCCCCGTCAGCACCACCAGTGGATTGGTCAGCTCGCACACCGCTATCACCAGATGGAGACACCGCCTCCTGAGCCGCTGCTTCCCTGTCATCGTCTCCGGTCTTGGGGCACTTGATCCGAAGCCGCAGGGTGTTCTTGGTCAGCTCCTCGTGGGCTTTCTCTTCTGCGGCCACTGCAGCATCCCAGGTCGTATGGTGGCTTCCACCTTCCACGAGACGAGTTGCCATTCCTGAGAAACAGATGAGAGCGAGGGATCAGAAGTGAAGGCACGTACGTGAACTGAAGACACTATAATGCTTTCAGCTCACGAAGGAAATAACTCACTCTCTGGTTGATGGCAAGAAGCTGCCTCTTCCCTATCTATCAGTTTCCGAAACCCAAAAGGTCATAAAACAGAGCCGAAGCCACAGCTTCCCACGAAAGACAGCAACGACAGCACAATTACTACGACAGAGGACACCTTCTTTGGTTAGCAACAAAAACTCAAACCCAGCTTCGTCAACACCTATTTGGATCCCACAGCGAGGCGAAGAACAAGAGCAGCAACCTCAGCTGAACATGGCGTGATCTCCAGCTGCAGGCGAAGAACAAGAGCAGCAACCTCAGCTGAACATGGCGTGATCTCCAGCTGGAGCCGCCTTCGACGCATACAGGATCTATCAACCTCCAGAAAACAAAATGACGAGCTCGAGGGAAGCAGATTGGATAAAAAAGACACCCAATTTTGTTGGATCAAACCCCCTGTGCTCTTCTCCTCAGTCGAAAAAGGAGGCTGCAAAGAAGGAAAGCAGAGCTGGAGACAGTGGCGAGGCTGTGAGAGCCACAGGGGGAGGAAGGGAGGAGAGGAGGAGGAGGCGAAGAAGAGTGATTTGGAGATGGCAGTTATGACAGTAATGGAGGAAGAAGTGGAATCCCGCAACAATTAATCTCGCCCCGGACCATCGCTCGGGGGTGCCTTCCATGCGTTATACTGCTCTGTTCGTGATGGTGGTGAGAGAGAAACCGACTCGTGGAGGACAAATGGAGCCGTGCGAACAGAGCAGTATAACGCTTGGAAGGCACGAGTCGGTTTCTCTCATTCGTCCTCTACGGGTTATTTTGCTCTGCTCTGTTGAACAGAAGTCCACGAGTTATACTGCTCTGCTCTGTTGAACAGAAGTCCACGAGTTGTACTGCTTTGTTGAACAGAGCAGAGAGAAACAATTGTGAGAGAACAACTGCTCTGCTCTGTTCAACAGAGCAGTATAACAGGTGGACTTCTGTTCAACAGAGCAGAGCAGTATAACTCGTGGAGGACGAATGAGAGAAACCGATTCGTGCCTTCCATGCGTTATACTGCTCTGTTCGTGATGGTGGTGAGAGAGAAGCCGACTCGTGGAGGACGAATGGAAGCCGTGCGAACAGAGCAGAGCAGTATAACGCATGGAAGGCACAAGTCGGTTTCTCTTATTCGTCCTCCACCAGTTATACTGCTCTGCACTGTTCGAATTAGCGAACCAAGATCATAGAATTAGTGCAGCAGCAAACTCAAACATCAGACCACCAAATCAGTCAGTTTCCATGAAAAGTTCACTAGATTTTGCTGTCAAGATATCTTCACCTAGGCCATCACCTCAATCACAGATTCATTCTGTTTCCAGTCCTATACTAAGGTTGATGGGCAACAATTTGATAGTGGTGAACCATGAAGAGATTGTGCAACCCCAAACAACTGCATTGGATTGCACACAACAGGTGAATCATTGTGCTTCCAGTAAAAATCACTTAGAGCGTGAGATTTCTCCAGTCATTGGCTCAGGTTTACCAATGTGTGGTCACCAGATGCCACTAGATCTACCTAGCACCTCAGTTTGTGGCTTTGCATGGTCTTCACTGCAAAATGGTTGTAGGGATCAACAAACTCCGCAGAGGAAATCGAGTACAAAGCTCAACTCATCTCATCATATACTGGACAAGGTGATTGTGATCGATGGCTCACCCAAGCATGAGGCTGATCTAAAAGGCTGCCTATCAAATTCGGCCTAATAGGCCATTCTCCTGCTATCCATTGCAACATCATATTAGAGATTGCCCAAGAATCTTGTTTCCGAATGCATATTCAAGTGTCAGCGCCAGTTTCATGAATCATGGAATCACTTCAGAAGGACATGAACTTTTTCTGTCAAGCCCAACCGTGTTCCAGTCTCCTACAGGTCAAAAGGGACCTTTGATGCATTACTCGCGAGTCCTGCATTGATCCTACATTTTATTGTGAGCATAAAAAGTTTCAGAATTCAGTATCTGCGGAGGCTAAGCTGCCAATTATGCAGAGTTTATTTGGCAGATTGCTTGTAGTACAGCTACAAAGTGACAGTTATCAAATGAATCAAGCTGGCTAAAACTTAATAATCAGAATCTCAAAATAGATCATGTATTTAATTTGTTGATTTATAGCTGGTTTTGAAACATTTTCCTTCTTTACAATTTCAGTGCATTGGACTTTAAGCAAAACCTAATGTGAAGTGAGAATGATCAGTGCATCACCACCTAGTTCCTCTTGACAATGGCTAAAAGTTTCCATTGCACAGTGAACAATGTTTGTTCTTCTTGTAGCTAATAAATTCTGAACTGGAACTATTATGTATTCTTATTCTGCTTTTGTCTCAGCAACTTGCATTATGCTTCAAACAATTCTGATCTTTTATAGATTTTGGGGATGATTCATATTATGCAACGCCTGTATACTCCATTTTCCGCTTTAATTCCTCCTGCATCTTATCAATAATGTGAGACTGCACTTTTCTAATATCAATATATGTTCATGGAGTTGAGACTAGTAGATGGTAAGTGGACACACAATGGTGCACCAGTAGTTCTTAGGAAACACTGTTAGGAACCAGGATAACATCATGGGGGAATATTATGGTGTTCACAAAGGATTAACACGAAATCCTAGAACTAGGTCGAATGTGTTCCAAGGATTCTTCATATGTAAGCACATCCATTTCCTAGTCTCTTTCCATCATGTAACTGGTTTCTGGGTTGATTCAAGGCTTTACATGCTCATCTTATACTTCAAGCAAGAAACAATGGTTTTTTCACAGATGAAATTTCCACAAACATGACTGGTACTGCTACATGTTAATAGATATGACTTGCACCCTCAGATCTCTATCGAACAATGATACAGTCAGTCCATTGCAGGATGATGCTAACGACAAGTGTCCGCTGAAACACACAAGATAAAGAATTCTGTGCAGGTAATGTTCAGATACAGAATTCTACCAGCAGAGAGAACATCCTCCTAGTGGAAGTTGAGGCTGGTCAGGATGTTGTTGTGCATTGGATCAGCCAAGTGATCCAACAGGTTGTGAGATGGCCAAACCCCGGTGACAAGCCCCTGCACAAAATACCCCAGTATGGCCAACATAGCCAGCCTCCCATTCTTCACCTCCTTCAGCTTCAAATCCTCGAGTGATTTGCCATCCTTTCCCAAATCCAAGAGGGTTGAAGAAAGGTCCTCCAGGGTAAGCAGGGTCTCCTGACCCACCCAAACCCTTCTCCAGCCCTAAGAAGTACTGCTTCCCCATGGTGCCCGGCTTTGCCCAGTCCTGGAACCTCCTGTGCTCCGCAAACCCCATGAGCGCCATCTCCAGCACGAAGAGATTGTCCGGGTCTGCTCAGTAGGCGCATGTTCCTGCAGGTGGTATTGCCCCGGTCTTGAACCAAGGAAGAGCAGTCTCGGCTGGTCTCGTGCCGAGCTTCCCCAGAGTCTCCGGCGCGATCGCACCTGCGGCGCCGAGCATGGCAAACCTTCCGTTGATGATCTCCCCTTAAGCTAGCCATTTGGGCTCGATGAGTCTTCCGGTGCCGTCGGGGTCCGACGGGCCTCGTGGATCGAAGCCATAGTCACCAGGGAGGCTGGAGCGTGGGAGTCAACGCATGATTCAGTGTCCACAGCCCACAGACACAGAAACTGTGGTGGAAGCGTAGGTTATGCTCCATGTCAGGAAATATAGTCTACCTTCCGTCCAAGTAAGAGAGGGATTGTTTGGATGCAAACCAGAGTTGCCTATCTGCTCCTTTTGACAAGTTGACAAGATTATTCATGTCAGCGAAGGACAGTTTATATACAACAAGTCATTAAAGTCGCCCAAGAGTGCATCCAATGATGTTTTCCCAAGTCTGATATCAAATCTAATGCATGAAATCTATCTGCTCCTCGCATGAAGTTTGAGAGATGAAAATATGAACAAGCGTATGACCTTCACGGGGGGTGTGGAAGCTGCTCTAACAACGAATGAAGCCTTTCTTGGAGAGTCGATAGATGTGGAGGGGTCTTCCTCCGAGTTGTAGTCTCCCAGCTTCCATTGGAGAGAGAAGAGCTTGAGTAGCCATTGGTTTGTCTCCCCTCAGAACGAGAAGCAATTCGAGAGAGAAATATGAGGTGTTTGCAGTGGCGGTGGGCTTGGCAATCTAAACGAGACATGAGATGGACTATGGAAGATGAGGCAGGCTGTCATGAAACTGCCCGATAGGACAACACCACCTGGTGTGCCAAGTGGGAGGGTATGAACCGTCTTTGACATCACATCCCACTGCCTATGGTTGGAGAGTAGGCTGATTGATATCTTTAAGTGGTTTGCATGAAATCCTGGCTAAAGAGTGTCATTATAATTCTTTTATACGTTCAATATCATAAACTCCTATCTATATGTAAGCGTTAAGAGTACATATTTTAAAGGTGACATCATATGGGCGATGTATGTATTCAAAAATGCATGTAACTTTTTCATGATGGTTCTATTAAACACAATACTATTTTATTTATGTGCACCTATTCATGATTTCTTGGCCCCAATTCAAGATATATAATAAAAAAAATATTTTATAATATCTGGTTAATTTCTATGTCTAAATTAGGTGATGACATCGAGCCATCAGCTCAAACTCGATCGATTTTATAATACTTTGGTCATTATTTTTTTATTTTAAAATACTTATATTATATTAAGTGACGTATTTGAATTCGAATATGAGACCCATCATTTATAAAACAATGCATAATAATGCATGCATTAACTTATCTGAATATTTCAATAAATACCTCGATATCATATTGTAAAGACATTCTATCGATAACTCACTTTAAAGAAATAAAATTCCTAATTGGATATTCTAATTTTTATAATTATCTCTCATAAGTTGGAAGTCACTTATAAAATCAACCTAATGCCAATCTGATTTAAAGAAGAAGAAGAAGAAGTGACAATTTTTCTACACATTTAATGTCATAAATAAATTTCTGTCTATTTATTTATAGGGATTAGATGATGCATTGTACCTATTCAAAGGTTCATCATGCACTTGTGTTAGTAGTGACCTTATTCAATACAGCCTTTCTTTTTTTCTTTTTCTTTTTTTGGCACCTTCTCATGGCATCTTTTCCTAACACAAGATACAAGATTATAAATTAACTTTATTTCATAACAAAATATAAGCTAGATCAAATCTGAAGTATGTTTTAGATTACCAAAAAATTCAGATGACTTCAGTGATATGTTCTTTCCATTAAACACTACATTTCATACATTCTTTGGTGCTGGTATTGCTTTAATGTCATATTAATGGTTCCTCCTTTTCTTCTTTCAAAGATAGATAACAAGGATTGTGCCAAGGAGATCGATCCTCTTTATATCCTTGTTTGCTTAATTGAAATATTTTAGATATGCAAATAACTCTATTTTGTATTAAGTGAACCTTCAAACTTTATGTATACCCATAACATATATTACTTTGCTTCAGAGCCAACAGCAAATCTTTTCATTCCATCCTTCAAATAATATTTCAAACTTATGAAACTCTCACTAATCAAAAGATTAACTCTTCTAAATTTAAAATTTATTTTTCTTGATGAATATTAAGAAAAGTAGTTTTTTTGATTCTTTAACATATCTTGAAACTCTTTATCGCACCGAGGCATATGGTGCAATATTTAATTTCTACTATTCATTTGTGACTCGAAAACAAGTGCGCAAGTATTTTGAAGGAGACGATGCTGAAATCTTGTAGCTAAAACTAGTAGCCAATAATGCAATCGAGGATTGGAGATGCAGGCAGTGTGGTTAGAGCTCCGGCACCTCGTTGAGGTCGAAGTCGAACACCCCATGTTTTGCTCCCTTGTCGCTTTCAGATGAGTGTGGAGAAGACGATGGAGCTTGATGCTGCAGCTCATTGAAGTGCCGTCTCTTGTGGCCCCCGAGTGCCTGCCCGCTTCGGAACGTCAGGTTGCAGTTCGTGCATCGATGTTCTGCCATCTCCGCTTTGATCACGGCACCGTTTGCATGGATCAAATCCTCGCCATGCTTCTGGTTGCCACCTTGGTTCTCGTCACGGATCGCCGCTGCTTCTACGGGATTGCTCTTCTTCTTGTTGTGGCTGGCTCGGTGTCCTCCCAGTGCCTGGTGAGAAGAGAAAGTCTTGAAGCATACACTGCACTGATACCTTCGACAACGAGCAGATGTGCCGGACCCGTTCACCAGTTCCAGCTCTTTGATCTTCCTCTTCTTTGATCTCTTGTAGCTCGATATCAGTTCGTTCCCGTAGCTGCCGGCGTCCATGTCTTCAGATTTCTGATCCCAACCAATCCCATCGGTGCCAGCAAAATGAGTGCCAGCGATCTGTTTCTCATCAGTGTCTTCCCCCTCAGTGGTGATAGTAGTCCCCGGACGCTGCGGCTTTCCATCAGCCAGAAGCAACAGGGTATCAGCGGCAATCGCGTCGTCATCTCTGTCACCAGCCGTCCCTTTCCGCCCTCTTCTCGCGGTTGACCACTTTGTGGTGGGCGGCACTCTCGCGATCGACGAATACGCATCGGGTTGCGGCTTCTTCCTCGCACCCGGAGGCGGATTAACTCCTCTGTAGTCTCTCTCCGGGTGGCACCTCAGGTGGCCAAACAGTGATTTGTCGGAGGGGAAGGTCTTCCCGCACTCCGGGCATGTTGGGACCACCGCCCTCCTGTTTGCATGCTTGCGTTTGAAGCTGCCACAACCCTCGTCGACCGCCTCTTTGGATCGACGCCGGCAAGCTCCCCCCAAACAGTGATTTGTCGGAGGGGAAGGTCTTCCCGCACTCCGGGCATGTTGGGACCCACCGCCCTCCTGTTTGCATGCTTGCGTTTTGAAGCTGCACACAACCCTCGTCGACCCGCCTCTTTGATCGCCGATGCAAGATCGCCGGCAAGCTCCCCGTCAGCACCACCGGTGGATTGGTCAACTATCACACACTATCACCAGATGGAGACACCGCCTCCTGAGCGGCTGCTTCCCTGTCCTCGTCTCCGGTCTTGGGGCACTTGATCCGAAGCCGGAGGGTGTTCTTGGTCAGCTCCTCGTGGGCTTGCTTTTCTGCTGCCACTGCAGCATCCCAGGTCGTATAGTGGCTTCCACCTTCCACGAGAGGAGCTGCCATTCCTGAGCAACAGATGAGAGCGAGGGATCAGAGGTGAAGGCACGTACGTGAACTGAAGACACTATTATTCTTTCAGCTCACGAAGGAAATAACTCACTCTCGGGTTGATGGCAAGAAGCTGCCTCTTCCCTATCTATCAGTTTCCGAAACCCAAAAGGTCATAAAACAGAGCCGAAGCCACAGCTTCCCACGAAAGACAGCAACGACAGCACAATAACTACGACAAAGAACACCTTGTTCGGTTACCAACAAAAACTCAAACCCAGCTATGTCAACACCTATTTGGATCCCACAGCGAGGCGAAGAACAAGAGCAGCAACCTCAGCTGAACATGGCGTGATCTCCAGCTGGAGCCGCCTTCGACGCATACAGGATCTATCAACCTCGAGAAAACAAAATGACGAGTTCGAGGGAAGCGGATTGGATAAAAAAGACACCCATTTTTTGTTGGATCAAGAGAAGAAGGGGGGAGAGGAGACGGCGAGCGGATCGATGGAGCTGGCAACTCCCTGTGCTCTTCTCCTCAGTCGAAAAAGGAGGCTGCAAAGAAGGAAAGCAGAGCTGGAGACAGTGGCTAGGCTGTGAGAGCCACAGGGGGGAGGAAGGGGGGAGAGGAGGAGGCGAAGAAGAGTGATTCGGAGATGGCAGTAATGACAGTAATGGAGGAAGAGGTGGAATCCCGCAACAATTAATCTCGCCCCGCGACCATCGCTCGGGGGTGCCTTCCATGCGTTATACTGCTCTGTTGGTGGTGGTGGTGAGAGAGAAACTGACTCGTGGAGGACGAATGGGAGCCGTGCGATGGGATTGATGAGATTGCGCAGGGATTTGGAGTGCCTAAGTTTCCATTTAATCGGACTGCAATTAGTTACCATAATAATCTCTCTCCATATAATTCTTTTCCATCCTTCCCACCCTCCTCTCCTTTTGAACGCCCTCTCCATTCTCCGTATCCTTATCCTCCATATGCACCGAAGCCACGAGCATCATTCCCTCTACGATGATATTGCGAATCTTAAAGCTGGTGATGAATCCCTGATTCAACCATATCCGACGCTGCAGCGGACAGACGCTTCTTCAGTCCTATCAGTCTTGTGTCGAGTCAACTTGGACTTTTCCGATGACTGGTTTGACATTGGCAGGCTTCACAGATTCCTGAAATTAATTGCATCCCTGCTGTTTCTGCGAACGAGTCACCTAAGAGAGAGGAGCACATGCCGAGATAAGAAGGGATTTGGCATGCTAAGAAGAAATCACCCCTGTGAATATTTGACGATGGATGGGATCACATCCATAAGTATATGGCAAGTAGCATAATGTGTACAGTAACTAAGGCATCTCTGTTAATACATCATGCCATTGGTTACATCTTTTCAGGCTCTGATGATGGTGCATTGGTTAACTAATTATCAGAAATATGGTGAAAGAAAATTAAAGGTAAACATATACCTCTTTGAGAAGACTGGAAACTGGCAGACTTCCATATAATATTCACTGTCTTCTTACTTGCCATATTTTTTCCTTTCAAGCTTTGTTCACAGTTTAAAATCCTCACTTGTTTCCATCATCTAAAATCTGTCTATCTTCACAAGTATTTAGAAACATACAAATTAATGATTTTATTTCTGTGTGGTGAGACATCAATCAATTATGTAAAATTGCATTGGTATTGACACTTGGAGAACCATAGTTTTAGTCTACAACTCTGTTTATGGAGAAGAACACCAAGTTAAAATGTTGAAAGCAAAGACAGCACATCATCAACACACAAGCAAAACCTTCAACATCAAAATACATTAATTTGGGACTGACAACAAAGATATTTTATTGTGAAAAAGATGAAAACAAGAAACATGGAGATAATCTTTTGAAGGATAGCTTCTGGAGGCTACCTTCATTTCGGTTTCTTTTCAATTTTGATGTGATCTCACAGGTGCATCTGTACATTCGATTTACATTGAATGAGTTCAAACTTATTGAAACTTAACAGGCCTGAAAAATGCCACCTCCTTTTGATCCCTAACCAATGCAAAGGATCGGATACATCAAACAACTTAGGGCGCATGAGGAGCGTCGTACGGTAATTTACTTTCGTATCAAAGGAGTAAATCGAGGTATGAGAAATTATGAATGCGGTTGTATTGTAGGAGACTACCATAGCTGCGATCCCATACACCTATAAAGAGAGCCTCTGCATCTGGACTGAATGATATACCCGAGATCTCACCAAAGAAGTCCAATTCTTGTCGCTCGTTGTACCCGCTTCGTACATCAAAGATGTGAACGAAGTCAGCAGGCTCAGCCATTGCCATAAACTGACCATCAGAGGTAAAGCGGATTGATCTTATTGCACCAAGATTGCCTCTCAATACAGCAAGAGATTTGGAGAGATTCCTAACATCCCAAACACGGCAGGTCTTGTCTTGGTTACCAGTGGCTATCGTATAGCCATCTGGATTCCATGCTGATGCGAAGGAGAAGTCCAGGTGGCCTCGTAAGATCTGGACAGTCTGCAAAAGACCAGATGTCACTAACTTGATACTGAATCAAATTCTTAGAATTGGTTGTCATTACCAATAGTAGGATGACAATGCGTATCTCTCAAACTTTTTTTTCAAGTTTAGGATTTCAAGTTGCAGTGGTAACACAGGTGGGTTACTTAACCCCAGTTATCATCCTGAATGAAACCAAAAGTCACCCGACTCACCTTTCCTGTACAAGCATCAATCAATGCACCCTCAGGGTTGTCTCCGACGACGACGAGAAGCTTTCCATCAGGACTAAGAGAAGTATGCTGCCAATGAAAAAAAGAGGTGAGGAAGACCCAACAAAAACTAGCAGCATAGGTAGCACCTACAATAAGAAGGAAAAATAATCCAACATGAAATTCCGTTGCATCTATGTGACAAAGCTAATCAAATTGTCTAGATCACCAAAAGGAGCAGAATAAACACAATTGGTGTCTTCATCACGAGTTCATTAGTTCTCAGCGGATTCGCTTAGCCTATTCGGGTTGTAGAATACTGACCCAGATCTATAATCAACCCACTATAAACTATCACAATGAATTCACAACAGATGTTCACACTGCCAACTCTACAAAAGAGGAACACAGAAACAAATAGAGTGACTCACATTAACCGGCCAATCAAAGTGAAAATGCTTGCAAAGCTGGAACTTCTCCATGTCAAAGTCTCGAACTCCAGAGTCGTTATTTGAAGCCATGAAGTGAAGAGCACCACTAAATAAATTTTAATATTCAAGTCAGATCAAATATAGAAGGAAGGAAATTGAAGTGTTACAAAACTTAACTACCTGGAACTGTTATATATCTCAATGGCATTTGTGATTGCATTGTCATCATATGTTGCCCGGCAACAAAAGCTTATTCCCTCTCGATCTAAATACTGATTTCATATCAAGGTAAAAGAACATCAGATGATTTTTTTTCAATTCTTTTTCTCATTATTGGATAGATAAATCAGCAATCTCATATAATTTATCCTTGAAAAATATAGCAATAGAGAATGATGAAGAAGATTACTTTACAAATAATTTCTCCTTGGAATCCACCTGCTACTAGCAACTTATCCTTTACTGCTAATGTACTAACTTGAGTCTGAGAAAATCCTTCAGTTAAATTTCCTGGGTGTTTCTGAGACCAAATTACACGTAATTGTAAACTTGAAATTATCCAACATAAACAAAAAAATAAATGGACTAATTTCACATGGCTTCAATAAGTACTTGAAACCATAGCCAAGAACACACACCTGACGTGGTGCCACATGTCCTGCAAGATTCAGAACTTCATATTTATCACGAGTTAGAGCTGACCAATGAACCAAAGAATAGTGTGACATCAAGTAGACATCATGCTTGGAAGTAGCCCAAACCAAATTCCTTAGCTGCAAAAATGTTATATAATATTCATTAGCTGCAAATTCCACTCAGATTTACCTAAATTAAGATTGGCAACCTGTATATCAAATCTTATTCTGCCACCTTAGCTAGTCATAACATCAAATTGTTTTGTATAAACACATCATAGTTGAGAAAGACCAATATTTTGTTAGGATACAGTATATATATATATATATATATATATATATATATATATATATATATATATATATATATATATATATATATATATATATATATATATATATATATATCAACACCTCTTTTTCCCATTGAAATTGAGCTAACAACTTCATAATAGCTGAATGCAACAATTTTTATTATTAACATTAAAGATCAACCATACATCAGTACATAATTTATTCACTAATGAATAAAGCCTCAAAGCACCTGCATAATAGAGAAAATACATTTGCACGAAATAAGCACAAATATACACAAATACGTGGTTTATTCACTTTTTAATAAAGGTATAACCATGTTTCCATACTGTAAATCCAAAGCATGGAGAACAACCCTCCTAGCATGAATATCAAAGCCAGAACTTCCAACTCTTCTTGGGTCATTTTTCTTACGAGTTACCGAAAGAGATTTCAAAGAACAAATAATAACTTGGGGATTTAAATGATGAAATCAAATGCCCATGAAGAACATGACTATAATGATGAGGAAAGAGGAGAAGTAATTTTGATTTTATAATGCGTTAAGACAAATTGTGATACTAAGTTCCAAACAAACCCCAGTATTCACTAGCCAATATTGCATCAATGAACTTGAATGGCATATGTATGCCAATTGGACTCACAAATAATTTTCTTTCACAACTTTAATTTTGTCAATTGGCTGATCAAATTGTAACTGAAAATTTACGATGCCAACAAAATGCTTGCCATTGACCAGATAAATAAGATGGTAGTGTTAAATCCTAATTACAATAGATTCAAAATATCCCTATCGCAAAAGCAATCTGGTTAAAGGAATCGAAATAGCAAAAGCACCAATATCTACCGTTTCTTGCTTACCTGGAAGTGAAGAATAGTTGATCTCACTGATCTTGAATTTCTCCTGAAATCATAATATACACCCTCTTTCTCTGTTGGCTTGCAATCCTACAAGCAAGATTACCATTACAAATAATGCAAGAAGATAATAATTAAAGCGATCAAGAGTTTTTTCAGGTTTCCTGCCTTCTCTGATTCTACTCCAGAATTTCGAACATTCTCATAATTTTTGTACTGCTCTAATCTAGTTCGCCTATAGTCCTCCCTTGAAAAGTTTAGCCTATCCCATGGTATTCCTTGGATATCTTTTCCTTTTCTTGTTTGAGCTGCTGAAATATCAGTTACCTTGCCATTCTGGAATTAAAAATTCAAATCATTCTCCAATGAATATCAAACAAAGAATAAACTACAATGAGGCGAATAATGGAACCGCAAAATGAAAGATGTTGGTAGTAGCTTAAATCAGAATGAATCACCCAAATATGAACAAAATGAAAGTAGAAATAAACATACATATTGATCATATACTTCATCATCAGAATCTGCTTCATTCACCCCTCTTTCTTGAAACTCTGCATCCACATCATCCTTTGCATCGCCCATCTCAGGGTATTTCTGCTATTTCATCAACAAGGTACCAAGACACATCTATTCTTCAGAACAATATACACTATTCGACAACTAAAAATTATGAATATGAAAAAGGTGATGCTATAAGCCCCTTGAAAGTATATGAAACATGAAAATGGAAAAGCGTAACCAATAGACTCCTCGAACAGTTACTACATTACTCGAGTCTCTCCTCAGAATGCCTGATGCTATAAGCTCCACGTGGCTTTTAATCATATCTTGTTTAATGTAACTATGGAAGTAACAAAAGAAGCACATAATATAAATGTTGCGCCACAGAAAATGGCAAATTGTCATAGCTAGAAAAAATTTGCAAGTAATCTATAGTAATACAAATCTGCACAAGTTCACAATACTAAGTTATGAATAATATTAACTTTGATCTTCCTGTGATACGATGGACGAAAATACAGCAACAAAATATCTAAATAAAAAAAAAGAGGACTAGAGAAGCTTTTATATTACTCGAGCCATTCAAAAGATGATGTCTTCGTTAGCACAAACATAACTAGACCTCTCGATTGATAAACTACAGCAAAAAAGCCATTCATATTAAAACAACATAAATTGCTGCATTTGAGTAGAAGGATTGGATTTTCTTTCACGCTTATTCTATAACGAAATGATCTGTTCCAAAGTGCCGCAAATAACGCGATTTGGAATAAGAAGCACACATCAAGACATATCGTTCACCAAGAACAGCCACACCCTACGAAGAAAAATCAGAGAGTTTTTTTCTTCTTCTTTTTAATACACCACGATCAATTAATTCAAACAAAGAAATAAGTAGAATTTCACACCTCAATTCCATACGGATAACCACCACCAGAAAAGAAGAGACATCAGAAAGACCAGAAAAAATCACAAATGAAAACCCTAAAAAAAAAAAAATCCCATCCCGGCCGGAGGAATTCCAGGAAATAAAAACCGGATTTTTACCGCTCCGCACTTCCTCTAGGGCTGGGAAACCTTCAGTCGGCGATCGACGCCGATGCCTCGCGTCAAACCAGGTTTGGGCTCCAAAAAAAAATCCAACGACTTGCCAGCGGAATCGGAAGGTTTACGAAACGAATAGGATTCCCTTTCGCTCCGCCTTTGGCGCATTCTTATTTCATTCCTCCGCCAGGAAATGATACGACCTCATAGCCCACAGAATAAAGAAAGCGACGGGGATAATATCAAGATGCCGTGGACATACCATCAATGTCCTTTTTTACTATAATACCCTTTGCATAGTACGATCGATCCCCAAACAAAAAAACCTTTCTTTCTTCTAACGATGATTATTGGTCAAAAATGACTCCTTTAATTAGTTTATAATCGAATGCTAATGAAACATGAGATCCTTTCAAACTGAAACTGAGACACGAAAAATGTTTGGCCAGTGTATTATTGTAGATATTATTAGTATTTAATTGATATAATAAAATTTTAATTAAAGTTCGATCGGATCATTTATGAATATTCTATTAGCATTAAAAAAGAAAATTCCCTCTATAAGTAGTACGTCAAGCAAAATAAATCAGGATGATCATATTTGATCCCATCATGAGTTATGAATGAACACACATGTTAAAAACTTATATTTTTAATTTCCAATTTAAAATATTTAAATATAAAAAAATAGATATGCTTGCTAAGTGATAACCCTTTTTTTTTCTTTTTCTGAAGCCACGTCAATGATGGACTAATTATTTAGTATAAAGAAAAAAAAAAGAGAGAGAGAGCCGATATCATCCATCCATGAACATCCATCACATCATAATAAGAATGTGATTTTATTCATAAATATATATATATATATATATATATATATTATAAGATTTCCGGTTCCTCTCTCTCTCTCTCTCGTCATTTTTCTTTCCAACCTCCCTGCGATTCGATGGAACAAACCCATATCCGCCTCATAAAATAAGGCGGATATGGTGATTAGACATCAATCGGTACATAAATCGTAACCTTCTTTGAAATAATCAAAACACGTGCGCAAAGTCAAATCAGAAATTAAATGGACGGTTGAGATGGGGCTTTCATAACTATTTGACGTCAACATGTGAGTCGACTGGATTGAACGGTCCCAAGCTGAGTCGGACTGCGGCCCCACATCTCGCAGGCACCCAAGCAAGAAGCACGATCGAGACTCGTGTTCCATTAAGTGAAGACGTGACGTCTCGCGCTGCCCGAGAATCTATTTCCACGTCAGATGTAATTACGAGTAGTTCCTAACTACCAGAAATTGGGATAATATTGGCATCTCGCTTGCGTGGATTAACAAATATAAAAATTATTAATTATTAATGATAATAAACTTTTAACTAATTCTTTAATTGATAGAAATACCATGAATATCCTCCCACTCCCTCTACTAATAAATAATAAAAATATAAAAATTAATGATCCTCGCTTACCTAGACACCTGGATGAAGGCATGACAGATGGTACGTCGTCTTCACGAAGACTTTTACGAGGATATTGATTAGTGCATAATTGGATCGCTCAATGCTCAGGTATAAAAGTTATTGTCCAAACTAAGCTGAGGACTCAAGCGGGTAATAACCTTTATATTCTCTATTTTCTTATTTACACAATTCATTCTGTTATCTTTTTTTTTTCTTTTCTTTTGTCAATCAACATATATATGTCGTATCACATGATAAATCATTTATTAGGTATGCTACATAGAAGATTGAAGATATCATTTTGAACTTACCAAGTAAGTGACTACTAAAATATCTCATGAATTTTTAATATTTATAATAAATAAATCTATATTAACTCACGTTTATGGAACGAAAGCCTAATATAATGAATTCTTTCCAATAATTAAAAAAAAAACCCTTTTTCAGGCATAAAAACTTTAAAAAATAAAATTAGATGGAAGCAATTTTGCTTCACACTTGTTTCTCTTCTAAAGGAATCACATACTTAAATCTTTAAATGTCAACGTATGGAAAATGTTATTCGAGTACATGAAGACGTTGAAGGTTAGGTAGTGGTGCAAGAACGGGACTATCATCACCCTTCTCCAGCGTTGTATTAGAAAGAATGAGATGAGTCCTGCAGCCATCATATGTTAGATCGAATAAAATAGACCATACGTTATAATAGATATCGTGATCTAATATAATAATATAGAGATACAATACTTAAGTTTGGTCAAAATTGTTACAAAAAAATACCAATAAAAGTTGAGCTCATTAGAATTTTCTGATAAGAATTATTGTGAAAATTTAATATTATATCTTTTGAACATGATAATGAACAAAGTACCTCATATGTCACCAAGCAATATTATATGTATATGCTATGAATCTACATAAAAAAAAAAGGTTAGATTTTCTTTTTCTCTCTTCACGTGTAATATAATGGATGAAATAAGTATTTAACGGGAGATGTCGCAGTGACCAGGCCCGGGTGACTGTTTACCAAAAACACAGGTCTCCGCAAAATTTACAAAGTGGCATTTTCATTTCTTCATCAGAAAATGAGTTCCCCGAAATAGAATGAATCTTTCATTCTAACTCTAATGAAATAACTCGATTCGTCTTATTTATTTCTGAAGAGGTGGGATAGTATAGGTGAGATTTTCACCTCATACGGCTCCTTGTTCAATTCTTTCGAAGTAATTGGATCCTTGAGAGAAGAGATTATCTAACATAATTAGATTTTCTTTTTATTGATCAATTACCTTAATCATAATCTAATTAGAATCTTGATATATCTTAACTAATTAATTAGTACCATAAAATTTAATAAATAAAAAATATTTGAAAATAAGTTTACCCAGTTGGATTCTAAAATTATAAAATCATTTATGCACATATGATTTTAAAAATAGTCCAATAAATCTAATAAATACAATAATATATTAAGTTTAACTAATAATATAAGGCATGATGATTATATGTCATTAATATCATACTTTTACTATAATATTAATAGTCTTTGCTAATGCAATCTAAAACAACTCTTGTTATTTTTATTAAGATAATTTGATTATTCATATTCAATCATAATATATACATACATAAATATGAATAGGATGATTAAAATAAATAATTTTAATTATATAAATAAGAATATTAATTATAATGTCAACTCAAACATGTATCATCATAACTTTTTATTGTGAGTTGTTTACATACTCAATAATAAGAATATATTCTTTCAAATATTTTAGACTATATTACTAAATGAATGAATCAACAATCAATATAGACTCGGGTTCACACAAATTGTTTTATAATTTATGTAAAGATAAATATTATTTCATAATTTTAAACTTATACATATGAATAACAATACAAATATCCAAAAATAATAATTAAAATTTGATTATCACAAGTAAAAAATATCAATATGTAAAACTATAAAAAAATCATAATTTATATTTTTTAATTCTATACAAAACTATAAATTGGGTCAAATAACTTTATTTATTTAGCCTTATAAATTTAGGCTAAACATTAGCACAATTAAATGAGTCAAAATTAGAATTGACCAATGTCAAAATTGGTCAAAATTAAGATTTGATCAAATGAAGATTGATCAAGATAAAAAATCAATTAAAAACTTAAAATTTGACCAAATTAGGTCGAAATTAAGTTACAGTCATAATATAGCAAAACAGTAAATATTTAGATCCGATCAAAGGCAAAATTGACTGATGTTAGAATCAAAATTTGATTAAAATTGATCTTTAACCCAAAAATTGATCAAAACCTAAAGTAGGAATTAGATCAAAATTGGGTTCGAATTTGATTTGGGACGAAGATCCAAATTAGGTTAAAATCCAATTAAAACTTAGGCCGATAAGTTTGGGAGAGATAAATAAAAATTGAGACTCGGTCAAAATGAGAATTGACCAAAGTCAAATAGGTCAAAATTAAATTAGCACTGAACAAAATTGATGACTTGACCTGACAGTAGCTCTGTGAAGGCCATGACAGCAATCTTCTTCCGTAGCAAGGCTTCGATTGGTGACTTGACCTGACTCGTAATTTTCATTATAATCGATGCAGAATTTTCCAGAGGTGACGACGATCTTAGTTACACAAGGCTCTTTCGTCATCCCGACATCACCACTTTGATCCACTCGTTCCACCCAAACGTCGCCCACCACCTTCCGGTCGCCACGACAGCAGCTCCACCGCGCTTTACGATCGCTCTACGGATAACTATGCCAAGCTGCTCGGACTTCCATTCTCCGGGGGCCCCACCATCCTCTCCGCCACGTTGTGGCTTACCCACCACTCCCGGCACCCCCCGGGAGGCGGCCCCTGATCCCCTCACCCCCCGTCCGAGCCGTCCGATTCTCATCCGACCGCCGCGGTCCGCCCCCAGCTCTCCGTGTGCTCCCTTCCCTTTCCGGATAAGGTGACGATGCGGACACCACCACGATCCGTGCACTGCCCATCCGACGGCTATGCGTGTTTCTCTCCTCGACTTCCTACAAAATCGATCGCATCCGTCCACGGTTCTTCTTCAAGAATCAGGAAAGCACACCGAGCGAATGGAGCCCGCCGTCACGGCAGACGCTGCTCACTGATTGGATGCCTGTTGATGACTGGGCCCCGCCTTGTCGATCATGGCAGAGATGGGCAGCTCGGTTAATTTTGTGTGGATGTGGGGGTATTATGGCCATTTAATGTCTCCCGCGGGGTTCGGTGTACTGTTCCTCTTTGCCTAGTGCCGTGTTTACGTGGAATAAAATGTTACTATTAGCCTCCGAAGACACTTTTGTTACGGTAGTGCCACCGGAAAGTGCAAAGGCCATGCACTTTTCGCGGGCCCCGGTGGGACCCAAGCATATCTCCCTGGCTTTTAGTTCCATGGTGTCTGTCTCCTCTCATCTCCGTCTAAATTTACTCCGCGAAGGGAATCGTATCTTCTCAAATCGTTCATCCTACGCTAGGGTTTCTGTTCCAGTTGCCAGGGACATAGGACGCAAAGGGAGCTTGCGGTCCGGGAGGGTCTTTTTGGGATCGGTAACGACTTGATTACAGTCTTTTTATCTTCTCTTGTTGTCGATTTTGCGTATCAGCAGCATAGAGTGAGTGCTTTTTTAGGAATTTTCTGCTATATTGAGGCGTTACTCAACAATGATTTGATGTTGAAGTGGAAAAATTTTGTTTTTTATTGATGTTTTGTTGGTTTTGGGTGCTGATGCCAATAGCAGAACTTGTGGTGAAATGAGGAATTCATTTGGTTGTTGCAGAAAATTCTGCTCTTTTCTGTTTTTTTGCTGCTTGGGGTGTGGTGTAAATTACGGATTTTTATGGTTTTTCATTTTAATTTCGTCTTAAGATTTGCTACTTGTCTTCTGCCGTAGGATGTTTGGATTTGATGGAAACTTGAGTAAGATTATGTTGAATATATTATTCAATTGTGGCCTTGCTGGCTTGGGAAAGAGAACGATATGGCTCTTTAGATCAGTTTATTTATTATGTGGGTAAAGTTTTTTTCTTAAGAAAATTATTGGCTGTGTGATTCAAGATTAAGCTGCTGTTTTAAGTCTAAAAAGTTACTTAAAGTCCATCAAGATATTGGAGATGATATTTCTAATACTTTATGATATAAGTCGACATTTCTCCTTCCAGTTAACTTGAATATTTCTTTATTTTTTTTCATTGTACACTTTTACCTCTGGTTAGGACTGAGCTGAAAAAGAAAGTTATGCCACAAACTTTTTAGATCAGAAATAGTCTTTCAGGTACTAAAGACTCGGGGCTAATAACTAATTGAATAAACGAATCATAAAATTGGAGGGCTGTGCTCATGTTGGTGAGTTTTCTTTGATATCCACCTCCCCTGGTGTACTGTGCTGTGAACTTTCTTTCATAATTTGGGTAATTGCTTTGAAGATGATTATTTCGTTGACTAAAGTCCTATATATATATATATATATATATATATATATATATATATATATATATATATATATATATATATATATAATCTTTGATTTTTTTGGCTTGCGGATTCTAGAGACTTTGATGCTTATGAAGTTTCTCACAGAAGAAAAAACTTGTTTTATATTGCAGGAATTGTTCTGGAAACCCACTGTGTTGATTTGGTCAACTATCTTTTCACGGTGAACCAAGCATGGGTCGTCTTTGTGATTTCTGCACAGAGCGAAGATCTGTTGTCTACTGCAGGTCTGATGCTGCATCATTATGCTTGTCGTGTGATCGTAATGTGCATTCTGCAAATGCACTTTCTCGGAGGCATTCACGTACACTATTATGCGACAGATGCACCACCCAACCTGCTATAGTAAGGTGCACAGAAGAAAATGCTTCACTTTGCCAAAATTGTGATTGGAATGATCATGGTAGATCAGCTCTGACTTCAGAACACAAGAGGCAAACAATCAACTGCTACTCAGGCTGCCCATCAGCTGCAGAGTTTTCTAGAATTTGGTCCTTCTTTGAGTTTCCTGATATGACAGAACCTGACTGTGAGCAGGGATTGATGACTATTAATGAGAACAGTGCTATCAATTGTTGGAGACCTCCAGAGGACAGCAGCACTATTAATATTGGCAGCACTCTAGAGACGAATGATAACAGGAGCAATCCCGAGTCATCTGCAGTAAATGCTTTTTCTTTTGTTGCTGATCCACCAGCTGGTTCGATGAATTCTACATCCAAGGTGCATTAGGATTTTCAAATGCATACTAGCAGCTTCATGCTACTGATTCCATTGAGATGCCTATTTATTGTGCATGATGTTGTAGAATGCAAAAGTCCTTATACTTTTTAAGACGGAGCTTCTCTTCACAAAGTTGATAGTTGATGTTATTCTTTTATTGATAATTGATGATTATTCGTAATAAGCATATAGATGTGGTGTATCCTTTATCTGCCCGCTGCAAAGCATCCGTATCAGATTGCTAGATTCCCTCTTGCATTTTTATTTTATGATCACCCAAGGGCTTTCATTTTTATCTCTTTTATTATTTTCTTCTTTGCATACTATTTAAAACTGAGTGTTCATGGAATATTCTTAAAATAAAGAAGTGCTTCTTGAATATGCATGTACTTTTGATTAGTGCAAGTTAGAACTTTGTACTGCTTAGGCTTTCATTTTCATCTTTTATTATTTTCTTCTTTGCATACTATTTAAAACTGAGTGTTCATGGAAAATAAAGAAGTGCTTCTTGAATATGCAAGCACTCTTGATTAGTGCAAGTTAGAACTTTGTACTGCTTAGTAATGAATGCTACAATGATGTTATTGAATTCTGGCATATCTAGATTGTTGTTGCAGAAACTTCTATTAGAATATATGGCATTCATTTTTTGTCTTTTTATTGTTTGATATAGTTGATACACTTTTCCACCAAGATTGTTTTTCAGCTCTGAAAAATATGAAGAAAATCAGTGCTTTTATTTGATGAACAGTATCTGAGAAATTCAAGGGAATGGTTGCTCTCATGGTTTACAATTGAGCATATCTTAGAAAATTCTTTACTAATGTGATTGCTAATTGCTTTTAATGCTTAATTATGTGCAGATAAGTTGTCCCAGGACAGAAGAAATTGCATTATGCAAAGATGACTTCTATGAAGGTCTCGCTGTGGATGATGTAGACATGACATTTGAGAATTATGAAGAATTCTTTGGTGTATCTCGTGACCAAACAGGGGATCTTTTTGATGATGCTGGAATTGATAGTTATTTTGATATGAAGGAAAACTCCACTTCCAATTCCATTTGCGATGGCGAATTTGCTGAAGAGGTATATGCAACATTTTTCCTGTTATAGCGCATTGGGAAATGAAAACAATAAGAAAATCTTTTTTAAATTCTTATTTACTTCTTGCAATGAGGTCATTCATCTGCCCAGCTTCTTTATTGGGTGCATACTAGCTCTACGAATTACCTAATCTATCTTTTGGCTTGTTGCCACACATTGGGAACGACATTTTGTGGGCCATATGTCTAGCAGAAAGGATCTATATTAGTTTTTACACTATTTCATATATAAATACTTGTCAGCACCTGTCACCTTTTAAATGTATAGCTCATGGAAGAGGCAGTGTTTCCTGAACAGTAATTTGATAGAACTGGAATCGATAGCAGGGCAGAGATAAATGCTATAATGTAAAAACCTCAAACCAAACAATTAGTTATTTAGAGAAATACCTGGTTTTTTTATTTCATGATTTTTTAGATTCTTTTTATTTTTCAGTTCTATTTGTGAAGTTTTCTTTATTCTTTTATGCCAATTACGATCTGAATGACTTGATCGGGTGTCCCACCAATCTTGTCACTGAACACTGACTGATACAATCCTACAATCTTGTTTTGAAGTTTTTACTCAAGAGTTGGCAAATTTGTAGCAACCCTGTATAATCCAACATATACTGCACCTTACGGGGTTGATAATTTACAAGACCAAATGTGTGCCACTTAATTTAGGGAAAACTCTTTTTTGTCAAAGGACCATGTTAATTTATTTCCAGGGTGATGCTTAACAACCTAAGCATGGTTTTCCTTAGTCAAACTACCTGAATATGGAATGGGTTCCATTCTAGTATAAAGTTCCTAGTTTATTAGGTTTGTATTGACACTACCGACATCAAACAGACTATGTCAATTTATTTCCAGGGTGATGCTTAACAACCCTAGCATGGTTTTCCTTAGTCAAACTGCCTGAATATGGCATGGGTTCCATTCTAGTATAAGTTCCTAGTTTATTAGGTTTGTATTGACACTCTGACAACGAACAACAAAGTGACAGTTAACTTGTACAGGAATAGCAGAAGCCATATCCTCAAGCCTGCAGCTATCTTTCCTGCTTTGTGTTTTAATGAACTTAAATATGACCAATATATAAGATATCTAGTCAATTATCCCAGTTATTAACAGTGAGTGATTACTATTTACTAGATTACATTCTGTCATCCTGTGAGACTTGTCCAAATGCAAGAATGTGCTGCTTGATTAAGAGCAACTTCTCAATTGCAACACATGCTTTTATTTGCCATTGCAGCATGAGCTAATTAAGTTCAGCGCTAATTTTTTTCTCTCTTTTTTTGTTTCATCAAGTAAGAAGCATTGATGTTATCCTGATCATCATTCTCGGACGTCATTTTTCTGGGCAGGTTAAAAAAATGCAAGCAACATGCAGGAATGTATTATCTGCTGATTCCGTGATGTCAAATCCAGGAGGACATGAAGATTCTAGCCTGGTTATAACAGGGCACCAAGTTCAATCCACTCTAACATTTTCCTTTTCTGGTATGACTGGTGAAAGCAGTGCTAGAGAGTATCAGGATTGTGGGATGTCAGGAATGCTTGTAATAGGTGAGCCGCCTTGGTACCATACCGGTCGAGAAAGCTCCTCATTGCCTGCATCCAGCAGGGAAAGTGCTCTCATGCGTTACAAAGAAAAGAAGAAAGCACGCAAGTAAGTTCAGACCATGAGTAGCAATGGCGACTTCACAGAATCTCTATGCTTCTAGTTTCATGAATAAACACCTGTCATATATCACTTTAGACCTCTGGTTGCTGAGCTTAGATTTTGGAACTTGCAAAGAAAAGGTAACTTCATCCGCCATGGATTCATATTGTTTGATGATGCGATGTGCCAAAGCAGACGCATTGTTACACTTTTGAATTTCCTGGTGACTGAACTAAGGGTGACCACGGTTCGGTTCGAACCTGCCCAGAACCGGATCAACGGTTCAGTGGTTCGAAACTGAACCGGAGGTTCCGATTCCTAGAAATTGGAACTGGAACCAGAACTGGCAGATCCAAACCAGATAAATATGAAAAAAAAGGAATAAAACATGAACAGGTTGTATGGTGTAGTGGTTAGTACTTTAAGCTTAAAGCCTAATGACGTGAGTCTGAATCTTGGAGTAATTTATTTTTTTTGCTTTTTAATCAATTGAAACCGGTGGACTGAATCAGAACTGAAACTACCTAGAACCGGTCCGGGTTCCGGTTCTCAATTTTGCAGAATCTAAACTGTGGTTCCAGAACCGGTCACCTCCTAGACTGAACCTTAAAAAGGGACTTTTTTATGCAACTAATAGACATTCTTTTTTAAGATGGTGCATTTTAACATAACAGAGGATAGTGACGCTATTAGGATGGATTTATGTTGTTCTTAGCCACCTACAATTGAGAAGAAAGATCCTATATATGACATTCATATGTCTATAATTTCTGACACTCCTTAAATTATAGTTAATATTGAAAATGGGAAGGAGAAAGAGTATGTGGATTAAGATGTAGGATTATTATAAGTCTGCTTCATTATGCCAGTGAGGACAGGGATTTCTTGAAATTTAAACTGGTCATTACTTGCAAGCAAACGTCCTCTTTGTGTAGCATATACTCTCAAAACATGAATATCTTCGCTTAAGCATGTACCGCTTATGTCATATGTGCTAACTATTGGATCTTTTTTAAGTCCAATTAAATATGAACTTTGCATGTACACAGATTCAGTTTGTGGTTTAGAAATATTACTCAATGATCATATTTCATGGGTATGCCACTAAATTTCATGTTCTTTTCTCTTTCACGTTCAACAGGTTTGAGAAAAAAATCAGATATGCTTTGCGCAAGGCTAGGGCAGATGGCAGAAGACGGGTGAAGGGGCGCTTTGTCAAAGCCGGTGAAGCTTACGACTACGATCCACTCTCCCAAACAATCTGTTGAGTGCATCAATATTTTGGTGACTATGATGTTAATCTTTATTTATATATTTTGAGAAACCGAAAACTGACATCGGTTGCCCATCATCCATTATGAAGGATTTAATGGAACGGAAGATAAGCAATCTGACAGCAACCGGATATGCTGGATATAGAGTTAGTGCTTTCTAAGCTACGTAGGTAAATCTCCAGATTACAAATATTCTATTCTAAGATGACCACATTAATCTTGCACACGGTTGTCCTTGGATATTTCTCTGAACAGAGGCTGGTGCATATATGTGCTACAATTTTGGAGAATGAAAGCACTTGACCAGTCCATTCAAGAGCTGGCATCAGTTCATTGGCATTGGTGTGCCATGAGCTCCCTGCAGTGCCTTGATGCCAGATTCGGTTTCACTTCAGATGACTAGCATAAAAAGATGTATAGATTACTAATGTCTGCTTATACTGATTGAGAACACCTTGTATCTATCTTTCTATTCACTAGTGAAAGTATACTAGTTGTATATGCATCAAGAGGATTGGAGAGAAACCTACTTTTTCACTTGTAAATTATGTATACCTTTTAAGCCATGGCTTCAGGGCTACGAAGCTTGCTTTCCTGCCCCAGAGACATGCTTTGAAAATACAGTGTCTTTACACCAGTGCTTCTTTCTACTAGATGTGTGTTTTTAAGACTATTTTCTTTATCAAGATCCAAAGACATACAAGCATTGGGTTTATGGTTATCCGTCCTTTAGGCCGCCGATATCACCTCAATCATAAGCTATCTTCCATCAAAGTAGTAGTGTATATGGAGATAAATAAATGAGATTCTGCCGGCAAAGTTGCATGGATTGACTTTTGCGATTGATGCAGCCAATTGAGATTGTTTTATAGCTTTTGCGATGCCACATTTGAGGTGTGGTAGTGTGGAAGCGAAGGAACGAGTGTGGCGATGACTGACTTTTTTTTTTTTTTTCTCTTAGCAAACTTGGGTCAAATTAATTTTCAAGTGCTCTCACTATGATCGCTAACGCGATTCGACAAACAAGATTCCCATGGATGCAAAAGTCCATGAAGGATCGATTAGTTATTCTTATAAGAGAAGCTAAGGAATCAGAAGTAAGCCCATATCCTCCCTCCATCGCAAGCATACAAACTCGATTAGTAAGTTGCAGTAGTAAGACATATACCAACTCACATTCTCCTTTGTAAAGGAATAATGTAAAGGAAGACATCCTCCCATGTAACATGAGAATGTTTAGAAACGAGAGAGGATGGCCATAACGAAGACGTTGCTGCAATTTAAGAACCATTACTCCTCCTTGATTTTTCTATTCAAGAATGTAAAATTTCTTATGCCATGTAATCATTTTTTGTGTTCCGACGGACGATTTTGTGTCCTGACGAGCAAAAACATCAAAACGTTAGCAGACGGCCAAAGTAATATATATTTTTTGTCTTGTCTAGGAAAAGGAAGAAAAAGAAAGATGTATACGTGTGACCATGCAACTTGGGTGCTATACTTGTGCCGTGTGGCCACAGGCTTAGTTAGCTCTTGGGTGGGTCGACCATCACAGACGACCGACCGGAGGATGCTCGTGTGAAGTTTGACCTCGTGACTACATTGCTTCTCTTTATCTTTCGTTTGCGTTGACCGAAAATGGGCGAAGAGGTGGTGGTGGTCACGTTCGAGAGGATGCCACTAAGACGAGAGCTTTTACTCCAATGGTCATCGAAATAAGAAGAGAAGAGTACTAACTATTCGACCTCTTCTCTCCACGTTTTGTTGCTTCCATCGCATGCCGCACCACTCGAATGGCGGCGTCAATCAAGTCATAATTCTACAATAAATATATATATATATATATATAGGTTTGATCTTCTTTGATGAATGGTAGCTTCACGTCGGATCATCAACCAAATAACCATCTATCTTATCTCATGTGGCGTGGTTTGGTTTGGATAGAGATGCTGCAAAAATAGTGGGGACGAATGAATGCTTCCTTCCCGTCTCTCTTATTTATCCTTCCTTTTGGTCTCCAAGCATTCTACATCTTACACGTATAATAGGCATTAATAAAAGAGAATTCCCAAGTGACTCATGCACTTACTTAATAGTTGGTTTAATTGTAATAATAATAATACTATAATAATAATAAAAATAAATAATAATAATAATAATAATAATAATAATAATAATAATAATAAATATTAAATAAATTATTAAGCGAGGGTAATTATGATTAAATTAAGCAAAGTATCACCAAAAAATTGCAAAAAAATTCTAATAATTTTTTATTTATTAATAAAAAGAAAGATCCTTTACTCTGATCAAAAAGCATTTTTAGCTAGAAATTCTCTTCTTTCAAATTTTATAATTATTTTTATCTTAAAAGCAGCAAAGTGAGACTTCTTTAACTTAAAAAGAAGGCAGATAATTAAAAAGCTCATTGTTCATCTTCCTATTTCCTTTATAATCGAGCCCCTATTTATTATTCAATAGCTTTCAGTATCTTCTTATTTTTAACGTTCTTCTGCTCACCGGTTTAAGTCACGAGTGGAGGGCCGGGCGCTTCCGCGTCGGTGGATCCGAATCGTGACCTAAGTCGGTTGTCCATTCTCCAACGGGCTCTGAAGGGCTTTTTTGGTAATTCGGTCAGGAAAGGGAAATAATAATTCTTTTTTTGTTTTGTTGTTGTTTCGGCTTCCTTTCTCGTCCATACGCCGTCTTGATTCTTCCACGCGTCTTCATCAGCTCGTTGATTGGACGGCGGGCCCATTCCAGTGAGCTGGCACACGTGAATTGGGTCTACCGAGCCCCTTTGGCCCGAGATTTAGGAATCTAATCCGAGAGATACGTCTTGCTCCTCCCTGTGTACCCGATTTTTCATTGGATAAGCCATCGGGGCCTCTATGGGACCCGATTCCAGTGTGAGATTAGTTATGTCCGTAAACAGGTTGAAGAATCATTCGCCGTCCACAATCCAACCGCGGTTAAAGGTCAGAGAGAGAGAGAGAGAGAGAGAGAGAGAGAGAGAGACGTACGGATATCCAGACCGCGTCAGTAGTGTCATGATATTACGCCACCGACGCCGAATCCTCCTTCCCTTCTTCATCCCTCCAAAGGCGACAAGCCTTTCATCTCCTGGATCGCAATGCGGGGGGACGGCAGAAGCCAATCCACCTCTGCTGCCTCCCTCTTGACATCTCCGGACGCATAGTCGGTTCCGCCGCCGTAATCGCCTGCCGAGTCCCTCCAAATCCAGCCTGTCGCCTCTTATTGCCTCCCATCAATATACCAAGTCCTTTGGTCTTATTTGGGCATCTCGCCGTGGCTTATTGCGGTTGGAGATCCTTCGTTGCTGCATGAGCCAGCAGCAGGTGGTTGCCTAACGTGGGAAAAAGATCCTTTTTTTGGCAATTTGTTTCGGGGTGGATTTTAGTTTGAAAAGATAATTTTCGATTGGAAGATTGCAGTGTTTTGCAAAGGCAATATAAAGTGTTTCGGAGTTTTGATTCATCCTGCGAAGCTGCATTAAGTGCTGAGGTGAGATTGATTGGTCTATCGTCGATGTTGAAGGAAAATAGAGGGAAAAAAAAAGGCGTCTTTTCTGGTTTTAGATGAGGTTTCGACGATTGGAGAGGGAAGGGATTTGTTCTAGAGTTGTTGTATATGGGGCGCGGTGCATATTGGATTCAGAGGATGTGTCGGTTCGAGAGGGCGATGGGATCTGAGTGCAGAGGAGAAAGGCACCACGGGATGAAGCCCGGAGCCGAAGGGAAGGTGGAGAAGCTGAAGAGCAGGTCCAAGCTAAAGCTTTGGATGATCAGGACGATGACGACGGTGCTGCTGTGGACCTGCGTCCTCCAGCTGACGGCCCTGGGGGGGACATGGGGGCCGAGGGTCTTGAAAGGTTGGCCATCTTGCTTTACCCCCTCGTTTTCGCCGCTCACCTTGAAACAAGTCACTCCGGTTGTCGAGAAGATCGTCCTTCCGCCCAAAAGTGAGTTCTTTGTGCCCATCTCATCGATCAACAAAGAAAACCATTACCATTAATTAGTTTTCAGCATCATGTTTTCCCTTCCTATATAAATAATAGTACCTATAGATTTTTAATGCATTTAGTTGCTTTGATCACTTTGTTATATGATATATAAACGAGAGATTGATTCAAAACAAAAGAATTAAAGTTTGATTTCTTGGCATATCATGTGTTTATTGATGAAATCTGTTCTCTTTGAGTTTGAGTTTTGATTTTAGCATTTGGTTCCCTGCTCTGTGCTAATTTTTGTACAACCCTATTGGTTCCTAACTTCATATCTATGACAAATTAAGGGTATTGAGGTGATACCTTGTGCTCTTTCATCGTTTCTTTCTTTTTTCTTTTTATTAATTAGCTTAGCAATAATTGGTGTACCATCAATTTCGAGCTGGCTATGTGCTCCAAATTTCTGGCTGGTCCCCACCGAAAGGTGAGACTCCTAATTAGGATTTTCCATTCGTTTGCTACTATTTGTGTTTAATCCCTTCATGGTGGCACAATTTTACCTTTAAATCATCACTAATGATGTCATCTCTACCTTATGATGACATGCCCATGTATGCCATGCGCATTTTTTGAGTCATTTGACAACCTTGCTATCGCTAAAATAATGTAATTTTTACCTATGTTAATTAAATATATGGTGAAGCTTACTTGTTTGGTTGGATTTGATTGTCCTGACTCTTGCCGATATTTGATATAGTTATTTTCTCATTTGGAATTTCTGATGCATTCATGTATAGGAATCTACAGAAACAATGGGTATGTAATGGTCTCATGCAACGGTGGGCTTAATCAGATGCGAGGAGCGGTAAGGATTCAATTAAACTGTTAGTGGTCAATTTTCGAATTTGTTTTGCTCCCTATCTCAAGCAATTTGATGTTCCATCTGCTTTGCAATTTACTGATGACACAATAATGTCTTCAGATTTGTGATATGGTTGCTATTGCAAGATATTTGAACGTGACGCTCATAGTACCAGAATTGGATAAATCATCATTTTGGGCCGATCCTAGGTGTGTATGTTCTTCTAACCTAATATCTCATAGGGTCGATCTTTCATAACTTGATGAGATAGATGCAAACTTGACCTTTTATTAATACTTACTAGAACTATTCATCCCTTGATGTGACAGTGAGTTCCAAGACATTTTTGATGTTGACCATTTTATCGCTTCATTGAGAGATGAGGTACGAATTTTAAAAGAATTGCCACCAAGACTAAAAAGGAGGGCTGAGCTGGGAATGGTGTACTCTATGCCACCTGTTAGCTGGTCTGATATCTCTTATTACCAAAATCAGGTCGGTATGCCTTTCTAATCATGATAGGAAACAGAGGTATTTAATAACAATGATATTACAGGTCTTCTGACTGTAATATTTATCTTGCAACCAGATTCTTCCTTTGATAAAGAAGCACAAGATTGTGCACTTCAACAGGACAGATGCAAGGCTTGCCAATAATGGTCTGCCTTTAGAGATCCAGAAGTTGCGTTGCCGAGTGAACTATGCTGCTCTGAGGTTCACCTCTGAGATTGAAGAGTTGGGGAGGCGGGTAATCAGAATTTTGCGTCAAAATGGCCCTTTTTTGGTTCTCCATTTACGATATGAAATGGACATGCTGGCTTTCTCTGGATGTAATCATGGTTGCACTATTGAAGAGGCCGAAGAGCTGACAAGAATGAGGTATACATATTTCTTTGTTTTGTGCTCTTCTGGTGGCTTGTTTAGGTTTTGATGAGTGACTTCGAGTAGCTAATCATCACAGATATGCATATCCGTGGTGGAAAGAGAAAGTTATCAACTCTGAACTGAAAAGGAAAGATGGTCTCTGCCCTTTAACACCAGAAGAAACTGCTCTGATTTTGAGGGCACTGGATATTGATCGCAATATCCAAGTGTATATTGCTGCAGGAGAAATATATGGTGGAAAAAGGAGAATGGCTGCCCTTTCTGATGCTTATCCAAATGTGGTGAGTGTAAACTGTAGTTTTTATTCAGTTATCTACCTTTTGGTTTTTATTTTGCCCGATTAATTTTTAAATTGATGAACAGGTGAGGAAGGAAATATTGCTGGGGCCCTCGGACCTTGGATATTTCCAAAATCACTCCTCACAAATGGCAGCATTAGATTATATGGTTTCTTTGGAGAGTGATGTCTTCATACCTACATATGATGGTAACATGGCTAAAGTGGTTGAGGGCCATCGCAGGTACTTCTATTCGTGTCTCATCACCGATATCTATTGACCAATCATTGACCTTATTTGTTTGATTCACTCTAGACTTGGCTAATTCTATGGATGAAATTTTCTCTTCATCCATGTAGGTGGTACCACAGTTGACTATCATCTGATATAATGTTACTTAGGGCCACCAGATCTCTGTTGTATTGACACACTAAAGCTTCTCTATTATGCCAGCAAAAAATGCCTTTCGATAGTGTTAGCATACCAGAACCCTTGTAGTAAAATGTCTGAGATGAGTATATTAAACCTTGAGTATGCTGATGTTAAAACTGATGCTATATCTGGAGAAATGAAAACCAGTGTTACGTTGAATTCTTAATATCAGATTGGATATTTTTGTTGAGTATAATTTATAGAAGGTATTGTCCAGCCAATTCCGACCAGTTGAGTAGTTATCAGGCATGATACTCTTTCTTTTTTTTGGAAGTAATAGTGGCTTAGATCCTCCACCTCTTAGCATTTATCAAAGGTCCTAGCACAAGACTGGAAAAAGTTGTTTCTTTTGCTTATTATTTTACTTTTTTCTCGATCAAACTGGGATTTATCTAAGATTATTTCTTTCCTATATATAATTTGCAGATACTTAGGTTTCAAGAAGACTATTACTTTGGATCGAAAGCTCCTGGTTGAGCTGATCGATCAGTACAACAATGGAACATTAGGATGGGATGACTTCTCTTCATCAGTTAAGGCAACTCATGCTAATCGAATGGGAAGGCCTACCAGAAGAGTGGTGATTCCTGATAGACCCAAGGAAGAGGACTACTTCTATGCCAATCCCCAAGAGTGCCTTCAACAGCCTGATAAGCCATGGACATCGCTAGTTTACCATGATGGTACTAATCTATCCAGAACACCATTAGCGTAATCCTTCATGAAGGTTGTCCACGTCGACCAAGATTGAAAAAGAGGAGGTTTTGCTTCGAAAGGGCTGATGCAATGCAAAGAGGTTGTTGCATCCGAGGTTCATTCGCGCAGCTGCTGAATATACATATTTATTACATATCTTTTTAATTCTTTAAAATAAAACCAATTCTTGTATAGAAAGATGACTGTGTTCAAGTAAGAGAAGAGCAGGATCACACTCAGGTAAATCTTCAGTTGCATGTACAGGGCAGGAGATGGAACAGAGAATTATCATCTATCTATGTATTAACCCCTTTTTCTATCTCTGATGGTATTGAATCACTTGCAAATCAGACTTTTATTCCAGTGGATGGAGTTAAATGGTGAAAAAGAATTATTACATGGTTAAATTGTGTATTAGAATGTGATTGGTTAAATTGTGTCTTAGTATGTGATTGGTTAAATTGTGTCTGCCCTTGTCATAAAACTCATGTATGTTCATTGAGTAGACAATACATATACTGAACTCTCTTTTGGCACAGATTACAGGAAAAGGTTTCTGGTGATTTGGATCGTGTAGATGGCTTGGAATCTTTGAGGGAGTAAATTTTGTCTTAATCACTACTGCATGCTAAGATTGTGAGAAATGTTGAACTTTACATGATGCTTTGATGCAATGGAGTTATTGGGATCCCTGATTGGTTCTTGCTTCGACACTCTACCCCACGAGTGACTTCAAATCTTTCAACTCTGTTGCATGATTAGTTTTAAGGTATCGATAAGGTGTCAAGCACAATTTGACGGTATCATCTGCTGAAGACAGCGGTATTATTCTACATGGAAGGCTATGCAAATTCATCCATCCACCAATCAGCGTCCACCATCGGGTGCGGGGTCCATGCGGGACCACCAACGACACCAATGAAATGTATCTGGTGCCTGGGAAGGACCAGCTGATCCAAGACACGATGAACCGGCGCCGATGTGTTTGACTCGGGAGGCGTGTGGGTTATCTATGGGGTCACGGACCAATGGGCGGCGGGCGGCAGTGCGACTCACGGGGAACGAGCTGCTGGGAAGTAGACAACAACATTTGCAATCACCGAGAACACGACAGGTATAAAATACTCCGAGCATCACGTATATAACACTCGAATCCTGTGTATGTTGTCTTCTCGAGAAGAGATCACACCGAAGCACATGAATGCTTTCGATCGCCAGTATAAGACAGGAGGAGTCGAACAGGATCTTTCGAGGATCGCTATTGCTAACCTGTTAGCAGAAAGAGCAATCAACGTATTTGTAGGGGAAGGAATAGTCTACATTGCTTGGTGATCGAGTTCTTCGCATCCGCTCATTCTGAGAAAGAACTCAGGAATCGAGTTATGAGGAACTAGCAAGCACTGTCAATGGTATAGAACACAGTGAAGAACGCGCTTTGTGGGAACTGTCAGTGTTTTTTTTTTGTGCTCGATTTAGATGGCAATAGCAACAACATACTTACTGGGGAAAGAATAGTTTATGCTGCATTATGATTAAGTTGTATTTACAGGAATGGAGTTCCAAGATATGGCAAGTAAGAGGTAAGCGGGCAGGAATCTCGTGCATTTGGTCGCTCGAGGAAGCTGGCTTTAACTTTCTGTAAGCAAATCACAAGTGTCCATCTAAAAGACCTTCTCATGAAGAGAATGTTAATTTGGATGAGTTATGAAATTTACGTAGCTTTTTCCGTATAATAAATAGCCTAAAATCAACTGTGGAGCTAATGGAGTGAGATCACAATGGGAGAAAGCTGCGTCTCCTTGGTGGTGGCATGCAATCGTCTGAACTTGGACTTCTCTCCAAACACGTTTTGAAGTCGTATTTGTAGAGATCATACTGCAATACCAATGAGCTTTCCTTAACTGCGTTATGTAATACATCTGTCTTGCTTTACCAACAGCACAAGTTGCTGTGTCGATGATCCTGATACATAAAGCCTGGGCTGGGCTGTTTGCATGGGAGAGGGCCACATAAAACCTACGCTAGAGTAACCTTGTGTGCACCGGAGAAAGCTTAGCAGCGGTGACCATGGCTGCCTCCGGCCCAGGGGACGCCGCAGCCGATCCTGGTTTAGCTCCACGGGTACAGTCGGCCGGAAAGGAAACGAGCACCGAAACCACGACGCTAACGCTGATAAGATGACCGGCGGCCACTGTCGCTATCCATTGCTTCACCGATCAGTGGCAAGCTAAGATTTATGATTCAGTTCCAGACAACAAAAGCTAGAGAACTTGGAAGAGGAGTTGACTCAACGAAGAAGGCTTTTGTAAGGGGACGCCGCAGCCGATCCTGGTTTAGCTCCACGGGTACAGTCGGCCGGAAGGAACGAGGCACCGAAACCACGACGCTAACGCTGATAAGATTGACCGGCGGCCACTGTCGCTATCCATTGCTTCACCGATCAGTGGCAAGCTAAGATTTATGATTCAGTTCCAGACAACAAGCTAGAAGAACTTGGAAGAGGAGTGGACTCAACGAAGAAGGCTTTTGTAGGGAGATAAATAGATTGCATTGCTTGATGATCAAGTTCTTTGGCAATTCCTTCTTGGGAATCAAGTTTGAAGAACGAGGAAGCGTTTTGACTTTGGACTTCGAGACAGGAGACAAGGAAAGTGCAATAGATTGTCATTGTCGTCTGTTGATGTTAGAAAAGTCAGCTGCTTGACCAAAGTCGTAGTCAATGTCATATGCTTTCATGGAAGCTGTCTGCATGGCATAAGCATGAACTTGCACTTAGAGTGAGTCAAGTGAAAGAGGTCCTCATGGAAGAGAACTTCATCCAACAAAAAACTATTTATTAAATTTTCGATTATTGTGACTGATATATTTGTTTTTTGTTTTTTTTGTTTTTGGGGATATAAAGAAAAGCATGAAATTAATGGACTAATCTGTCTTGGAAGAGAGAGCTGGCTATGTACCTCTGTGTAGAGAAATTGCATGCACTTGTAGACTGAGGAACATTAGATTGATTGTTCGTAAGAGAATAACTTATCATGAAGAAATATTATGAGTTGACAAGAGAAATGCATTCTAGAGAATCAATATTGACAATATCAAATTTCTTATGAAACAAAATGACTACAAAGCTAATCAATTTTTAACAGTAAGATTATATAGATATAGCTACTTCATGCCTTGTGTGTATACCACTCTAAATATTAGTTTCTTTTAATACTATGGACACAAGGGGGGAAAAAAAGGTGGGGTGGAAGATTACAACATTCTAGATGAACAAAAAATTAAATGAAATAGTTATGGAGGGTAAACAGAAACATTAATATATGGTAAGGATATATTCACTCTTAAGAAAACTTTCTCCACTTGAGTTTGTGATGTTTCCACAAGTTTTACCTTGTGATGTGAGATGAATCATTCTTGTAATCAACTACTTTTGATTGGGAACGAGTCACTGCATGCATGTAACACAGTCTCATGATTTCTTTAGTAGAATAGAGAGAGAGAGAGAGAGAGTTTTGCCTTCCGAAATGTTGTTGTTTGGAGCAAAACTTGCTGTCAATTATTGTGCCAATAATTACAAGCATACCCATAACACAAGTTTGTAAGCATAAAGATAGCAGTACAAGCTACATTGGCATAGGAGATGTCGAAAACTTATGGCACTTGTCGCTGCCCATCACTTCACCTATCACTGCCAAGACAGGAAGCTTAGCACTTCAAGTTAAGCCGACACATGCAAGAACAAGTTGGGATAGAAGAAGACTGGAGTGTAGTTGAGGCAGTGAGAATGTGTCCAGATGTCGGCAAGCAACATGTTTGTAGCACAAGGATCAGTTTATACTGCTTGGTGATCATGTTTCTAGCTCCCCTTTTCCAGTGAGAGAAGGCAGGCAGGCAGCAGATGAAGAGGCAGCAAAGCGAGCACAAAGACATTGCAACTGGCATCGTTGTCTGCCGAGGAAGGCAGCAAGCTTTGCAGCACGCATGGATCGATCGACCTTTGTAATCACCCAGCTGCTTGGCCACTGTTGTGTTCTTGTAAAGCTGTGTCAGCTTCATGAGCATGGACCAACAACAACCACAAACATTATTATGCATGCACTGAAAGAGATTCCACAAGAAGTGAAAGGTACATCTACCCATACTTGGCTACTGTGCTATTCATGTCATCGCTTTATTTACGATAAGCTCTCACTAGTCATCGGAAATAAAAGATAATTTGTTGGGAAGTGGATCTCGTATATCTATCTATCTATCTATCTATCTATCTATCTATCTATCTATCTATCTATCAATTTATAAGATCAAATAAAAGATAGATACTTCTTTGAAAAAATTGACAAGGTTTTCTTCGAGATTAATAGTCCAACATATTGTTCCCACAACCAAAATGTCCCAAGCATTTGCCCCGACTTGAAAGAAAGTTGTCTCTTTCAGTTGCCATAGGGTTCACCAAACTCAAAGCCAAAAAGAAAAAAAAAGATAATAATTAATTCCCATCACAAATAGATAGAACAGAGCTTCATGAGTTAGATACATGTTCCTGTCATATCAACATCACCTACCTTCCTCCGCTGAACAACTTGCGAGCCCTCTAGAGGCCTCCTCCCTTCCCAACTGCTACGCATTAGAGTTTCTATGGGCGCCTGTGTCACGACAATCTGCCATTATTTTTGACTCGGAGCTTCATGGATTATTAAACCTGAGATTGGCTCTGGTGTGGAGTCAACTGCAAAGAGGACTCGAGAGGCATTCGTAAGCAAAGAAATGATACTATTTCAGTAGGCTCTCTCTACTTTATCTGAAACAGTGGTTTAATCTTTCTGGTTTCTGTCCCTCTATTTTCGACCAGAAAGAATGCATGTGCATTCCCCCATTTAAAAGTCCATAAGCTCCTATCGATGGCTTCGTTCCAGTGAGAGCAACAAGTGGAAATAGGAGCAGGCGTCACCCATGGAAACATGCGTTATCCAGGTTGAGGCAGCTCGCCTGGTAAAAGCACCCCGGGTGATCTGGATGTTGTGGGACCCACACCCGTGGTCCTTTTACTATACTTTTCTGATGGATTTATCGGGTAATTTTTCCAACCACAAACGTTTCCCACGCGATCGCTTACGCTCATGACTCTGTTTCCGCTCCATGTCAGCGCGTAAGGGACCTGCCGTGCGCTTCGAGCGCGTGCGCAGAGGCAGAGCATTAAAAAGCCCACTGATAAGGCGGTAAACTAACCGCCTTGCATCCAATTCCTTCCACTCACGCGGCTCAATGCCATCCGTCGGATCATTCTAAACCAGTCAATCCAACAGTTTCGACGTTACCTGTCCCTCCTTCTAGAGGCTTCCAGTCCGCACGCTGGGAAAGAGAGTTACGGTTTGGTGCAATTAACATACAATTAATCGCGGCTTAAAGCCTTAATCGAGAGAAGGGTTTTAGCTGTGTGAGCCTGAGGCTCATATTACCAGCTCTCAATAAAAGCCAAGTGGGTGAGGGACGAGTTGGGGGCGAAGGAGCGGATCCTCCGCCGTGGTGTCGACCCCCGGATCTGATTCCTGTCGTCGGTCGCCCTGGAGCTGGAGCCTGCCTTCTCTCCGGCGAGATCTCCCCGCCGGTGAGTTGCTTCGTGCAGACCTAGGCGCGATCTCCACACATCGGTCTCTCGCTTGGTTTCTAGGTGACTTCTTCTGCGATCTTATCGAGTGGTCGTTCGTAATCTCGCGAGGTTTGCCAGATCGTTGGGGTTTCGCTTATTTTGTTGCTTTTTGCCGATTCTTTTGGCACAATGATAGGTTTTCAGGGGTCGAGTTGGTCTCTACGTAGGAATACTAGGGTTTGGTCTAATTTGGTTAGATGCTGCCGATTTCTACTTAGATCGACATTCTTTGCCAGCGGATGCGTCATGAAACATATCCCTTGGTTCTCGAGCAAAAGAAACGTTAAAGTAAGCTGGATCGAGCGCTTCCTTCAGTATTTCTCTTTGGTTTTGATGGGCTACCTTTTCTTGCGGACAAAATAGCAAGGATTCTTCGCGGTTTTGGTTTGAATAGCTTTGTGGCGTTTGTTAGTGAAGCAGTTGCACTCTTTTCATTGTTAAGTGAATATTCCTAACCCTTGCTTGTTATCTTTCGACAACTGAAGAAACGCATAGATCTGTATTGGCTATTTGATTTGTTAATTTCGCGTGTTTTGATGTCTCACTTGTTTCGTTGATTTATTATATGATTTTTGTTTAGAGACGTCACTATTTTGGGGCATCGATAAGCGTATCTGCAAAACATTTGGTTTTGGCTAATGTGTTTGTCGTCGCTACACTAAACACATAATTTTGCTACACTAAACACATCATTTTATGACTATAAGTGAAGGAAACGAAAAGGATTTATGGCGAACATTTCAAGTTGATTTTTTACTATGGTAAAATGCATTTCTTTTCTTTTCTTGTGATCAACAGCTGCGTATTTGGTCCTTGGTTGACCTCCGGTGTCTTTGTTGTATCTGTAATATCGGTTATACATCCAGTTTTTGTTCTCTAATTTTTTGTAGAGTCATGCCATGGAAATGAAGAACTCATGCCACAAAAATGAAGTTAGTTTTGTTCTGGCCTTCATATGGTGTGCATATCTTTTCCTTGTTTTCTTTAACTTCTTTTTAGTTATTTCACGAAAATATGTATGCTACGATTTGCTTGGATTGTCCAAAGCATTCAATTGCTTTATTATGCTAACCAAGTTTTATTATCCTAGTACCCATAATGTGAATGCTCTTTTTGACAGGTCTTGACTTTTCACATGAGCGTAATGTCCAATTAAGGTGGGTTTTCCGATGTAGGGTGGTCGTGCATCTCCATCTACACTGGCACTGCCTTCTAATTCTGATGTATGGTTTGTCGGTCCAGTAATACTTTCCTACTTAATGAACGATCCTGCATCACATCTTCTTCTCTCTACTATCGCGTCAACCTCCGTGTGTGGCGTGTGCTCAAGAGAGAAGAAGAGGAAGAAAAAGAAAAGCATCTTCTTTGCTGCAACCTCTGTTTGTAGTAACTGCAGATCCTGCATATTCCATGTCTCCTAACTTGGACAGCCCCATTAAGACCCAGATGGCAGTTTCAATCTTAAGTCGCACCACCAGCAGTGACTACCATGGGAGTAGCCAAAGTGAAGGAAAACAAGGTGGGCGGAGACGTGTGTTTGTCCAAACTGAAACTGGCTGTGTACTGGGTATTGAACTGGATCGTGGAGATAATGCCCACACCGTGAAAAGAAGGTTGCAAATTGCTCTCAATGTGCCTACTGAGGAGAGCTCCCTCACCTTTGGTGATCTTGTGTTAAAAAATGATCTCAGTGCTGTCCGGAATGATTCCCCATTACTTCTTACCAGGAATGCCCTGCACAGAAGTTCCTCTACACCATGCCTCTCTCCCACTGGAAAGGACATTCAGCATAGGGATCGGAGCAGTCCAATTGAAATTTTAGTGTGCTCAAGCCGCTGCTCTCGCACCCGACAGCTGGTTAAGGATGTCATGAACGCTATTAGAAATGGCGTTGACCCTATACCAGTTCACAGTGGGCTTGGTGGTGCCTACTACTTCAGGAATGTCAGAGGCGAATGTGTTGCAATTGTAAAGCCTACAGATGAAGAACCATTTGCACCAAATAATCCTAAAGGTTTCACGGGGAAGGCCCTTGGGCGACCAGGCCTGAAAAGGTCTGTGCGAGTTGGCGAGACTGGATTCAGAGAAGTTGCTGCGTACCTCCTGGATTATGATCATTTTGCCAATGTTCCCCCAACAGTCCTTGTGAAGGTCACTCATTCAGTTTTTCATGTGAACGAAGGTGTTAATTGCAATACTAGTGGGAAGGCTGTTGACAAGAAGCGTAGTGCTGTCAGCAAGATAGCATCCTTTCAGCAGTTTATTCCTCATGACTTTGATGCTAGTGATCATGGGACCTCCAGTTTTCCTGTTGCGGCTATACACAGGATTGGTATACTTGATATTAGAATTTTTAATACTGACAGGCACGGTGGAAACCTTTTGGTAAGGAAACTTGAAGGGGTGACTGGTAGAGTTGGGGCCCAGACGGAACTTGTTCCAATCGATCATGGTCTCTGCTTGCCAGAGAGTTTAGAGGATCCGTATTTTGAGTGGATCCACTGGCCACAGGCATCAATCCCTTTCTCTGAGGATGAGCTCAAGTATATTGCTGACCTTGATCCGGTCAAAGATTCTGAGATGCTTCGTATGGAGCTGCCCATGATCCGTGAAGCATGCCTTAGAGTTTTGATCCTGTCAACTATTTTTCTCAAGGAAGCAGCTGCATTTGGGCTTTGCCTTGCAGAGATTGGTGAGATGATGAGCAGGGAATTCAGAGGAATGGAAGAAGAGCCAAGTGAACTGGAAGTTGTGTGCATTGAGGCAAGACAGTTGATAGCAGAAAGAATAGTATTTTCTCCAGTAGCCAATCCAAATGATGATGATGCGACTCTGTTTGACATTGACTATGAAGAAACTGATCTGGCAATGCCAAAATCACCAGCGTCTTACGCTTTTGGACAAAGAGGCAGAAGCTCCAAAAACCCGCTGTCAAGATTGGAGGAGAGTTTGGAGGAGCAGGAAGATGATGAGCACATAGAAAGCAACGTGAAGGGCACTTGCTGCCCATCTGCCTGTGAATGGCATCCGCATTTTTCAAAGCTGTCCACATCTTTGAAGGGCATAGCTCTTGCTGGAAAGAGTCAGCGATGCCTGGTTGGTGCTCCGAGTGCTAATTTTACTTGTAGTAAAATTAAAAATAGTGGTGGTGCTAGTAGGCCTCAGGTTGGTAATAGTAGGAGTGCCAACGAACAGCTGCCTGCAAATGTGAACTTTGTGAAGCTGGCTGACATGGGGGAGGAGGAGTGGTCAGCATTCCTGGAGAAGTTCCAGGAGTTGCTCCCAGGTGCATTCCGTAGTAGGAAATGTGGTGCTGCTGGCCAGAGGCAGAAGCAGAGGTTGGGCACTTCTTGCCAGTTTTGAGTAGAAGGTAGATATGGCAGGGTTGACGGCTGGTTTGCAGTCCAGTAGCGGTTGTTTGTGTGAGCCCTTTTCTAGTCGGGGTAAAGAATAGAGAAGGGGAGATTGCTGAATAAAGATGTTTAGAGGATTATGGTATGTGGAAGGGAAGTGGTGCTGCTGTCTTGTGGTTGTGCTGCCTCTGTATATATGTTTTATGGTTTTGTTTAAATGTCTGCTACTCGAAGAAGGTATTCTGATATCCTGCCTGTATGCAGCGTACCTGAAGAAGAAGAAAAAAAAAAAAATACTTTCAGCAATAAAAACGTAAAATAGCTGTATGTAAATTTGCTCGTCTCCTTTCAACAGTGTTCATTTTGATATAAATCATTGGATGGAACAACATTGGCCTCACCTAAAGGTTTTGTTGAATTGTTTCAACGTTGGTCTCAGGTTGAGCAACATTTCGATGAACTGTTGCTGCCTCATTCCCTGCTTTCCCAGTAAACCCATGTACATCGTAAATCAATCAATATGAGGAAGGAGCTCATGTTAGAATTGTTTTATTAAGTGGAATCTCTCTGACAATTTTTTTGTTTCTTAAACAGAGAGGCCCAGAATGACACTTTACAGAGCTTCTACGGCGGTGTACTGTACCAGGTTTTTTTTTGTTTTTGTTCTATCTAACTCATTCATTTACCTTCTAAAATGGATTGTAAGTGTTAAAAACTTCCCATTGCCGAATCTTACACAAAAACAGTAGTTTCTATTTGTTTCTCCAATGATTCTTGGTTGTCCATAACATTATTTTTTGATTGAAATAAAAGCTGCATGTTCTTTTATGATCCATCCATGGGTATCTTCAGATGATTTGTCTTTCACAAGCAGATTCACATCTGCTTGGTTTTATCCTGCTGAGAATGTAATTATAACCAGGGTATGCTTGTGGCAGATGAACATGGGACTATAAGATCTGCGTGGCTGAGAGGTAATTGTTGATGCCATGCTTGTGGCAGATGAACATGGGACTATAAGATCTGCGTGGCTTTGAGAGGTAATTGTTGATGCCATGCTTGTGGCAGATGAACATGGGACTATAAGATCTGCGTGGCTTTGAGAGGTAATTGTTGATGCCATGTGCCTCGATCATTATAAAAACCCTGCTTACTCTTTTGATTTCTGCAGCACTTAAAAAGTGAGAAGCAAGGCGGCAAGGGACTGACTCGAAGATAGTGGAAGCCCACCTCCTCGGTCGGTTGGTGTTCCTCCCATCATGTGCTGCATCTAACTAATATATGTTCTCATTCGTTGTTATCGATGTGTTTACTCTGACCTCTTACCAGGATCATCATCTGTTTGCACGTTCATGCGAGCCACTTGGGTGTACCGTTCAGTTCCAAGTGGGAAAGACGTAGGGACGGAGAGAGAATGAGAAAGAAAAAGAAAGGGAGGAAGCAACCTCTCTATCACAAAAAAGCTGTACAGTTTGTTGCTAACTTGGCACGTCATGTATTGCATGTTCCCTTTGCTTCTCTTCTTATCGAGTCGGTGGTGAGTCCGTTTCAGGTGGCGCTGCTGTGGGGGCGAAGATAGGAAGGAAGATGGCAGCAGTGGAGTATGTGGGGTTGTTGCTGTTCACTCACTGAATCTTGACTTTGAGGTGGACCATCGATGATGGGATTGAGACACGGTGTCTGCCTATGGCCATCATCATCGGCAAGGCCCCAACTCTACACATCATGCTTCATGCTTTAGGGTAGGGAGGCTCTTAACGTTTCGGAAGATAAGTTGCACCAGCTGGGGTGGTGGTGGTGGTGGTGTTGTTGGTGAGCCAATAGGTTGTCTCCAGGTGTTTATCTGGGAAGTTGAATGGTGTGGTTTTCCACACATTTTATACTCTGCCATTGCTTGCACAATAAGATCCTTTAATAATACTAACACTAAAAAGAAAGAAAGAAATGTGTTGGTATTTCTGACCGTCTATTTACGTACATGTTGAAAGACTCATGAACAGATGGTGATGTCTGTTGATTCACAACCTTGGTGGTCAGCATAATATTTCATAAGAAATCCAATGAATTTCCTTAATATCCTGAGATCTAATTAGATATTTCATACTGACAGGTGGCCTTTCAAGCTGGCCATGCTCCTTGGCAACACTTGTCGATTCTTAATCCTCCACAGAGTTCCAGATGCATCGTTTCCTGAAAAAAGAAAGGTATCATTCTTATTGAAATGACAGTCTTATCCCTGAATTTGTCTATAAGATCTATAATCCTCTTATCTCTGAATTAGTCTAAAATCTATAATCTCTTTGCAATCTTGGGCAAGCACTCGTAAGAAATATCAGTTAGAAGCCTGACCTCTTCTCGTTTCTTTGCCATCCTCTCTCACTCTAATAAGTTTCGTATCGAAAGTAAATAAAATTAAGATTGATTTATAAGAAAATATGGTGATTGTACCATTATCAATTTTAGTTTAGGTATTTTGATCAATGATTTAAGCTAAACAAAATTAATAGATCAGTTAATCCATAAAGTTCTGGTTGTGACATTTGGTATCAAAATCGACCTGATATTTGTACACGGTAAGGGAGCTCAAGTAGGGAAAAATTATATGTGGATGAAGTCAGATGATTCATCACGATGTTGAGCCACCAATGGGCTATGCCTCACATGCATCATGCTATATCAGGCTCGGGTCGTGATATTTGGCATCAGAACTGATCTAATATTTAGGTACGATGAAGGAGCTCGAGTAGGAAAGAGCTACTACTGAATGGAGTTAGACTTATCACGTTGAGCTACCACTAGACTACATCTCACATGCACCATGCTAGAGTTTGATCTGAATTATGTTAGACCTTGACGAGAATGTCAAACTCTCGAGTGAGAAAAATTGTCAAATTTCCGAATGAAAAAAATTATAACAATCCAATTAATTCCACATAAAATGCCTATAATAAATTTTATAAATAAGTGTACTATTATTAACTTTAGCTTAAACATTATGATAAATGATTTGGGCTAAACAAACGAGATTGATAGATCAATTAGCTCATGAATAGTAATTTTATAGTAATTTTAAAGAACTAAGTTTCTGATGCAATATAAAATCTAGGCACTTTCTCATATAACAAGTTTAACAGTGTTGTAGCTCTTTTTCTTTGGTATAAAGGAGTTCTAACAGTGGATAAAATCTCAAATTTTAGTTACTCAATTTGCTAAAAGTAAAGGAAACCTGCATAATAACATAATAATAGCACCTGGATCAATGTGATCTATCTGGTTATATCCAAGTCTAAAAAATTAAATTTCACGTAGGATGGATCATCCGACAACTCTGGATGAATTTTCATCCATATATTTAGTTCCTACCTTAGATCACATTTACAAACATATTTAGAGTCATATAATTTGAGTTGTGGATATGGATAAGATTGGAACAGTTCTTATTCTGTTAGGATTCATGTTTGAAGATCCTAAACATCTCTTTATTTCAAGAAAAAAGAAATCGTACAGAAGGAAAGGAAGATTGTTATGGGTACTAAATGCCTCTTTATCTAATGTGATAGATAATTCTATGTTAATTCAAGAAAAAAAGATCCTAAAGAAGATTGTGATATTTTAAAATCGACAAATAATGAGATGCTTAATAAAAATTAACAGTAATTAGTACTATTGTATTTTAATCATATAGCAAAAAATTAAGATAAGAATTTTCATATCATTTGGCTTTGTGCCTCAGTACCTTAGTGGCGAATGCGATCGTGGAAAGAGATAAAAGGGAGATGGGCATATGATGCGCTGCTCTTAAAGATCACGATGCGATTTTGATCGACCGGGTACAAATAAACCTTCCAATTGGTGGACCTTTCGTCAAACTAGAAGCTCTTTCTTCTTTCTTCTTCTTCTTCTTCTTCTTCTTCTTCTTCTTCTATCACATTCACTTTTAGGAGCTTAAACATCTTCTTGTGCTTATGGAGTTACATATCTCTTGTATAATAAAAATACTTGGTTAAATATCATCAAATGGCTAGAAGAGTAAGATTTTTAGGAGCTTAAACATCTCTTGATGTTTCAGCAGTGCTGAACACATCCTCAAATTCCTCAACCCTCAGGATCATTTAACATATCAGATTACTTTAATGACTGACAACCAGAGAGATCCTTGTAGGAGTTGTTAGACATAGTTTATAGTGTTTGTGTAATTGGTCCTAAGATTAGTCCAGGAGAAAGAATGGTCTGGAAAATAATTGATGTACACAATAGGTAGGTCTATCATTCTGTCATCAGATTCAGAAGCAAAGATAATTTGTGTTTCCTTCTCAATAGAAGAACAAGTGAGATTATGACATTTCGACAAAAATTAACACACAATTGTATCAGCTAAGGATCTCTCCCAACATCTAAATAAAAAAAGATAACAAGAAAGAAAACCATATTTCTAAAAAGAACAAATGATTCATTAGAAACTTCATATTTTTAGTAAATGGAGATTGAGATGGAGGGCTTGGATTACGAGTGCATGGAAATTTCACTCTTTTTAAGTGCCTAAGTGAAGCACAAACTGTTTTCCCTTCTCATTCCAAGAATGAAAATGAATGGGTTGACTTTCAAGCTTTATATAACAGATGTAATAACTTTTAAATAAAATAATACCTATTAAAGATCATCATATTATTGGAAATGTAGAAAAAATCTTATAAAATCCACAAGGATACATTACATTACAATACATGCCACTGCTAGATGTTATCTATCTCATTCATCTATTCACAGGTAAGAATAAATAAATTTGAGAACTGCCTCCATCTCTGCTATTTCCAGATTGACCTCATGACTGCTAGACCTGAGAGAAGATTCAAGAAAAATATATTAACAAAATCTGAAGGTATATCATGTCTGTCTCTGTACTCAAGTCATATTTAAGATCATGACCTAGTTAGTAGTGGCCTTCCCAAAAAATTACTACTTTTAACTATTTGTCATTGTATACAGCCACAGCTCTCTCTGGTAATGCTCTGAACTAATTATTTTCAGTTCTAATTATTATATTAAAAATTAGGAAAAAAGTTATGGAAGAACATGTAAATCCTTTTTCTTTTTTATTATTATTTTTACTTGGTTATTGTTCTTCTATCCCTCTTTTCTGGACTAAGACATGTAAATGTTATTTTTATCTTCTTCCATAACAGGGATCCGATCAACCTCCTGAATGACTGACTACCACTTCACCAAAACCTGTTTGCCAGCAATCATTCCATTCCAAAATGTTGCTCCGACATCCAGCGAAAAGGCCAGCAGAAGCAACATGCGCTCTCGAGTGTTCCAGCTCAGTCTTAGATATCCATCTATCTTAGGATGGCCAGCAAAAAGGCCTTTTTACTGCCAAGAAAAAGGCAGGCATATGAGACACATGTCCTAAATGTAGGGAGCATCATATGGGAAACACTCACTCGAGTGCACAAAAAGAAACAGTCGCAAGGCCATCATACTTGAGTTGTATGTTTTGTAGTTTGTACTGTGGTAAATCTAGTTGTATCAAGGATCAATATCTTCAATCATTATACTAGGTACCCTGTATTATCATTAGCAAATTGCTGGCTTTTGATAGGCTATGCGCTTCACCAATACTGCTTCCATTGGAATAATAGCTAATTGCTAGCTTAGCAGTCTTACAGTCTTACATACCAAGGATCAATATGTTTGATACTGCTATGTGCTTGTTTTAGATTAATGAGAATCTATTTTTGAACTAGAAACTTGTGTGGATGCTGAAAAATTCAGAAACAAAACTGGGAGAAAGTAGAACTATGATATTTTCCAATGAATTTTGTGACACTTGTTAATTAATGATTCGAAAGGCCCTGGACAAGTCGAGAACTTCTCCTCCTACTTTACTTGAAAGCACCAAGAACATAAACAAAAGAAACAAGATGGAGGATTATTTATGCTCCTTGCTCCTCTGCTTTGTGTGCACGACGGTTTTTTAGCTGTCTTGGACCTCTAATTGAGAGAAGTGAGATCCCACCATGGAATAAGAAAAGGGGACAATATCTGGCGAACATCTGTCTCTTAGCAGGGCCATTAAGCTGCTGTATCAGCCACCTATGTTGATGAGCTCCGACACAAAAGAAGAACATGTAAGCAACAAGAGAATTCAATGCTTCAGTTTCCTCTTTTCCTCGAACAAACAAAAGGCTTTCCAAAACCTGAAGTCCACTTTTGTGCAAAGAATTCTCGTTGCTACCTCTGCAGCTTTGTGAGCTAAGCTGGATTGGCAGAAAATTAAGATAGATAAATATTGGCTGTTTCAGCAGCATATTGGGTTTTCACTTCTCTCTTCAGTTCAACTTACAACATACCTCAAGTTAAACAAAAAAAAAAAAAAAAAAAGAGGACATCTAAAATCTTTTACATGTTCATAAAAAAAAAATAATTTATTTTGTATATATATTTTTTAAATAAAGCTACAAAAAATAAAGCTAATAAAAAAAAATAGAAACATGGTAAGGTTTTGGAATGGATTCATTGAACAATTTATTCTTAAAAAAGAAACAAAAGATAAAAGAAGCATTATCCAACTCATTCCATGATTAATTATTTAAAAGAAAATTACCATTTTTTTCATGAATTTTAAACTAGAAATAGAAAAAAATATAAAAACCTTGATGTTGTTATGTATGCTAATGGCGATAAAAAAACAACGTAGCAGAACATTAAATCCTTTGAATAAACAATAGAAAAAAAGGGACCAATCTTCTTATTATTCTACGTGGTTTGAGATTCTTTTAAGTAATTTTTTTTTAGGACTCATTACAAGGAAAAAGTGAAATATTTTTTTTGAAAATATTAGTACAATATTTTTGGATAATTAATACAGTAATATATCCATAACAAAAACCTATATATATATATATATATATATATATATATATATATACACACACACACACACACACACACAAATATGTCGTCCTCATTAATATTCGTTAACAAATCCTAATTAATCACTTTATCATGATTAATATTAGTTTACTTAAGTTAGAGAAACACAGAAAAATATAAAATATAAAAAAATATCTCGAATGTTTGGGTATCATAATGAGATTTTGAAGTATGGCGATATAAATTCGAGACTTAATTATGTTTGACTCACAGTAACTAATAGAGATTAACTCTGATGGCATATACATTTTGGATGACTATAATTCGGAGGGATAAATACGAGAATTCCTATTGCTATATATATATATATATATATATATATATATATATATATATATATATATTTATATTTATTTGCACACAAACTGTTATCTCAATTTGTTTAACAAATACTTGCCGTGATTTCCGCAACAATCTACCAAAAACGTTTCCAATCATGACGTGATTCCCTCTCCAAAACAACCCACCCCACCTCTCTCTCACCGTTAACTCCTCCCCCCTTCCCCGCCGTTTTGCCCCTCGAACTCTTAAAACCCATTGGTCCTTCCCGAAGACAATGGAAATGTAATCGCCGCCCCCTCTTGGCCGGAGAGATGGGAGGGATGACGTCGACGATGGCTGCGAGGTTCGCTTTCTTCCCGCCGGACCCGCCTTCGTACAGGGTAGTGGTAGAGGATGAAGCGTCGGGACGGCTGTCCATGACCACCGTGACGCCGCGGGAGGGGGTGGAAGTACGGCGGCTGTGGACCAGGCGCGGGAGCGGGATCGTCGCGATGTACGTGACGAACCCCGACGCGAAGCTCACCCTGCTCTACTCCCATGGCAACGCGGCCGACCTTGGCCAGATGTACGAGCTCTTCGTCGGGCTCAGCAATCACCTCCGCGTCAACTTGATGGGGTGAGGTGCCGCCTCGTTCTGGTTCCTTGTTTATTAATGAGTTCTGCGTTGGTAATCTTTGAGGACCTAAAGTTTGGATTTTGAGCTAAAATGGATGGATCTTTTATGTTGCTTATGGCGCCTGTCGTAGCTGATGGAGCGTTGTTTGTTTAGTTGAAAATTTTCAAACTTTTGTGATAATTTCGAATTGAAAATGGGATGGAAAGTCGTTGTTTGGAGCCACTGACGCTGATTCCTGCGATAAGTTCCAAATGGATATTTTGACTTTTTCTGCTTTAATTTTTGTTCTTTCTTATGATAAATAAATTGTCGATTAAGTAGATTTTACAGGAAAGCATTGATTCTGAGATCTTAAAGGAGTTATTTTTGCATTTTCTAATTCGTGATTTGTTATTAGATTTTGGAATTATGAAGTAAGAAACGGACGGTATCTTGTATCTTTGATGCTTACCCTGACACAGGAGCTACAATTAGCTGAATAATTTCCTAAAAAGACAAAATAAAAGAAAAATAATTGCCCGAAGGAGTAGGATAATCTTGTGCAATTTCTGACTTTTTTATGCTCCTTTTGATCTGAAAATGGGTATCCAAATCATCGTTTTAGGACTAGGCATAAACTATAAAGATGTCTGTGTTCAAACAATACAACAAGCTTTTCAGCAGAATTTATCAGGCTTCCTAAGCTCATCTAGTTCGAATCCACTCTTATACCAGTGAGGGATATTAAACCCTTTGATACAAATTTTGCAAGAACCGTAGGGACATTCCATACTGGGCTTTCTTCATTAAGTGCAAGCATCTTCATCCACGTAGGTCAGACCGGACAGAAGATCTCAAGGAATGTAGGAATTTGGTCGTGTTACATTTGGAATGAAAGAACTAGGCAATTTCTAACAACAATATCTCTACTGTTGATAGCTTCAAAGATACGGCTGAAAGCTTTGCCAGCAGAATTACTTAATATCTACTGTCTTGCTGCTTTTCTTTCCTTCTTTTTCCCTCACTGATTTGTGCTTTCTGGTTTTCCTGCATGTTCTGTGTTTATGTTCTCACATCATATTCTTTGGTTCCTTTTTCATTTTGATTCTTGTTCAATATAAATATTGGCTAATCTATTTTCTTTTCTGTCTCCTATACTAGTTGGAGTATGATTGAAGGTGGGGCATGAGCTTCCCTTTCATCATCACTGAGCTGTAAGATCTAGAAACCCCAGTTCTGTGATTTAGAACACATTTTCAGAAGTTCACCGAATCACACTTCTAGAAACTGCTGTAGACGAGTTTTATGTGTGATGGTAACACTAACATGTCAACAAAATTATCTGTTCATCTTCTAATGCTATAGATCAGATTGTGCGGACTTTTTAAAAATGCAAAGCATGTTGTGCACTAGGACCGCTTGGCTTGGTCTAATAATAGGTTCCCTTTATTCTTTTGATAAAAAGTGGTAAATGTGGAAAGTGCTGGTCCGAAAACAATTAGTTGCTGAGAGCTCTCTGTAAGTTCTTGAGGGGCCTCATAATCAGAGTTGTTTTCTTCCAGCATCCAATTGCATTAGAAAATTTCCATGTTTTTCATTTCATATAGTCAACGTCCAGGTTTCTTGGATGGTTTTTTTTGTTTAATATGGAAACCCACTTATTGCAGATATGACTATTCAGGTTATGGGCAATCATCTGGAAAGGTTGGCTTTGCATCCTTGTCACTTTTTTATCTTTTTCTGCTTTAATATTTGATTAACTGATGAAAAACAATACGTTATTTTGTCTCTTACCACATTGTACTCTCAGGCTTCAGAGCAAAATACTTATGCTGATATAGAAGCTGCTTACAAATGCCTTAAAGAGACTTATGGAGCCCATGAAGAAGATATTATTTTATATGGCCAATCAGTTGGTACTGGTCCTACTTTAGAATTAGCTGCTCATTTGCCTCGATTGAGAGCAGTTGTTCTGCATAGTCCTATTTTGTCTGGTCTACGTGTAATGTATCCTGTGAAGCATACATACTGGTTTGACATATATAAGGTTCTTTTCCATTATTTTGCTAATCTGTGGGCTTATGGATCTTCATTTCATTGTGAGATCATCTTAACATCAAATCCTTTTTTTTTTCTGCAGAACATTGATAAAATTCCACTTGTGAAATGTCCCGTGCTGGTAATTCATGTGAGTGTTGACTTTCTTGCTTTACTTGATATGGTATATCTTTAGTTGTTGCACTTTTGGTTAGAAAATTTTCTTTTATTTTGCTCTAGTTTGTGTTATATATTGTGTAGTTAAACCTTCTAGAGCCACTCAAGAAAGATATTTAACTATCACTTCACATATTTTACATCGAGACTTTAAACAGATCCAGGCTCTCGTCTGTGCTCCTTTGTAAATCAGCAATAAGAGTTAGTCTCAAGCTCCTTGCACGATAGTAGATCTTTTTGCTGAGTGAATCTTCTCTTAATATAAAATATTTAGAATCTCAATTCCCAATTTCTTTTTTATGTTAAATTTGACTAGGTAGAATCACTGTTCTATGCCTAGTGCAACATTCTATGATCCATTAGTTAAGAGTGCAACTCTTTTCTCATTCTATGATCCACTATTTAAGAGTGAACTTTTTTCTTAGAGAAATTGAATGGTAAACCTTTTGTTGTTGATGTTACTTGTGAAGCCAAATAACCTTGGATGTTGGACATAGATCCATTGAACTCTTAAAACTTGCTTAGGCTCATTTGCATATTCTTCGATGACTAAATTCTTTTTGTTTCATATCAATATCCGATACAAGAGAATTTTATCATGATTTTTCAAAAAGCCCCAACAGCTAACTTCAATACATCGGTAAGTACACTGCATTATTATATCTATCAACTCACTCAAGCTCCAATTCATCAATTATACAAGAGGAAACAAGATTGGTACCATCCTTAGATAAACAGATCGGGCACCCCTCTTGTAGAATACATAGATCTAATCTGGTTCTCCCAGCATGGCACCCAAATGCAGCCCTGCAAGGGCATCCTAGAGGCTTGACGTTAATAATGACTACTTTTGGTTTAGTGGACTCCCCACTCCCCACTCTGCATAGTAAACAAAGCAATTAGATAGTTTGGTCCATCCATTTTGGAATTTGACATTTGAGATCCTCTTTGAAGCTGTATATAATGTTCCCACCTTCTTTTGCTTTCTGAATATGCTATTAATATGTTCAATGACAAATAATAATTGGTAGCAGCCAGCAAACATTTTCTGTGGTTCTATATGATTTCCTTGCCTCTTCGTTTTCTGTCCATAGTAGCAGCTTCCTTCATATACAGACTATATTTCTAAACCGAGAGTAAAGATATTCTGTACTTTCTGGAACATCCTAACAGAACACATGACTTGAAGAACTTCTGATTCCTCCATTCATTAATGAGTCCTTGATGCGATTTTGAATCTTTAATGCATGCAAGCCAGGATGTTAGCAAACCTAGGCACCCTTTGTGGAAACCAAAATACCCTATGCCACTTGTCTCGCTTGCATATTATAAACCATCTTGATCATTCTTGATTTATGATAACATGAACAGTGGTTTGCAATTTTTTGTTATTTTGTCTGATCTTGCTTGGTGAATGACAGTAATCGGGCAACATCTGCATTTTTGTTGTTTTCTCGTCACAAGCTGCCTTCATATAAGAACACCTATATATGCATGAAGAAGGAAGTCCCCATATTTTCTTATCTTCACTTTTGGTTGTCGCAGGCCCATATCATTCTTCTTCTGTTCTTTTCCTACCTATGTTTAATTTATATAAGTGGATTAGGGAACTTTTTTTCCTGTTATGTTTATGTTGCTTATTTGCCTTCTCATCTTCTAAAACATGAACTATATATGGAAATTTATATATCATGTATCATTCATCATGAAGTCTGAAAATTTAGGGAGCTGGAAGTTGACTGTGTATGATATCAAGATAAATAAATGAATATTACCTTCAATGTTTTGCACACAAAGATTATTAATTTTTCCTTGCCTTTTCACCTCTTGAATTAGTCGATATCTATGGTCCTTGTCCTTCTATTATGTATATTTGCATGGAAGCATGTTCATATACTAACCCTTGCTTGTGCCCTTTTACTGCTTGCATATGAGGCTCTTAACTAAAACTATATAGATGGAGTGTTCTATATGTACCTTGTCTATGAGCTAACGATATCTATAACATTTTTTTCTGTATGTACTTCATATTTGAGCTGATGATATCAGCTGCAAGCTTTGTTTTGTTCAATTCTTCAAAGTGCATCTGCTATTTTAGATGGTAACCACCGATACACAAAGTAACATAAGGACATGGGACAAAATGGTTAACATTGGACAGCAAAAAATTAGAATCACTTATTCATCTGCATTAAAAATACTGGTTGAATATAAATGGCTAGAAATTTAAATATTAAACCAATACATACATGACACAAACAGTAGAATGCAATTTTAATAATTTCAGTTGAATGTTTTGCTCTATAAAACCATTCAAGTATAATTACTCTTTCTTCGGTCCTCTTTTTGTCTTTTCCTACATATAAGTTTTGTTTCCTTCAAATCAGTGTTTCCAAATAGTTCTTGTATATTAAAAACTACTGGAGCAGAACTTTCAGGATCGGTAGAGATTATTGGAAATGCCATCTAGATGACTCAGATGTTATTGTTTTTGCAGGGTACAGAAGATAATGTCGTTGATTGTTCACATGGGAAGCGCCTGTGGGAACTATGCAAAGAAAAGTATGAACCTCTTTGGATTAAGGGAGGCAACCACAATAATCTAGAACTCTTTCCAGATTACATCAGGCATTTAAAGAAGTTCATATCAGCCATAGAGAACTTAGTTGTAAGAAAAGATGAATCTGTTGAGACATCAGACGTCACTGAGGCTCCTCGGACGAGCTCCGACTGTCTAGAGTCTTCAAGAATGAGCACAGATCAGACAGACATGTCTAGATCAAGCACTGTCAGTGGGGATAAATCTAAGCGGAGAACAGAAAGTGGAGGAAAGTCAAGACCTAGTACTGACAGGAGAGAGAAATCAAGAAAAAGTGTTGATAGTTCTAAAGACATGAAGGATGACATGGACCAACCAGAAAAACCGAGGAAAAGCTCTGATCGGTCAGATGAAACTTAAGATTGGCTAAGATTGCTTTCTCTTTTGTTGATTTATTATATGTGAATATATTCTATCTTGACTGTTGTGATAAATGATGGCAGCTTTGGAGACATGATGAGATCAATGGGATTATGCAATATGGACTGTTTGAAAGACACAGCTTCCAAGGCCTAAGCAATACAAAGGTGAGTTATTGGTTTTGGGTGGTGTTGTTTTTTTTGTTTGATTTATCAGTTGGACAGTTTGTCTTTGTTGATGGCAGATAAATTTGTGTCCTTTTTTAACCAATAAAAAGCAATCACATGGAGAATGGTGTTCAGCTCTTTTCCCTTCCCTTCCCTTCTTCCACCAGATAGTTCTAGTGTATGTGCCAATGAGTGTCATGCTGTCCATATAATGGAGTAATATGTTACATCAGGTAAATCTGGATAATTTAAAGCCATTTTTAAATATTCGTTCAACTACTCATGTCTTCGAAGTGTGTTGTGAGTTAGAGGAGACCCCTAAGCCTATTTAACTATTGAGATCACTGGCTAGCAGAAGCAAACACCGCATTCAAATTTGGAGGAGACTCTCCAATATTTATGTAATTGAATTCTTTCTTTTTGTCTACGGGACAATGGTTTTGTGAGTTAGAGTTGGCCCCTAAGCCTATTTAACTATTGAGATCATTGGCTAGCAGAAGTAAACACCGCATTCAAATTTGGAGGAGAGTCTCCAATATTTATGTAGTTGAATTCTTTCTTTTTGTCTACGGGACAATGGTTTTGTGAGTTAGAGGAGGCTCCTAAGCCTATTTAACTATTGAGATCATTGGCTAGCACAAGTAAACACCGCATTCAAATGTGGAGGAGACTCCCCAATATTTATGTAGTTGAATTCTTTCTTTTTTGTCTACGGGGCAATGGTTTTGCTTCACTTGTCTCTATATATATTGATTTGTCCTAGGTGGAGTTTGCAATGATTTGAAAAATCTTGTAGTTTCTGAATATGTTAAGAGCATATTTTTCTTTGAGAAAGATGGTTGTCGGTAATGAAGTGGCCAAGTCTTTTTTTTTTGTGTTGGCAAAATTCACCAGGATGGGCATTATTTGTGAAGTGCACAGATAAATGAGGCAGGGTTATGCTGCCCCTAAAATTTTGATACTGCTAGAAATCAAATGTGATGTTTGTCTGATCAATATTTAGGTTGCAAGGATACTAAATTTGGGATTGTTACTTTACCTTACTGAAGAACCATGTCTTGCTTACCTCATGTGGTCTAATCCCAATCACTGCCCTCTTTTTATCCGATCAACATCACGTGTAAATTTTCACCTCCAATTGGTTGGTATACATCCTATTCGGGTTGTGCTATTTATGGTTGGTAGTGATGATTGTACTACCACGGTATAAAGAGAGAAATTTACCTTCAATTCTCTCATTTGATGTTTTTATGTATTTTTTTAATACCTTTAATGCCCTTCGATGGAGGTGGTCATCGTGGGACGAAAGCGATGAGAGATGAGAAAGAAGAAGATGAGATCGAAGTGACTGATAAAAGCAACATATGAGACTATTATGACAAAGCTAGTGCTTTGTAAAAGCAAAATTCGAAGTAATCTAATGCCCCTCAATAGAGGTGGTCATTGTGGGACGAAAGCGATGAGAAAGAAGAAGAGAACGAAGTGACTGACAAAAGCAACATATGAGACTATTATGACAAAGCTAGTGCTTTGTAAAATTAAAGTTCGAAGTAATCAGCAATGCCTACTTAAAGAGTAGGAGGTGACGACGACATTCAAGATGCTACTATCGATAAAAGGAGAGAGAAATTATCGATGACAAGGGAAGGGACTACATTTAGGATATTAGAGAAAAATAGAAATAATAAATTAGTTTCTAATGAGACGAGTTTGCTCTTCAGAGCTTGTAAGCGATCGGTAACCCCTGCAAATAGGAACAGTAGCAGATAAATAGGACCAGTAGCAAATAGGATGATTCCATCCTATCCTATCGATTTGCTTCCAGCTGACCAAACAGCATATCGAGACTACCACCCGACTTGTCGTGTTTATTCACCCGAGCAAGCTTAAGCTCTAACTCGAGCTGTTTGCGTCCATGCCTGTCTGACCTAAGCCCCCAGTTCTTGATGCACACTGTTATCAACTTCACATTGCTATACCCCAACCATGTACAGCAAATTACAGAGACAGAAAAATGCATCATGTCACCTAAAAGTTGGCATACATACCATATACATTGCTGATCAGCACAACTAATTCAACCTATAAACAAGTATCCCAAGAGGATAAAAAGTTACTGTAGCATGGGCACGACGATTTGGGAAGAAACCAGCCCAATCTATCCAAAGAATTTCCATATTCAAGAAAACATAAGTTCGTCTGTCCTAGGACAGACAACAAAGTCGGGTACCACAGCACCCCACCCGGTCAGCTTTTCTTTGATGTTTTCTTTTAGTTTGATCTCCAGATAGCTCTCTGAGAATTTTTAACTTGGATGGATTGCTAAAATTTGCTCACCAGATTGACCATTTTAATGGCTTCCAGGATACACAACACCAGGATACAAACATGGGAAAATTTGGCGATCGTCAGGGAGCGGGAGCCACAGCGAAGCTGGTGCCATGTGGGAATATCATAGAAAGGTAGAGTTCAAGAAGCCATTCGGTCAGGTTCTCGGATTACTCTGTCCTGTCCTGCATGATTTTCATTTTACACCTTGCCCAGATGGATTTTGTGTCACGATAGCATAAACTAATAACCCAAACGTTCATTCAGGGTGGTGTGTCCATCACCAGTTTGTCCTGCATGCATTTAATTTCATTAGGTTATTTCCTGAGACAGAAGTTATATCTTGGCTTTTAGGTATCAAATAGATTACCTTCGGGAGGTACCCACGACTCATAATCTGGATTGTTGTCAAGAAAAGCTGGCTTTGAAGGCCCAAATACTCGCTTCTCCTGTGAATTATCCTTTCCTTCTAGACCTTTGCTCTTGGACTCTTTGTTTTCATGTACTTCATCTAAAGCAGTGTACCCACGTTTGTGCTTCAGCAGCAGAGCCACAGCATCAGCAGCTGAGGTTTCAGCCACCGACACTTCCACCTTGGGGATTTTATTAACACCCATCCCCATCTCATGGGCAGGCTTTCGTTTTCGTATAATTAGACCAGGACCCGCACGGTCAATCTCTGATCTATTGTCAGACCCAAGAATTTCTTTCCTATCTTTGTAGTCCACAAAATTATCCAATTCATTCTCATCCAAATGAGTTTCCTGTACCATATTCTCTTCTGATGTAATCTCCCTGGTGGCACCAAGCCACTGCGGCTTTACGGCGGTATACACAGGTTTGCTGGCCTCTTGGTCTTCAGTCATGTTCCTGCCTTCTGTATGTTCCACTGCTTGTTTATGACTGGAAGTGTCATCAGGTTTTAAACCAACAGTTGTAGTAGGCACAGTCCCTTGCTTTACGACATGTGTAGGTGCAGTCCCTTGCTTTTGCTCCAATTTTGGTGGCTTAGAGACATTAGGAATGGATTTGGATTTCGATGCTTCTGCTTTGGCATCTCTTTTGCGAGCAGCTTCTCCCATTGGATCAGCAATCTTCAGCAGGTACATTGTTTTCTCCAAATCAGTTTGAAGATCAACCAGCTCATTTTGAATTTTTGTGACTCGGTCGTGCACTATCAAATGAGAAAAGAAAAAATCAGTCAGAATCTCATCAATCAAGATTCTCTGCAAGATAGCTTCATATGCAAATTTCCATCTGTTGCTTATGCACTTGCCACAAGCAAATAACATGCATCTTCTAGAAGGAAAACAAGGTCAGGAATATGAGACCTAACAAAATGATCAAGATGAGGGACTATAGCTAGGCTGAAAGGAGCAACGGGCACAGGAAATGGGAGGCTTGGAATGTCTTCTGCTAAAAATAACTACTATACTGTCTAATTCTTGATGTTTGTATTGTCACTACAAATTAGATGTACGATATCTGTTTTCACATATAGACCCCATCAGAAAAAGGTCAATGAATAAATACAGCTCAAAATATTATATTATCATGTATATCCTCCAAGATGATGGGTATTTGCATATATACCCCTGTTTAATAGAGGATGTTTCTACAAATTGGTGAAGGAATTGTAGTTTTTGCAGCTTGTAAAGCAAATACAAATATGGTATTTTCTGAAATTTTAAACGGAAGGGAATTGGGATGCAGGGGTGGTTTTGTTTTGCAATAAGTTTTATTTCAGAAAGCCGATAAGTAACAAAAGTTAAATACAGTGTTGCTAATGAAAAACAGGAAGAAGGTTAAAAGTTAAATACAGATTTGTTGATGAAAAACAGGGAGCTTTTTGGTGCAAATATGTGCTATTTAATAGGGTGTATATGCCAAGGTTCACTGTATGTGCTTTTAAATATGGAGGTTAAAAGTTAAATACAAGTGGTACATACCGGTCTATCGGTATGCCCCACCGTACCATATGTTGGTACGTTGATACGTACTATACCGAGAGTCGGTTGGTACAATCAATAAAGATCGGTAAAGAACCATGGCATATACAAATATGAACTTCCATGGTATATATATATATATATATATGTAATATATATGTATATATATGTATGTATGTATGTGTATATATATATATGTATGTATGTGTATATATATATATGTATGTATGTATATATATATGTATATATATATATATATGTATATATATAAGCATCTGTAAATACTAAAGTAGAAATAGAAGTTTTAGTGATTACCCGTTACATAAGATGTAATTATGTAAATAAATTTAAAGAATAAGATATGAAGAAGTAAAATATGCAAATAAATTATAAAGAATAAAATTTAAGAAAAAGGTACTCTATGTAGAAAAGTAAACCCATCCAATGATTTCACAGACCTTAAGTAACAAAAAAATAAAGGATAAATGCTTCAAATCGAACAATGGATAAGATTCTTATCGAGAAAATTTCGTGATCATGCATGCTTGCTAAGAAGCTCACCTAGTTGAGATGACAGCCCAGACATGAAAGCATCAAGGTCATCTCCACCTTCGGTGCTGTTGACAGAGTCAGTCACTCCATTTTCCTTCTCTTTCAAAAGCAAGGCCTTCTTTTCCTCAATTTGACTAATTATTGTATCCTTTTTGTCGAGAAGAGAATCAGCTGTTTCAACTGATTGCTGTTCACCAGATTTTCGAGCAGCAGGCTTCTTCTTGGTCCGGTCATAGAACTCGTCATCATCACTGGATGATGCACAAATTTGTTAGCTTATAGAAAAAGAGGACTGATATGACAGAACTACACAACAAAGGTATATGTCCGGCAGAAAATTGATCCCAATTATCATTCTACCAATGAGAATTCAGGCTCTAACTCTATAGCATCTATGACACCATCATTTCAGTATTAGATAGTCATTTATGCATGGTCCAACTTATGTATAAACTGTTGTGTTGAAATTAATCAAACAATAAGATTGAAGCCCTTCCAAGCCACTGCACAAAGTACCTCCTTTTATCTCATATGTGCTTTATAGGCATATCTAGTTGCACCAGTAAAAAATAAATAATAATTTCCTACAACTAGATGGGAACTAATATGACTGGAACTAGGATCTGCAAAGAACCTTTTTTCCATGACAAGGGGATCTCACATCTAAAAGAATGGACAAATTAAAATGAAGAACACTTGGAATTATTGCTTCTTAGCCAAGAAACCTTAAATTAAAGTTGTCACTTGTAGTAAATAATGAACAGTACATGTAGAGCAAAATTTAGAATTTAATAGCTTCCGATGAAGAACAAAAGTACATGCTCAATCATACAACTTTGTCCTCAAATTTACACAGGTTATTAGGCTGAACTAACAAAACCACGTAGACTACTATTTACATTAGCATCAAAACATCTCCTTGAGATGAACTTAATAAAAGATGGAGAGAACAGTGAACAATAATCATAAATCTAAAGCCTAAATTCAGTAGCCTAAGCTAAGGGAATTTATGTAATTAAAATAGTTATTACTTGGTTTCCATGAAAATCTAGAAGATACAATCCAAAAAATGCTGATAACTGAAACAGAAAGCAGCAAGCATCTCATCAATTGTTTTGATGCCAATTTTGTCAGAAAACAACAAAAGTCAAATATATTCCTCTGCAACAGTGACGTATTATAGCATTCCCAATCTTCTTTGTGACATATCTATGTGGAGCTTTTCATATCAAAGTATATAAAATAGAATTACAGTTTGTTATTCACCTAATTTTTAAGTATATATTGTTTCAAAGAGATGTACTACAAATTTGAGCATAAATGCTATCGTTTGGACTTTCCATAACAAATGAAAAACATCCATCTAGTGAACTAAATGAACAGTTGGCTTCTCAGAATCTCAGATGCATTTCAAAATAACATATAGGTTCAAAATTTGAAATAAAAATGTTAGAAAACAAAAATCCTATAAAAGGGAACAATATATACCTCAGCGTGTCATCTTCATCTTCAACATTCTCTTTCTTCTTACCACACGCTACCTTACCAGATCGAGCACCTACACTTTCTTGAATACTTTCATTCAAAGTCTCTTCTAAGCTATCTAATTCCTCCATAATCTGAGAAATATGTAAGAAATAGTATCTTTGTGACTCATGCAAAAGCCTTCATAGTCAAAAGATCAAGACAGTGTAGACAAGCTAAAAGAATCAATCACCTGAGTTATTCTTTGCTCATTCCGAGCTATCTGTGTTTGCTGACCTTGAGTTAAGCCACCTTGGGCAATGTCTTTTGCTCGTATGGCATCAATCTCCTTTTTCATGTTAGCGACCTTATAGCACCAAAGATCGAAGAAAATTTTTAAGTAATAAAGTTGTTGATCATAAACAATATATCAATGCTAGCAAATCCAAAGGCTTGTGTATACAACTATAAAAAAGAGAGAAGTACACAAGCAGTTAAACAAAATAAAATTTTAAAAATACATTTCAGGGGTCAATAATATCATTTTAAGCAGGGTTTGCCATGCTGCAATATACCGCTCGATACGGGCACTATGTACCGGTCCGACAAGGGACTGGTACACGGACCACTCTATATCAAGCAATCTAGTTAAATTAATAAAATATTTTAAAAATAGTGGGACCCATGTCCAAATCAGTGTAAAAGGGAAAAACAAAGATATTAGGGCTCGCGAATGTGATCCCTCTTCTCGCATAAAGTGTTGTCGCCTCGCTGTCACCACTTTGCCTTTGCTGCCGCTACTATTTCACCGTCGTGTAAGGTGCCACCACCTCGCCATCGTCACTTCGCCTCTGCTGCCACTGCTGCTTCGCCGTTGCTTAAGATGTCGCCACCTCACCATTGCCGCTTCCCCACTGCTGTTGCTGAAGCTTCATCATCGCGTAAGATGGCGCTGCCTCACTGTCGCTGCCACTGCTTCCCAAGTACATGTTGCCGATGCTCTTTTCCTCTTCTTTCTTCATCTGCCTCCACTTCTTCCTCTTCTTCCCTCTTCCTTTCTCCTTCCTATTCTGTTTTACTACCACTCTTGCCACTTCTCTTTCTTTTTCTTCATCGCCAAGCCACTGGCATGCATCGGCATACCATGTGTTGGCATACAGGTACGGATGGTACATATTGTTCCAGCAGTTTGCTGAAACAGGTCCGGTATCCGAAAAGGCAAACCATGGTTTTAATCAAAGCATCTATTAACTTACACCATTTTCTGTGCAAATAAATGAAAAACATAACAGTTTGCACATGCATCTCAAAGTGGAATTCCATGGTATTCATTCATTTTTCAGAAGTAAACTTGTGAAACTTGTACTATATATCTATATGCTGTTATTACTTAGGAACCTGTCGTGTTCACATTATGATCTTCAACACAAGAATTAAGTATATAAGAGTGTTGGAAGCAAAACAAACCAAACAACTTACCTTCTCCATTCTTTTTATAATTTTGCTACGAGTTTTTTCCTGCCTTTCAGTTAGCTGTCCTTTGTACGTTTGCCATGTTATTTCATCTGCACCATTCTGCAAAATAACCACGGCATCATTGAATCAAAATATTTAATGTCATTTAGATGTCCACAGAGATAGACAAAAGATAGTGAATAGTCTACAACATAATAAGAGAGGCATTCCTAAAAAGGAAAGTCAAAACAATTTTGTCAACCTCTATGTCTTCTTCAATAGCATCCTCCTGCATGCCCCATGAGATACCATTTGCAAGGGAAGCATCAACTCTTGCCCGTAATAATGAAGCTTCACGATCGAGCAACTCTTCTCGAATTTTTGCATTCCGTAGTTTCTCCAAATCACCCTCCTACACATTGAAAGTGAAGTGAAAAGCTAAGAGGGAAAACCCCATAGTATTCAGAAAAAATCTGAATGCAATGAAACAAGCAAGTTACAACTATATCTACAAGCATGTTCTTTACTCATTCAGGCAAGCATAATTTGGCAGTTAAAACAGTAAAACAGCAAAAAGGAAACAAAAAAAAGGAAGCATTGTTTATGAAAAGAAAAGGTCAAATTCATGCATCGATAATATGAAATATCTAGCAGATGATTTTAATTGGTTACATCATATAGAGACAAGACACAGTAAAAAAAGGAGCTTAGATTTATTTGATTCCTAGAGAAAAAAGAAGTTAAAGCTAATTCCCTCACCGTTCCAACCTCAGGGTAATGAGTAACAAGTAGATTTATTAGTCTGAAACAAGTCAGAGAGACATACAGCCATGCATGTTCCTTAAGGCCAATAAATTCTTGCAAAAGAGTTCATGATCCAAATGTTCAGAAGCGTCATGAGTTCACTCAAAGTTTGGAAAATAGCATATTTCTGGAGGAATAGTACAACAACCATGTAAACAGAGCTTTTGCAAGCAGTGGTTTCATATGGTGTTTTACTCTCTCATCATTGTTGGCAGGTGGTCCAATCAAAAGAAAAGGCAGAAATCTAATCAATTGCATCTTATAAACAAGTCATCGCGTGTTTTCAAAGTCTTACTGGAGGCATTAACTCAGTTGGTCCTTGGAAAATATATAACCGTGACGACCTGTGGAGAATGCAAAGCAACAACATAAATCAGTAACAGCTTTTAAAAAATATATATATAAATCACTCCATTCAAGCTTAAACTTTTTATCAAATTGATTGCCAACAATAGAAAGAAACATATCTAATACACTGTAACTCACATTTCAAGCAAATTTTCAATAACAACACAACCGTGCAACTTAATGTTAGACAATGAAATCATAAGCAACAACTAAAGAAACATAGCAAATAAAATTGTGCAATCAAACTTTACCAATATATCGTTAATATCAAGGTTTGTTGTATCATATTATACCGCCTAGTATGGACGGTACGTACTGGTCCAATAGGGGACCAGTATGGGCAGTACATACCGGTTTGTCGATATGCCCCACTATACCATATGTTGGTACATCAAGTATGTATCATACCAACAGCTGATCGGTACATAGGTATGGGCCGGTAAGAATAACTATGGTTAAGATCACATAAGGATGCCACATACATTAGCACAAATGACACAAGCCAGCCAAGGGCAATGACACAATGGCAAGATACCAACTGGCAAGACTCGATTTATAGGATACTTGGTAATGCAATAATGTACCATTCGAAGGCTAACCAACGAGAAACAGCAAGGGCATCCATCCCGTAATAGTTCTAGAAGCAGAATCAACTGCTCTGAACTCAGTGCTATGAACTGCAAACTAATTGGACAAGCCCAAATCATGTCAAACAGTATCAAGTCAAATTGTCCTAGTTAAATCTAAGCCTGAAAATATTACACATAAACCCATTACATACACACTTTGAAATTGACTTCACTTGAAGTCAGAGACATAAAAATAATCTGGTTAAGCTTGCCTATAAAGAATGTCAAAGAGTACTCTGAAAGATGTCAACAAATGTGAATTTTTATCCCAACTTTTATGGGACAAAGTTGTTGGCACTTGTTAGTTTACAATAGAGAAACATATTGTCTTGGGTTAGTAGCATATGGAGTTGAAGCAGACCAGTTTGGGTACCTTATCAAAGGGACAGTGACAGTAATTAGTTAGAACTTAGAACCTAGTAAAACTTGCAAAGAGTGAGCGAGAGAGGATGGGGTCACAGAGAGACGAAAAAAAATATAGAACCCATTTATTCTGTTTTAATTAATTATTTAAGACAGGCATTATATATCTTCTTTAGGAAAAGAATCCCCAAAACACCTACAATAAACAACTCAAACACTTCAGAAAATTTTATGGTTTTATACTGTTAAAAAAATTGTTAGGTTTATGAACCATAAAAAATAGTAGAAAAAGAATATGTTTGTTCGTGCAAAACTTTCAACGATAAACTTACCAACATACCAAACCAAATAAAAGGAAATGGAAGAAGCATGCAACAGAAAACATCAGATTGATTCAGGGCATTAATAAATCAACTCACATGCCAAACCGAATAACATCGCCAACATGAAGTTCTGTGTACACCTTCTTCTTTACCTGAACATGATTACAGAACTCAGAATACTGGTGACAAATCAAAATTCTGATTGAAAAATTAAAAATTCTACGTATATCCTTGATATTACTTGCAAAAAACAATAGGCTTTTGTCGAAAGTTGAGACATAAGACATGAAACAAAACATCTGAGCAAACTTTACAATTCAATTTAGACAAGTAACACATCTGGAAAACATGCTTCATCTGACACACATGGCAATCTCTAAGATTAGATGTGAGGCAAAGTATTGAGGCAGGACCATGCGCAGACCTCAATGACCAAATTGGTCATAACTCAAAAATCCATAGTGGCATCAATCAATGGTCAAACGCACTAGGCATTATATAGCACCAAGATCACTTATTACCTGAGGAACTGGATGCTTGCACAAGTAAAGCAAAATAATCATTAAACAAGAAGTTTGATAGATAGACGACATACATACATACATACATACATACATACATACATACATATATATATGTGTGTGTGTGTGTATTATTGTTTTACTCATTAGTTGTTTTGTCAAAAAAGATTTAAGTGACTATATTTGGGTCTAGTGCATCACTTTAAATAATTGTACTGCCATCCAGAATCATATTTAATGCTTTTTGATAATGATTCCTTTCAAGGGCCTTTAGTTGAAATTAATTAATTTATTAATTGAGTCATGGAGAGAGGGAAGAAAGGAGGAGGGAAAGAAGGGAGGAGGAGGGAAAGAAGATAGAAGGGGAGAATGACTGCAGAAGCACCGAAGAGAAGATAGAAAAAGTGGGAGGAAAGAGAGAAGCCAATGGCCAGGAGATGAGAGAAGAAGAGTGAAGGAATAGGGAAGAGAGGGCATCAGCAATGGGAAGTGTTCAAACAGAGGAGATGGAGAGAGAAGAAGACGGAAAAAGCAAAACAGAAGAGAGGCCAATGGAGAACACCCACGGAGGAGGGGAGAAAGAAAAGGGAGGAAAGTGGTAAAAGGGAGAGAAGAGAATAGGATATGTGTTGGACAGTGAGGCAAGGCAGAGTCCTTAGTGGAAAATTGACAACAAAAATGCTAGGACATAATGAAGGCGATAAGTGCAAAGGATTAGATTTACATTAAGCCAAGGGGAGAGGATTGGATTTGGACTAGGTTGGAGGATTTAAATCACTTGGGCCAACCTAGGCGAGTGCCTGGAACACCCATCACCTCCAACAAGGAAGTTATTAGATAAGGAGTGAAGACATGACCAATGGTGGAAAACAGAGATTTAAAAAGCGCTAGGCGCAAAGATTCAAAAACACCCGAGGCGCTAGACGCTCACCCGAGCGAAACAAGGCGCTAAAATATAAAAATATATAATATAATTAATAAATATAATTATTTAAATAAAAATATGATATTAAATTTTAAAAATCTTACAGAATCATAATATCATGTTAACAAAAAATCTCAAAATTCAAAACAATAATAATAATTTCAAATAAATAAAAATTAACAGTATTAAAAGCAAAATAATATACTATTAATCTAATAAATAAAAAATATTGTTACTAGTATACAGTTAACAATATACTGTTAACAATATACTATCGAGTCGATGTGAGAAGAGAGAGTAAGAGTAACAGTAGCGACAGCGAGAGCGACGATAGTGGCGAGTAGCGACAACAACGGCGAGCAGCGGTAATGACAGCAACAACGATAGCGGTAGCAGCGAGCAGCGACAATGGTAGCAGTAGTGGGGGCACAGTATAAGAGTAAGACTGAGAAGAGTGAGAGTAAAAGGAAGGCCGAGGCTGCTGACTGAGAGCAGTAGCAATAGTAGCAGCGAGCAACGACAACGGGAGAGGGAGCGACGAGCGACGACAGTGGCAGTGACAATGATAGCACGGGGAGTGACGATAGTGGCAGTAACGAGCAGCGAGAACGGGGAGTGACGATAGTGGCAGTGGCAGCGATAGTAGCAAGCAACAGGAGCAGGAGCGACGACAATGGCAACGACAGCGGTAGCAGAGGCAACGGGAGCGGGAGTGGCGAGAAGGGTTAGGGTTGGGAAGTCACAAGAGGAAAGCTGATATCGGTGCTTTAGTTGATTCGATTGAACCAACTAAAGCACCAGACCTAAAACGCTGGTTCGGTCGCTTGGTTTAACCCGGGCGCTTGCCCGAAGCGCCCAGCGCCCAAGCGGCGGCTCTTTGAAGCACGCAGCCTGGAAATGAAACGAGGCACTCGGGCCTCGCCTCACCTCGCCTCGCTCGAGCGCCTAGGCAAGCGCCCAAACGCCTATTGAAATCGCTGGTGGAAAATAGACAACAAAATGCTAATAAAGAACACCTCTGTTAGTCGCGGGGAGTTTTGATTTAGATTAGGCCAGGAGGAAAAGATTGGATTCAGATTAGGCCAACCTGGATGAGCACCTAAAATGAGCCTAGGAAATGCCCAATTGAAGGCGCCTCATACAGGACCCATCAAAGCATCGATTAGACAACGTGAGTCAATTAGGATTAGTGCAAAAAGCACCTATTAGAAACAACAAAGGAATATTTGACTACTAATTAATCAACCAAAGATATCACTACAGGAAAAAGAAAAAAACCACATGACCAGCCACAAATACTTGGGACATTAAGTTTTATTGTTTTGATTGTAGTACCCAATGGTTACCCTAAGGACAAGCCTAAATACAAGATAAGATGGGAGACCTAGGTTGGAGTCTCAAAAACAATGTCTATGAAATATACCTTCCTCAGACCCCACATTGATGGGAGTCTTTGCACTGGGTTTACCCACTCAATAATTACTTAAAACATATAAATGCAATTCCTTGACCAGAAATAGAAATTATGAGGAAAATTTTGGTTTCGCTTCATTCATATGACATTTTCGTTTCTCACTGTATTTTATTAAGATAATATTTTTACAGGTCAAAATGAAGCCAAAAACCATAAATCAATACCTGCATTTTGTTGATGAATGTTCCGTGTGTACTACCAAGATCATAAAGCAAAACTTCATCTTTCTTAAACTGCAGAACTGGAAGATACATTAAAAAAAAAAAGTGATTATGCATTCAGGATTAAAAAATATTTAACATAAAGATAATCCAGTAGCAGTAGATAGTAATATCATCAATGATGTCAAACAAAATCCTTAACAACAAAGAGTGTCCTAAGCCAAGCAAAGATAAGATCCCACCTTACGTAAACCATTTGTAAAGATAAATCACAGTAATCAAAATAGTGTATAATTTGTTTGGATAAAAATTCACAATGCCAGCGAATATGCAACTCAAGGAGGGAAGAGGAATGACTCAACAGACATTCCGTCGAGCATCTTGCCTACAACTCAAAAAGAAAAGTTCGCATAAGTGCAAAATTTTTTAAAGTATTCCAATTCCAACACACTGGTCTAAAAATCTGCCTTGAGACGATGAATTTGAACACTATATCATATGAAGTGCACAAGCCTCAAATGGCCAAGCATGCACTACTTCATTGCATCAATGCAAATCCTTCTGATATCCCAGCCGTTTGGGAATTGCCAGAGGGAGGGATATCAGTTAGTTGCAACAGGATCATATATGGGGCATACCTGGTGGGTCAGGAAGGTGGAAGTGCACAGCGATCAGCAAACGAGGCAAAGACAGCTGCTTGGCCTCACCACTTCTCTACACCTTTGGCCATCAATAGGCAGCATTAAAAAATATGGAGCTCCAACAGGAGTAGCAGCAGAAACCAAACAACTATAATGGATAAAGGTGATACAGAGGTGTAATTATTCGAAGCGGAGGAGGAAGAGGAAGAGGAGGATAAAATAGAGGTAGGAAGAAAGGAGTCATGAGAGAGGAGGGTTGAGGTAAGACAGGAAGATGACAAGAGAAAAGAGCAACTAGGAGAAAAGAGGAGAGAGTTCTTAAATGATCACTAAAGAGCTCCCAATAGAGAAGAAAACATCCTAAATGAGTTTGCTGGTTTCAGTTCTTAAAAACAGGTTTGGAGTTACCATTTCCGTAAACTGAAACAGCATTAACTCCACAGCCACATAGATGTATTTGTTCTTTTAAACATAAAAAAGTTGTTCTTGAGAACACAACCCCTAGCAAAGTACCAAAAAGTTGAGACAACCAATAACAAAGCCTCAAAGGAATTCCAACAACTAGTATTTGAAGGCCAACCAAATCTCTGATCAACAATGTGGGAAGGGGAACCAATGACCGGTCAGATCCATGGGTGATGATAGTGGGACGGAAGTGGAAAAGGAGATAGGTGGAAGAAACAGAATACTGTACAATAAAAAAGGGAGTGTTGCAAGGAGAAACCAACTGGCATTGAGATTTTTAGTGTGTTTCAACTGATTTGTACTGAACCATGGTGAAATCCAAGAATTCCAACCAATTTGGTTGCTGTCAAATGATTTCACCAAAATCAAATGGTCCACCCTGTATAAGAAAATTTTTGTTAAACAACACTCACTAAAATCAATTGTTCCAGAACCTCAAATCCATGTTAGTGGCGCCCAATTTACCAAGGGAATAAGATAGAAGGTTTTTCTAAAAGTTAAGTCAGAAAATAATGCACTGACCTAATTATGGATGATCTTCAATGGAACTTCTAAGGCACATTTTTTGAAATATCACAAGTTTAGTCTACAAGATAAGCTGATTTTACTAGGGGATTCTAAAGATAAGATTAAAGAATGGGGAAAAAGTATACAAAAAGAATCAAATGCATGCATATGCACATGCACCTTATAGAAGCTCATCTAGATCCCCCTGTAATATGTGTATCCATTTCCAAAAACCACAATTTTGGAGGTTTCAGATCTTATCATGTAACAACTGTTGGGAGAGACAGAAATACAGAAGAGCCATATGGCAAAATTTATACTAGCTCCTAAAAGAAGGAACAGAGTCAAAATAATGACAACTTATCCCAACAAAAGTCTGGTATATTTAACATTGTCAAAAACTAAGTTGCCTATAAGAGGCAAATCTCAATTTGTCATGCTCGATACATCCTTGATCTCACATAAGAGTTGCTTCTTCTCTTGTTGCAATTCAAATTGCCTAATACAACAATCATTAAAAACCATATACAGGGAAGAAAAAGACCTACAGTTACCTATGTCAGAATTAAACAAACTTTTTGGCCCGGACTACCATTATTTAGCAAACCTACAAGCATTTCAAAGTAAGCTAACTGTTTAAACCTGGACTGCAACTACTGAAACCACTACAATATGCAATAAAGTCCAGCAACAAAATGACAGTAGATGCATTTATGAAGTAAAAACAACAAGCATCACAAACCTGCATGGAACCTGGAGATGGTTGGATGTTCCAGCACAAAATCACAAGAATCAATGCGTCCAAACATATATGCTCCTTTTTGCGACCTGGATCATAAGAATTTGTTTAGAAACCAATCGTTGCACCTTAACTAACCAGCAGTTGCTTTTAATACAACTTCTAGTACAGCACTCGATGAAATTAGATCTAGATGCAGCAGACAGCCCTTAAAGCTGTCACAAGATAGATAGATATGCATAGCCAATTCAAGAGCACATATACTAGTACCATAAAAGCAAAAAACAGAAAAATACAAACAACAACAAGTAACATTTACATATTCTCCATGGTAAATCCATTTTGTCTAACAAATCCTTAGAGTAGTAGTACAATATTCAAAGAAGATCTTGTTTATTATCTTAGATGTTGGCAAGAATTACACCAACTACCACAACAAGCTGTAGTTCCCATCTATTCTGGCACCCGTGTTTCTCTCCTGCAGTTGAGCTTTGCAAAGGAAAATATCACTAGTCAAGTCAAAGACTGACGAGTTTTATTCCTCATCTGTCTTTCTTGTCACCACTCATCTTATCCTCACATAGCTGGCACATTTTCTAGGTTTCCTTCAAACATGGCCAGATGACCTTAACAAGTTTTCACACATTTCTTCCCTGTTGGTGACACCCAAATTTTTACTTATATCTGTCCTTTCTATATTCTCATCTTTGCAACATCAACCCTGCTGTTTCTTACCAGCCACTGTTTGCTCAATATGCATAACTAGCCTTATAACTCTTATAACTGTATGTCTTACAAATAATCTCTTGTGATCAAACTCAATTTCAATATGCACAAGTCCAAGAGATCAATTATAATGAGTTTGTGGTTATGTTTGTAACTAGTCAAACTATGGTTTAGATCAGAAGTCAAATTAGGAGCTACTACTGGTTCTCTTTAAATCATATAAAGGTTAAATAATTTGAACTATGAATGGGCTAAATTAATGGGCCAATTGGCTAATTCTTAATCTGTTTAACACCCAGAATTGGTGACAAAAGATGCCAATAAACGGTCATGATATATCATGTAAAAGACTGCTGTTAAAATTTAGTCTCTGTATGATATAACCAACCATATATATGGATAATTGGATACAATTATAAGAAAAAATGAGGCCATTCCATACAAGTTACTTTAGATTATCCGGATTAATTAAAGTCCAGCTGCTATCTTTATTTTCTTATCAAAAAGCGATTTGTTGATCTGAAAAAAGTTTTAGGCACAAATAAAAATGAACTTATAAAAGACATTTACTTTGTTTGGTCTTCAGCAGTATCCAGTCAGTTTGATACCTATTAAGGTCCTAAAGAGTGCAACAAGGCTGATTAACCATTAAATCCTGTGTTATATATCGATATTATTTTAAATCAAAGATTTCCTTTTTCTTTTGGCACCAGTCTTCTTTTCCCTTTGCTATGCTTCACCCTTCTTTGATCTCTCTCCTGTAGTATCTATCTGTTCTTTCAATCAAGTACAGCTTTTAGTGTTGTTCTTAACAACATAATTTTATTTTGGCTACAATTCCATAATTACACAGCTTTCTGGTGGTCACTGCTACAGAATAACTTCATCCATCATATAGCATCTTCCAGGTGGTCCTAATCTCACAAAGGCTGCATTACAACCTTAAGTGACATTCGAGAGTCAGATGAAATACCCCAAATGTCCTCCCCATTTGTCCATCATGCTTAAACTATGTAACTAATAGTTTCTTCATTCCCCTTTCTACTGAATAATAGATCATTAAAGTTTTTTCTTTTAGAGACATAATACATTTTTATTAGTTATTTAAACCATATGCAACTTTATTCTTTTCTCTATATTTTCTCAATATATACCCAGTTACTAAATTGATCTTCCCATGAAGAAACCAAAATAAATATTGAAAAGACTTGTTTCACATTTTAACCTCTGTTTAATCACTCATCCATAATTTCAGAATACAGCTTATTGGCCAATTCCCATGACAGTTCATGCAACTTTAGATATATCCTTTGTTCTTAAGAATCTATACCAAGAACCATCAAATGTTTTCTTAGTTTTCAAAAAAAATAATTAGCTAAATTGATCAAGCAAGATGCACCTTGATCTCCCAAGAACTTCAACACCTCAATAAGGATAAATATGGATGTTGCACTTTCATCTATTTTCAACTCCATCCTTTTATTACGTTTTTTTGATAGTAAGCCTTCGAGCTAAAGTTAGGTTGTTCCTTTACAACCTACAGGCTACAGGACCAAATTCAAGTCAAGGAAGCTACTTCTCTGTTTGCAAGGTTGAGGCTACATATGTTGGTCCTCCCCAAAGACCACATCGGATTGAGTCTCATGAAACAGACAGGTCCTTTTATTATTTCTTTTTTTCCTTACATTCTCTAGTTGTCCAAACAAACCTATAGTTCCAAATTTCAACAATACTTCCTAGTTCTCTATCTAAAGAAAGACTAGATTGGGAAATTAGGGCTCCCAAGTTGCATGCGTTATTGAGGGAAGCTATTGATAATAACTTTGACATTGCCCTAAGAACCACAAAATAGGATGCGAACACTCTTAAACGGCAACTATCACTCCCAAACATAAGGTAACTTAAGGTGAAGCACATGCAATTTATAAGGGATGGAACATGCACTCCACTAACAATGCAAACCTCAACACAATTATATGGAAGAAAACGCATATAAAATTTTTTCCTTCATCCAAGAAACGCAAGACGAAACACTTGTAATCAACTCACAGCAGAAGAAAGATGAGATCCAAGAAAAAGACTCAAACTTTGAGGGCAAGAAAGGGCTAACACGTCCAACTGTTCGATGATGATGCCGTCCTTGAGGGCCTCGAGGAAGAAAGGTTGCGCGGGGGGCTCGCTCCACGATGGAATCGAGTAAGGAGCAGCCAAATTTCCGCTCAGAGATCCAGAGGAAGATGAATTAGAGGCACTAGGACTAGGTTTTTCAAGATCCTTCGCTTCTGATTCCGGAGCGATGCTCTCCGCTGCGACACCTCCGTCCTGCTGCGAACAGGCTAGCCCGTCCTTGTCATTGGATGGATCGCCATCAGTGAGTTCGGGATTAGGGTCAGGTTTAGGGTTTCGCGGAGCCGGAGGACCCATGGGAACCTTCATGGCTGCAGAGAACAATAGAAACCAAGTGGGTGGGAGGGGGTGCGGGGCTGCGATGAACAGAGGGGAAAGAGGGAGGAGAAGGGAGTGCGATGGCGAAGGAGGAAGAGAAAGAGATACAGGGAGGGGAAGACGTCACCGCCGACTGTCGCTGTTTCCCGATGGAGAGGAAGGCAGCTGTCGTTCACCGAGGAGACGCCGCAGTCGCCGAAGAAAAAGAGCGGTCGCTGCGATTAGGGCAGGGGTTGCGCCGCGGGGGTTTGGTTCGGGTTCGAAATGTGACTCAAGTTCGATCCGGATTTCAATCATTCGGGCGTCTGACCCGTCGAACCGCCTCCGGTTGAATTCGTGGGGCCCACCCCACTTATCGGGTGCTCATGTAAGAAAATAGTCGATGCCATACAAAAATTGAAATGTGAGATGAAATTATTTTGGATGCCAAATGGACTAATGCTTCAACATGTAAAATGAAACGACAGTTTTCCTGTGACCGGTGAGGCATTATATCGATCGTCTCATAGCAAATAAATGAAATTGGAGCAGAAAACCCCATCGATGTATTATCTATCGTCTTAGGTTTGTGAAGTTGTCGATACCAACTTTTCTAGTTTATTATTATGCTTATTATTTTTGTCTATGGTTTTCACTTAGATTTGTTTTTCGATTAAGATTCATTAATATGATTTATCATATTATTCAATGGAACGACTGAGTGATATAGAGGTAGAGAAATGGTGAGTATACGATGAATGAAAGTCCTCACATAATTATATTTCTCTATGTCATCTTCCTCAACTGTTTCCACGCTGCTGTATGTAATGTTATGATGTTTCAAGTGGTTGAAACTTTTTATTTTGCTTCACTTATTTTCAGTTTAGAAGAATATTGAAAGGGTTAAGATTATCTCTCTCGGAACATTTCCATCTCTCTCTTGTAAGACAAGAGAGGCTCTAATAGAGCTAGAGATGGCAGCAGAGAGAGATATTGAGAATCTGATGAAGATATTGTTTTCCCACGCATGTCTGAGGCCAAGTCGCCAGCGATCAGCCAACAAAATTAGATACCTACGGTAGAAACATAACACAAAGGCTTTAGAACATGGGTATAAAATAAACGGTATCTAGTGTTGTACGCAAAAGATAATTAGAAATAAAATATCAAACTCAACAGGGATGTTCTACTCAGACGAAACTCCTAAAGAATATATAAGTTGTCACAAATTTAAGATGATTAAATAGTGCAGTCAGTATGCAATTAGGTTTACACTTTTGTCTCCAGGAAGCACTTGCAATCCTAATTTTCAGCGACAACATGGTGCTTTCCCTGCACAGCAGCAACATAGGAACTATAGAGAGCAGTAAATTTCTCCTCGTACGGCAAAAGATATTTGTTCATGAACTTCTGCTCAGTTAGTCGCATGATATGTGAAAGGCTAAGTCCTTTATCCAGAAATTTATTCTGCTCAAGAAAATTTATAACTTCATGTCGAGGTCTCAACCTCTTCTCCAAGCTATATGCAAGAATCCCAGGATGGCAAATGATATACTGCAGCTCACAACCAGCATCCTTCATCAGGAATGTCATCTTGTCAGATATGTTCTTCTTTGAGAGTTTCCAAACACATGGGTTATTCCGGAGTATGGCAGCGATGTCTGGCTGGGACCAACCAAAGCTCTTAAAGGTTGCAAAGGTAGCATCACACTTTGATCTGCTCATGTTCATGACAGAAAGAAGTGCATGAGGGAACATTCCACAATCCCGTGGCACACCCAACTCCTCAACATGTTCGATAACTTCCTTAATAAATTTGTTTTCTCGAACAACAAAACCCGGCATCCTCACCAACATACTTGTGATGCGTTCATCACTGATGCCACATTCCCTTAACAGTGATATATTGGGCTCTATCTTCTGAGCTAAGCTAGAAGTAAGAAGAAAAAGGTTCCTCCTGCAGGCTTTCAGTAACCTCTCATTAGAACCAAGGAGTGACCTCCAGAAGTTCAACTTCGGTTGGATATTACGCAAGAGTACAACCGGACATGCTGAAAGCAACTGAACTATTTCAGTATCAGAAAATCCCATGTCCTGCAAAGATCTCATCCTGGGTTTCAGTGTAGTCTCTACCTTAGCACACAGCAACTTGGGTTCCTTCTGGATAAGTTTCATGACTTGTACATCGCTCAAGCCGTTCTGCTTAAAGAACTCAATGGAAAGACTCGAAGAATTTTTATGACAGGTGTGATTCTTGGCTGTTTTTGCAGTCTTTTCAGAGGAAAGTTCACATGATTGAAGGGGGTTGACCACTATAAAGTTGGTTCTGTGCTCTGAACCTTGGTCTTTGGCAGTGGAAAAGTTAAACAGGCTGCAAAGTTGATAGGAGGAAAGATAAATGGAGGAATTGTTACATGGGAAAAGGCAAAAGAGCCTTTTTTGCACCAAAAACATCATCTTTTGAAGCAGAGTATCGTGTGCTGTTTGCAGAAAAATACAAAAAAACTAATCTTATTGCTGCCCTCTCTAAGTCCAACTCCTCTTCTACCTCAGATCAAGCACATCCAAACTAAATATATTTTCTGTATCTGCTTCCAACCAAAAGGAAGTTGGAAAACTTCCAGCTGATCATCTGTATCAGATAAAATTCCTCACGTAAATCCACCTGCATTCAGTTCCCATAAACCATTTCTTTCAGATTTAAGTCTCTAAATGGTGTTTTGAGTGTTGATTAAGAGTACCTTTGATCATTTACTTATTATCATGCTCACATCCAAGCAATTCTCCACCAGTGAAATAATGTCTTGATATGACACATGCGCACTGACACTACCTTCCACTATTTATCTATTGTAGTTAGTAGCTTCAGAAACTGTGAAGCACGCTATATCCCTGCAGAAATAGAAAAATGATATCAAATGTATTTTCATCAAATATGTGGCATAAGAGTGACAATGGCATTTACTATGTTGATCGTATACAGATGATATTCAACTTTGTACTAATAGGTTGAACATCAGTCAAGGACTTGCAATAGGTACTTCAGCATTCAGATTAGGTGGAAGATGTAATGTTTTGTCTAACATCAGATTCACTACTGTCCTACAACGAAAACCTGAAACATTTCAAATGAGCACTTCCAGAATAATTGATCCTTTTCATCAAAATGTAAAAATATGATTCACTTATAGGTCTAAGAAGATTGGTAAGTAGAACAAACATTGTTTGAGAAATTTGTGGATTGGATCAAATTTAAGAGTATTAAGACGAAGAACACTATAATCAAAATGAACTAGAGACACCCAACCGCCATAGTCGTTCGACCAATGTGCAAAAGCAAAGGAATAGGCAAAGGGGAAGACAATAGCATCAGTCGCACCGTTGAAAACAATCGTTGTTGAATCTTGGATTTTGATGATGAAGTCAATTGATGGGTTAATTGATCTAATCCATATTATTGAGTTAAGTGTGCAGGATTAACTATGATAGCTTGAAGACATAAAGCAAGTTTATCAGAGTCAAGTTCGATGGGCGTTCGAGAGTCAGCCGAAAGTTCGAAGAATCGTCGGAAGTGTTGCCGGAACCAACCGAGAAAGAATCGGGGACTTGCCGAAGTTTTCGAAAGTCCGCCAGAAAGATCGTCGGAGGTTCGTGGAGATCACCGAGAAGGCTCAAATACTTGCCAGAAACTCGTTGAACTCGCCACAAGACCAGGAGCCTGCTGGGAGTTCGCCGGAAGAAATCCGAGGGTGTATCGGAAGTCCGCCGAAAAGCTCGCCGGAAGGAAACTCGACGTTGCCAGTTAAAAATTTGCTTAGGGCTATGTCTTAATTTCGTAGTTTGCATATAATTGGGTTTGGAATAAGGGTTAATCCTATAACCCGATTAGGGGTCAATTGGGCCCGAGTTTGGACTGGTTTGGGCCAAGTTTGGAGCCCAACCAGTGAGCTAGAATAGTCCAGGAGGTGGCACTACCCAGAACCCGAGAGGTCCAACGATGGCACCGCCAGTACACTATCAATGTCAGACATTGACAGGTGGTGGCACCGCCAACACCGGGAAACCCAAAAGTAATTCAAATTTGGAGCCCAAATTTGAATCATCTTAGGGCCTATAAATTTGAACCCTCAATTCTCAACAGAGAATACACCTTTTTTAGAAGTTAGAAAGTGAGAAAAAACTCTAACAAAGTCTTGTTTTCAATAGCTTAAGTGTTCACCTCCCTCTTTCTCTTTGGAAAAATCTGTAAGAGTGTGAACCACATGTAAGGAGGTTGTAAGAGGGGTATTTGGTCTTTCCCCTTCAAAGTGATTTGCTAGTGGAAGTTGGGAGTCTCATCGAAGAAGGCTTCGAAAGTGGATGTAGGTCATTTGACCGAACCACTATACATCGTAGTGTTCCTTAAATGTGTGAGTGTTTAATTTTCTGAACCATTTCTCTACTTAGTTGCAAATTGTTCGATTTTCATCTCCCTACTCTTGACTACCTTTACTCGAGCTATTTTAGCTAAGTCATCCTATGTCGAATCGAAATCTCTACACATTTATGAAATCGATTTCAAACTTACGAGTTTCCTTCAGTCGGAAAGCTCGCCAGAAGGAAACTCGACGTTGCCGGTTAAAAATTTACTTAGGGCTATGTCTTAATTTCGTAGTTTGCATATAATTAGGTTTGGATTAAGGGTTAATCCTATAACCCGGTTAGGAGCCAATTGGGCTCGAGTTTGGACTGGTTTGGGCCAAGTTTGGAGCCCAACCAGTGAGCTGGAATAGTCCACGAGGTGGCACCGCCCAGAACCCGAGAGGTCCGACGGTGGCACTGCCAGTACACTGTCAATGTCAGACACTGACAGGTGGTGGCACCGCCAACACCGGGAAACCCAAAAGTAATTCAAATTTGGAGCCCAAATTTGAATCCTCTTAGGGCCTATAAATACCCCTCAATTCTCAACAGAGAATACACCTTTTTGAGAAGTTAGAAAGTGAGAAAAAGCTCTAGCAAAGTCTTGTTTTCAATAACTTAAGTGTTCACCTCCCTCTTTCTCTTTGGAAAAATCTGTAAGAGTGTGAACCACATGTAAGGAGGTTGTAAGAGGGGTATTTGGTCTTTCCCCTTCAAAGTGATTTGCTAGTGGAAGTTAGGAGTCTCATCGAAGAAGGCTTCGAAAATGGATGTAGGTCATTTGACCGAACCACTATACATCGTGGTGTTCCTTAAATGTGTGAGTGTTTAATTTTCTGAACCATTTCTCTACTTAGCTACAAATTGTTCGATTTTCATCTCCCTACTCTTGACTACCTTTACTCGAGCTATATTAGCTAAGTCATCCTTCGTCGAATCGAAATCTCTACACATTTACGAAATCGATTTCAAACTTACGAGTTTTAATCCGCTGCACTAATTCACCCCACCACCCCCCCCCTCTTAGTGCCGCTTCGATCCTAACAATTGGTATCAGAGCAAGGCTCACTCTCATATTTGGTTTAATACCCAAGAGAGATGACTTACTCCGGCATGCAAGAGGGTCACTCTATTACACGTCCGCCTTTGTTTAATAGGTCGGATTACACGTATTGGAAGACTCGTATGAGGATCTTCCTTATTTCCATGGATTTTGAGCTTTAGAATATTGTCGAAAATGGATTTAAAAAATCTTCTCTTCCGATGAGCAAATGGGATGAATCGGAGAAGAAGGTTTTTGCTTTAAACGTAAAGTCTATGAATGCCTTGTTTTGTGCACTTGACAAAAATGAATTTAATTGTGTTTCGATTTGTAATTCGACTTTTAATATTTGGAGAGCTCTTGAGGTTACTCATAAAGGCACTAGCCGAGTAAAAGAGTCCAAAATCAACATTCTTGTGCATTCTTACGAACTTTTCCGGATGAAACCAAGTGAGTCTATTGGAGACGTACACCCATTTCACGGATGTCATCATAGACTCAAAGCTCTTGGTAAAGGTTTTTCTAACTTTGAACTAGTAACTAAAATTTTAAGATCCCTTCCAAAGAGTTAGGATCCAAAAGTTATGACCATTCAAGAGGCCAAGGACCTTAAAACATTTCCTCTCGAAGAACTTATTGGGTCTTTAATGACCTACGAAATGACGTGCCATGCTCATGAAGAGCTCAAGAACCCCCTTCCAAAGAACAGGAAGGATATGACACTTAGAACACAAAAAGACCACTTGAAAGGAACATCAAGTGATGAGGACAGTAACGATGATATTGCACTTTTAACTCGAAAATTTAAAAAATTTATAAGAAAGAACAAATTTGAAAATAACATCAAAAACAAACATGAACATAAAAAGAACCAAGAATATGCTACGAATGCAAGAAACCAGGGCACTTCAAAAATGAATGCCCCCAAGCCAAGAAGAAGCAAATGAAGAAGAAGAAAGCTTTAAAAGCAACTTGGGACGACTCAAGTGATTCCAATAATGAAGAAGCTAGCAACAAAGAGGAGGCAAACTTCGCGCTAATGGCTTTAGGAGGAGAGGTATGTGATTTAATTAATGAAGATTTATCTTTCGATGAATTTTTTATCGCTTTTCACGAATTATTTGATAAGTGTAGAACTATTAGTAAGAAGTTCAATCTATTAAAGAAAGAGCATGCCTTACTACAAAATAAGCTTGGGGGCACTTTAAAAATGAATGCCCCCAAGCCAAGAAGAAGCAACTGAAGAAGAAGAAAGCTTTAAAAGCAACTTGGGATGACTCAAGTGATTCCGAGAATGAAGAAGCTAGCAACAAAGAGGAGGCAAACTTCGCGCTAATGGCTTTAGGAGGAGAGGTATGTGATTTAATCAATGAAGATATATCTTTCGATGAATTTTCTATCACTTTTCATGAATTATTTGATAAGTGTAGAACTATTAGTAAGAAATTCAATCTATTAAAGAAAGAGCATGCCTTATTACAAAATAAGCTTAATAGTCTTTAAACTCCTCCATGCTCTAAGTGTGAATACTTAGAAGCAATAAAAAATGAGAATTTGCTACTTAAAGAGACCTTAAACAAGTTTAAGGTCGGTAGCAAAGGCTTGGACAGGATCCTTACAAACAAGGGTCACGTCGCAAATAGAAGTGGAATTGGTTTTGTGAGAGAATCTTATCAAAATCCTACCACCTTCATTAAAAGACCCACATTACATGTTTCACCTCATTTGAAATGCAACTTTTGTTGTAAATCCAGACATGTTGTTTACAAATGTCCATTTAAGAAAATTAGTCCACAAAAGTTGATATGGGTTCCTAAAGGAACTATAAATAATTCAATGATGAATGACAAAATTAATAGATCAATATTTGAGGCACCCAAAATCAAATGGGTACCTAAAAACCATCCTCTTTTGTAGACAAACTCATAAGTTAGGAGCAAGAGATGGTATTTTGACAGTGGATGCTCACTAGCACATGACCGGAGATCCATCTCATTTCTCTATGCTCACTAGCAAAGAAGAAGGGTATGTCACCTTCGAAGACAACAACAAAGGTAAAATCATTGGCAAGGGAACCATAGGTAACAAATTAAGTTTTTCAATTGAAGATGTATTGCTAGTTGATGGATTAAAACATAATCTCTTAAGCATTAGTCAATTATGCGATAAAGGTTACATCGTTAGATTTGAATCTAATGTGTGCATTATTGAAAAACCAAACAATAACATATCATGATTGCCTTAAAACAAAATAATGTCTACACCATCAACCTTGATGAACTTAGTAACGAAACGTGCTTTTTCGCTTTAAATGATGATGTTTGGGCTTTGGCATAATGAGATTAATGCCATGCAAGATGAAACTATAATCTAGATTTCATCGAGAGAGTTAGTACGGAAGGGATTCCCAATCATGAAGTTTGTTAATGACAAAGTGTGTGATACTGTACTTAAAAACGTTCAACCAAAAAATCAAATAGCCAATACAATGCATTGATCCATTTGAAATATTGACAATTGACACAACGAAAAAAAAAAAAAAAAAAAAAAAAAAAAAAAAAAAAAAAAAAAAAAAAAAAAAAAAAAAAAAAAAAAAAAAAAAAAAAAAAAAAAAAAAAAAAAAAAAAAAAAAAAAAAAAAAAAAAAAAAAAAAAAAAAAAAAAAAAAAAAAAAAAAAAAAAAAAAAAAAAAAAAAAAAAAAAAAAAAAAAAAAAAAAAAAAAAAAAAAAAAAAAAAAAAAAAAAAAAAAAAAAAAAAAAAAAAAAAAAAAAAAAAAAAAAAAAAAAAAAAAAAAAAAAAAAAAAAAAAAAAAAAAAAAAAAAAAAAAAAAAAAAAAAAAAAAAAAAAAAAAAAAAAAAAAAAAAAAAAAAAAAAAAAAAAAAAAAAAAAAAAAAAAAAAAAAAAAAAAAAAAAAAAAAAAAAAAAAAAAAAAAAAAAAAAAAAAAAAAAAAAAAAAAAAAAAAAAAAAAAAAAAAAAAAAAAAAAAAAAAAAAAAAAAAAAAAAAAAAAAAAAAAAAAAAAAAAAAAAAAAAAAAAAAAAAAAAAAAAAAAAAAAAAAAAAAAAAAAAAAAAAAAAAAAAAAAAAAAAAAAAAAAAAAAAAAAAAAAAAAAAAAAAAAAAAAAAAAAAAAAAAAAAAAAAAAAAAAAAAAAAAAAAAAAAAAAAAAAAAAAAAAAAAAAAAAAAAAAAAAAAAAAAAAAAAAAAAAAAAAAAAAAAAAAAAAAAAAAAAAAAAAAAAAAAAAAAAAAAAAAAAAAAAAAAAAAAAAAAAAAAAAAAAAAAAAAAAAAAAAAAAAAAAAAAAAAAAAAAAAAAAAAAAAAAAAAAAAAAAAAAAAAAAAAAAAAAAAAAAAAAAAAAAAAAAAAAAAAAAAAAAAAAAAAAAAAAAAAAAAAAAAAAAAAAAAAAAAAAAAAAAAAAAAAAAAAAAAAAAAAAAAAAAAAAAAAAAAAAAAAAAAAAAAAAAAAAAAAAAAAAAAAAAAAAAAAAAAAAAAAAAAAAAAAAAAAAAAAAAAAAAAAAAAAAAAAAAAAAAAAAAAAAAAAAAAAAAAAAAAAAAAAAAAAAAAAAAAAAAAAAAAAAAAAAAAAAAAAAAAAAAAAAAAAAAAAAAAAAAAAAAAAAAAAAAAAAAAAAAAAAAAAAAAAAAAAAAAAAAAAAAAAAAAAAAAAAAAAAAAAAAAAAAAAAAAAAAAAAAAAAAAAAAAAAAAAAAAAAAAAAAAAAAAAAAAAAAAAAAAAAAAAAAAAAAAAAAAAAAAAAAAAAAAAAAAAAAAAAAAAAAAAAAAAAAAAAAAAAAAAAAAAAAAAAAAAAAAAAAAAAAAAAAAAAAAAAAAAAAAAAAAAAAAAAAAAAAAAAAAAAAAAAAAAAAAAAAAAAAAAAAAAAAAAAAAAAAAAAAAAAAAAAAAAAAAAAAAAAAAAAAAAAAAAAAAAAAAAAAAAAAAAAAAAAAAAAAAAAAAAAAAAAAAAAAAAAAAAAAAAAAAAAAAAAAAAAAAAAAAAAAAAAAAAAAAAAAAAAAAAAAAAAAAAAAAAAAAAACCAAAATGACTGCCCAAGCCAAAGAAGAAGCAACTGAAGAAAGAGGAGACGAAGCTTCAAGCAACGGGACGACTCAAGTGCTTCCAATAATGAGAAGCTGCAACAAAGAGGAGGCAAACTTCGCGCTAATGGCTTTAGGAGGAGAGGTATGTGATTTAATTAATGAAGATTTATCTTTCGATGAATTTTTTATCGCTTTTCACGAATTATTTGATAAGTGTAGAACTATTAGTAAGAAGTTCAATCTATTAAGAAAGAGCATGCCTTACTACAAAATAAGCTTGGGGGCACTTTAAAAATGAATGCCCCCAAGCCAAGAAGAAGCAACTGAAGAAGAAGAAAGCTTTAAAAGCAACTTGGGATGACTCAAGTGATTCCGAGAATGAAGAAGCTAGCAACAAAGAGGAGGCAAACTTCGCGCTAATGGCTTTAGGAGGAGAGGTATGTGATTTAATCAATGAAGATATATCTTTCGATGAATTTTCTATCACTTTTCATGAATTATTTGATAAGTGTAGAACTATTAGTAAGAAATTCAATCTATTAAAGAAAGAGCATGCCTTATTACAAATAAGCTTAATAGTCTTTAAACTCCTCCATGCTCTAAGTGTGAATACTTAGAAGCAATAAAAAATGAGAATTTGCTACTTAAAGAGACCTTAAACAAGTTTAAGGTCGGTAGCAAAGGCTTGGACAGGATCCTTACAAACAAGGGTCACGTCGCAAATAGAAGTGGAATTGGTTTTGTGAGAGAATCTTATCAAAATCCTACCACCTTCATTAAAAGACCCACATTACATGTTTCACCTCATTTGAAATGCAACTTTTGTTGTAAATCCAGACATGTTGTTTACAAATGTCCATTTAAGAAAATTAGTCCACAAAAGTTGATATGGGTTCCTAAAGGAACTATAAATAATTCAATGATGAATGACAAAATTAATAGATCAATATTTGAGGCACCCAAAATCAAATGGGTACCTAAAAACCATCCTCTTTTGTAGACAAACTCATAAGTTAGGAGCAAGAGATGGTATTTTGACAGTGGATGCTCACTAGCACATGACCGGAGATCCATCTCATTTCTCTATGCTCACTAGCAAAGAAGAAGGGTATGTCACCTTCGAAGACAACAACAAAGGTAAAATCATTGGCAAGGGAACCATAGGTAACAAATTAAGTTTTTCAATTGAAGATGTATTGCTAGTTGATGGATTAAAACATAATCTCTTAAGCATTAGTCAATTATGCGATAAAGGTTACATCGTTAGATTTGAATCTAATGTGTGCATTATTGAAAAACCAAACAATAACATATCAATGATTGCCTTAAAACAAAATAATGTCTACACCATCAACCTTGATGAACTTAGTAACGAAACGTGCTTTTTCGCTTTAAATGATGATGTTTGGCTTTGGCATAGGAGATTAAGCCATGCAAGTATGAAACTAATATCTAAGATTTCATCTAGAGAGTTAGTACGAGGGATTCCCAATATGAAGTTTGTTAATGACAAAGTGTGTGATACTTGTCAACTAGGAAAACAAATAAAAACTAGTTTCAAACCAAAAAAATCAAATTAGCACAACTAGACCAATGCAATTGATCCATTTGAAATTATTTAGACCAATTGACACAACGAGTCTAGGAGGAAGCAAATATGCCTTCGTAATTGTAGATGACTATAGTAGATACATTTGGACCTATTTCTTGGTTCACAAAAGTAATTGTTTCAAATGTTTCTCTAAATTTTGTAAACTTACTCAAAACAAAAAAGTTTCATGATTTCATCAATTCGGAGCGATCACGATGGGGAATTTCAAAACCGTGACTTCCAAAGTTTTTGTGAATCCAATGGATATATCCACAACTTCTCCACTCTGAGAAATCCTCAACAAAATAGAATAGTTGAAAGAAAAAATAGAAATTTACAAGAAATAGTAAGAACCATGTTAAATGAACATAATCTACCTAATTATTTTTGGGCCGAAGCCGTTAATACGGCTTGCTATGTCATAAATATGGTTCTAATAAGATCATCTCTATCAAAAACTCCCTATGAATTATGAAATAACAAAAAACCAAATGTTTCTTATTTTAAAGTTTTTGGTTGCAAATGCTTTATTTTGAATGAAAATAATGCCTTAGGAAAATTTTATGCTAAATCTGATGAAGGCATCTTTCTTGGTTACTCTTCCGTTTCTAAGGCTTTTCGTGTTTTTAACAAAAGAACCTTAGTTATACAAGAGTCTATTCATGTAGTTTTTAATGAAATTTCCGAGTTAAAGAAAAATGATTTTGATGATGATCTTGGTTTTGATAATTTGAATTTAAATGAACCCCCTCCTCAAAATAGCAGCTTGGATGAATCTTCTTCCGAAATTTCCTTACCCAAGGAATGAAAGTATATAGATGCTCATCCAAAAGAGCTAATTATAGGATATACATCAAAAAGGGTTCAAACTCGTTCTTTCTTCAAGAATTTTTGTGCTAATGTCGCCTTCCTTTCTCAAATTAAACCTAAATGCATTGACGAAGCCTTGAAAGATGATTCATGGGTTATTGCAATACAAGAGGAATTAAACCAATTTGAGAGGAATAAGGTATAGAAGCTTGTTCCTAGCAAGGTCTGCCGTACCGAAGCATACCTCCCGGTACGGGCGGTACGTACCGGTCCGACAGGTTACCGGTACGCGGACCGCCCCGTACCGCTACAGTGCTACAGTTTTATACTGTAGCAGTAAGAAAAAAATATAAAATTGTTTGGTACACCAGGGTGTACCGCTCGGTACGCCCTGATGTACCGCTCGGTACACCGGTACCGTACCGTACCGAGCCCTGGTCGAAACGCCGGTACGGTACGATACGACGAACCTTGGTTCCTAGACCTAGTGACCATTTAATCATTGGTACTAAATGGGTCTTTAGAAACAAGCAAGATTAATGCGGTATCGTGGTTAAAAACAAGGCTAGACTAGTGGCCAAAGATTTCAACCAAAAAGAAGATATCGACTACGAAGAGACCTTCGCTCCTATGGCAAGATTAGAAGCCATTAAGATGCTCCTTGCCTATGCTAGTAGTAATGATTTTAAACTATTTCAAATGGATGCCAAAAATGCTTTCTTGAATGATTTTATTTTCAAAGAAATGTATATTGAACAACTTCCCGGATTTGAAAATTCTCTTCTTCCTAATCATGTATTTAAATTGACTAAGGTTCTCTATGGCTTAAAACAAGCTCCTAGAGCTTAGTATGAAAGGCTTAGTTCCTTTCTTATTTTAAATAATTTTACAAAAGACAAGGTTGATACTACATTTCTTAATGGGAGAATTAACCTTAAAGTCATAAATTTGAAATGAACCTAATGGGAGAATTAACCTTCTTTTTAGGATTGCAAATTAAACAACTTAGTAATGGTATATTTCTTAATCAATCCAAATATACATTAGAATTGTTAAAACGATTTAACATTGATGGTTCAAAAACTATAAACACTCCTATGAGTACTTCCACTAAGTTAGACATGGATGAAAGTGGTGAAAGCTTTGATCAAAAAACATATAGGGGAATGATTGGTAGTTTACTTTACCTCACCGCAACTAGACCGGATATCATGTTTAGTGTAGGACTTTGTGCTAGGTTTCAAGCTAATCTTAAATTGTCTCATCTTAAAAGTGTTAAAAGAATCATTAGATATCTTACAGGAACTCCTAATTTAGGATTATAATATCCAAAATCCGATAATTTTGATTTAATAGCTTATGCAGATGCCAATTTTGGCGGATGTAGGATAGATAGAAAAAGCACATCCGGAACATGTCAATTTTTAGGATATGCACTTATTTCTTAGACTTCCAAGAAACAAAATTCGGTTGCACTATCTACGACGGAGGCCGAATACATAACTACAAGTGCATGCTGTGCATAAGTTGTTTGGATGAAAAATACGTTGGAAGCCTATGAAATTTACTTAAAGAACATTCCTATAAAATGTGATAATATAAGTGCTATTTGTCTAACCAAAAATCCAATTCAACACTCTAGAACTAAGCATATTGACATTAGGCATCACTTTATACGAGAACATATCAATAATAATAATGTCATTCTAGAATTTATTGATACAAAGCATCAATTAGTGGACATTTTTTACAAAAACCTTAAATGAAGATCAATTTGACTTTATTAGAAGGAAATTAGGCATGTTGAATTATCCTTGTGAATGAGCTTGATTGTATGTATTTTCCAAAAAAATTTCATCCTCTTTTCGATTTTTGTGGATTTGAATTTTTTTCTTTTCGATTTTGAATGACATCTTAAAGAGTGATCCAAAACACTATCTTATCTTAATTCAAACACATTAAAACTTCTGAAAACAAAAATAAAAAAATATATAATTTTTTAGCATGCCAGCGGTAGCACCGCCTGGGCGCTCGGTCCCCAGGTGGTGGCACCACTCGGTTGGTGGTGGCACCGCCCGAGAACCCCCTTATAAAGAGGGGGGGTTAGGGTCGACGGTGGAACCGCCCCCAACCCAAGAGCACCCTCACTAGCATTCTCACAAAGCCCTCTAAACCTCTCTCAACCTCATTCTAAGCCTCTAGAAGCCTAAGAGAGGGGTTCTTCTTGGATCAAGCTCTCTAACTCCCAAGGAAACTTATATAAGGTAAGATCTGAAATTTTTTTTTCTTCCTCTCATTATTTGGCCTATTCTTTAAAGTTCTCTCTTAATCTATCATCATGATTAGATATGGCTCCTAAGATATCATCAAGAACCAAAGGGAAAAGGGTGGAAGGAGATTCCTGTGATCAAATCCTCTTTAGATCTAATGAAGTAGCCCTTAGGTATCATAATTTTGAAACAAGAACAATACATAAGGGCAAACATTTTGATCTAGATGAACTTGGAAACCTAAAACCCATTAAATAGTTTACAAATTTAGATGTCTTATCTATCCTATAAATCGATGAACCGATTTACCCTAGGTTGGTTAAGTTATTTTACACAAACTTAAGTGTGGACAATGATTGCTTAACTACCTACCTCTTAGGAACACTAATTTGAATCTTTAATAGCACTATATGTGAGTTAATTGGAATTGCCGAAAAGGATAGGGGTTGTTATTTTAGAAGTAAATGAGATATCAATGCAATCGGAGCAACTTACTCCGAAGCCTTAAAAACTATTTTTGCAAATCCGAACCTAGGCATAATTCCCAAAAGTTGTGAGCACTTGTTGCCCTTTAACTCTAAATTTCTTCATCATATCATAATAAACATCATACTTCCTAAACAATTTCATCATGATGAGATTAGTCAAAAAGAATTAAGTACTATGTATTGGATTATGACCGGCCAAAATAATTATTTTGGATACTTAATCCAACAACATATACAGAACATAATAGCTAAAGACTCAATGTTACCGTATGAGGGGTTAGTCACTCGATTAATGCTTGCCTATAATATTTGTGTCTCACTCGATGAAATAATCCAGGTCAATTGATTTAACACTATCAACAGAAACCTACTCAAGAGACTTAGGTGCACTTTTGGCAATGGTATATGGATTAGGAAACCTAGAAGGACTGATCCAGTTCCCCCACCAGTAGAACACCCTGAAACACCAATTTTTAGGGGAAATGCATCTCCTCCTCCTAGTCCCTTTGGTGCAGCATCTTCAAAACCAGCTCCTGCTTCATCTTCTAAAGATCCCATCATGACAGAATTAAATCAAATCACAACAAGAGCAACTTAAATCACAACAAGAGCAAATCCAATTACAACAAGTTAAAATTTTAAGGAAACTACGACAGATGAACCAGAAGATAGATGCCATGTATAGGAACTCTGGAATTCCTCATAAGGAATAATCGTTGTGTTAAACCTTTCTTATTATTGTAAACCTCTATGCTACCTTGACATGCGTTTGCATTATCCTAATATTTGATGTTGGATGTTTCTTTCCGAAATTTTGTCCACATTTTGATTGCACCTTCATGTTATTTTAGATGATTTGATGTCTTCCTTGAATGATCGATCTTAATGCCAAGTTGAAGTTTTACCAATTTTACCATCTCCTTTTCAAGATTTTTTTTCTTATAAGATGATTTTATAAATGGCTTCAATGATCACGAGTTTTATGCTTGAAACCTCATCTCCTTTTTGTTGATGACAAAGGGGGAGAAGAATGTACAAAAGATTGATGACTTGTGCAAATATAAAATTAGCATGACTTATATATATCGTATTGCAATAGCTTATATGTTGTACAATACAATGAAAAATGTCTTATATGTGTTATATTCCTTAAAAGCATCGCAAAACTTTTTGAGCATATCGCATATGAAAGTTTTTAGATTGGTTGTCGTATCATGTTTATCAATTTTTTATAAATGATAAGCAATCATCTCATGATCTGATGAAATCATGCCTTGCATTTATATCATAAGATCCATGGTGAAATTTTAAATTATTATTATTTCTTGTCGAAATGATAATTGTCTTTTATAATTTTCATGCCTTGAAATTATGAGAAATACGAAGTTTCGTATTTGCTCATGCTTATTAAGAATAATGATAAGTTCAACGGATAGAACTTATCGGTTTAGGCTTGAATTCAAGTGTTTTTATCTTCTAATAATATGGGATATAGATAGGGGGAGTTATGATTAACTCTGTCATCAATTGATTGTCATCATCAAAAAGGAGGGGATTGTTGAATCTCGGATTTTAATGATGAAATCAATTGATGGGTTAATTGATCTAATCCATATTATTGAGTTAAGTGTACAGGATTAACTACGATAGCTTGAAGAGTCTGCCGAAAGTTCGATGGGTGTTCGAGAGTCTGCCGGAAGTCCGAAGAATCGTCGGAAGTGCTGCCGGAACCAACCGAGAAAGAATCGGGGACTTGTCGAAGTTTTCGGAAGTCTGCCGAAAAGATCGTCGGAGGATCGTGGAGATCACTGAAAAGGTTCGAATACTTGCCAAAGACTCGTTGAACTCGCCACAAAACTAAGAGCCTACTGGGAGTCTGTCGGAAGAAATCCGAGGGTGTATCGGAAGTCTGCCGGAAAGCTCGCCGGAAGGGAACTCGACGTTGCCGGTTAAAAATTTGCTTACGGCTATGTCTTAATTTCGTAGTTTACATATAATTGGGTTAGGATTAAGGATTAATCCTATAACCTGGTTAGGGGCCAATTGGGCTTGAGTTTGGACTGGTTTGGGCCAAGTTTGGAGCCCAACCAGTGAGCTAGAATAGTCTAGGCGGTGGCACCACCCAAAACCCGAGAGGTCCGGTGGTGGCACTGCTAGTACACTGTCAGTGTCAGACAATGACAGGCGGTGGCACCGCCAGCACTAGGAAACCCAAAAGTAATTCAAATTTGGAGCCCAAATTTGAATCCTTTTGGGTCCTATAAATACCTCTCAATTCTCAGTAGAGAATACACCTTTTTGAGAAGTTAGAAAGTGAGAAAAAGCTTTAGCAAAGTTTTGTTTTCAATAGCTTAAGTGTTCACCTCCCTCTTTCTCTTTGGAAAAATCTGTATAAGTGTGAACCACTTGTAAGAAAGTTGGACGAACCAAATGGTCCTTCTCCTTCAAAGTGATTTGCTAGTGGAAGTTGGGAGCCTTATCGAAGAAGGCTTCGAAAGTAGATGTAGGTCATTTGACCGAACCACTATACATCATGGTGTTCCTTGAATGTGTGAGTGTTTAATTTTCTAAATCATTTCTCTACTTAGCTGCAAATTATTCGGTTTTCATCTCCCTACTCTTGACTACCTTTACTCGAGCTATTTTAGCTAAGTCATCCTTCGTCGAATCGAAATCTCTACACATTTACGAAATCGATTTCAAACTTACGAGTTTTAATCCGCTGCACACCAATATATGTCACAACCATCCTTGCCTTAAGAGCTGCCTCAGACACGTGGTTGAAGACAATCAAACTACGACCAAACCGCATTAATGCACTAAGAGCATACGATGTATCAGTATACATTGTCGAGGGATCAATTTTAGTATTGGGCCTAACAAACATATCAAATTTATATATACATATAGAAGATTAAAGACCCCAATCCATAACCAGTGAAATCCCATCGTTCATTTTGGTGGTAGAACCAAGTATATCCATTGATTGATTACTTGATTTAATTGAATCTTAAAGTTTAAGATGTTTAAATAAATAATCTAATATTTCAATTCATTTCTTTGTAAATAATTCAATATTAATATAAGGACGATCGAGAACGTATAACAAAGATATTCCTTAAAGCTCGAAAAAGATGTGTCACTATTCTTTCATAAATTAGATTATTTTTGCATAAATTATAGTAAATTTAAATTTATTTCCAACTTAAAAACTTTAATATATATTTTTTCTTTTTTGAGCTATTTTTGATAATTTTTTTGTACCGTCGATATGCCCCATCGTATCGACACGCACCTTGGTTCGTGGTATTAGAGCTTGGTTTCAATAGAAATAGTTTTTCTTCTTTCACTTAACCTTAATTGTTAAATATTTTTTCCTCAATTCGGCCACTCACCGAATTAGCCCCAACTATTTCTTCTTCTTTGTTTGTTTGTGAGGAACCTATGCTACTATGTTTATAGGAGAGAAAATGAAACCAATGCTTCCATCTTCAACAAACAACTTAGGTGGCAACCCATCCTTACTGATTATAATACATAATCTCAACAGAGAGAACTTTCTTCGTTGGTATTAATCCGTTAAACTGTATATCCGAGGAAGAGGAAAGATCAACAATTTAACTAGATCAATGACACCTTTAGACGATGATTCCAAGTTCAAAGTAAACGAATATGAAAATTCCATAATCATATCATCGTTGCCAAACTTTGTGGAACCATAAATTGACCAAACTTATATATTTTAACCAATACAAAGGAGTTATGGGATGCTGTGATCGAGACATATTCAAATATGGTGAATTCTATTAGGATCGGAGCGGCACTAAGAGGGGGGGTGAATTAGTGCGACGGATTAAAACTAGTAGGTTTGAAATTGATTCCGTAAAATGCGAGGAGATTTCGTTCGATAGTAACTAGAGTAAAGTGAAGAACAAAAACTTGCTTCTATGTAGATAATGATTGCAGAAAAATAACAACTCACACATTCAAGGAACACGCAGATTTAAAGTGGTTCGGTCAAAATGACCTACATCCACTTGCGAAGCCTTCTTCGATGAGGCCCCCAACTTCCACTAGCAAATCACTTTGAAGGGGAAGGACAAACACCCCTCTTACAACCTTTACAAGTGGTTCACACTCTTACAAAATTTCAGCAAGAAAGAAAGGGAGGTGAACACTCAAGCAATTTGAAAGTAAGACTTGCTAAGGCTTTGCTAAGACTTTTTTTTTACTCTATTGCTTTTCAAAAGTTGTAATTTTTGCTGAGAATTGAGGGGTATTTATAGGCCTCAAGAGGATTCAAATTTGAGCTCCAAAATTTGAATTCTCTTCGGTTCCCGAAGCTAGCAGTGCAACCGCCTATCAGTGGCGGTGCCACCGCCTGTCAGTTCCGACGCTGACAGTGTACTAGGCGGTGCCACCACCCAGTCCAGCGGTGCCACCGCCTAGCTCTTCGGGTGCTGGGCGGTGCCACTGCCTGGCTCGGGTGCTGGGCGGTGCCACCGCCCAGTATGGCGGTTCCACCGCCCAACCTTACTGGTCACTAGTTGGGCTTTAAGTCCGGCCCAAACCAGGTTTCATTTTGGGCCTAGTTATCCCCTAATCAAGATATAGGATTATTTCTTAATCCTAACCTTAATTACATGCAAACTACGCAACTAAAAACATAATCCTAAGCAAGTTTTTAACCGGTGAACTTCAAGTCTTGTTCCGGCGAGCTTTTCGGCGATCTTCCGGCGGACTTCCGATACGCCCTTGGATTTCTTCCGACGAACTCCCAGCTAGCTCTCGATCTTGTGGCGAAATCAACGAGTAGCCGAGCCTTCTCGGTGATCTCTGCGAACCTCCGATGATCTCTTCGGCGGACTTCCGAAAACTCCGACAAGTCCCCGATTTCTTCTCGATTGGTTCCGACAGCATCTCCGACGAATCTTCGGACTCTCAAACACCCATCGAACTTGATTTCGGTAGACTCGCTTTATGTCTTCCAGCTTTCGTAGTTAATCCTGCATACTTATCTCAACATATGGATTAGATAAAACATGACAATTGACTTCATCATCAAAATCCGAGATTCAACAAATTCAACCCAAGTATTTGAGATTACAAGTAAGATCAAACAACTAAAACAAGGTAATACTAGTGTTGCAAAACACTTTAATACCTTGAAGACACTCTCCAAGAGCTTGATATTTTCCATAATCTTGAGTGGTCACATGCAGCTGATAATGCTCAATACATAAAAATGCTTGAGAGGGCTCAAGCCTTTCAATTTTTGAAAGGTTTAAACAAAGAATTAGATGAAGTTCATGAATGAATATTGGGAAAGGATCCATTGCCATCTCTCCAAGCTATATTATTTGAAGTTAGGAGGGAGGAAAGTATAAGACAAGTCAATATGGGATCTCCCACTCCATCTATGGTTGCAAAAAATTCTGCACTTATTATGACAACTGAAATTACTTCTGCTCATGCTCTGCAATGTAATCAAAGAAAGGGAGATGATAAAAGCAAAGTATGGTTTTGCAATAAACCAAGACACGCAAGAGAAACTTGTTGGAAGATACAAGAAAAATCAACAAACTGGAAGAACAATTGAGTTCCAAATCAGACTAATAGCCAAGAATTTCAAGTAGACAATCAATCTGCCACTACCTCTAAAGGAGCCGAAACGCCTCTATTCAGTAAGAAACAAATTGAGCAACTCTTTAAGTTTATAAACCAATCCCAAAATCCTAATCCTTCGCCTTCATCATCTTGCTCTTTTGGCCACAAAAGATAATTATTTCACAACTTTGTTTGCTTCTTTGATCTCAAGGCTCCTTGGATCATAGATTCAGGTGCAATACACCATATGACTAGCCTTTCACACTTGTTTTCCTCCTACACACCTTTTCCTGGAAAGTAAAAGATGTTGATAGATCACTTTCTTCTATAGCAGGAAAAGGCACAATTGCAATTTCAAAATCCTTTATATTAAATTCTATACTTTATGTTCCCAACTTGTTGTCTATTAGCAAACTCAAAAAGGATTTGTATTATGTCGCTAAATTATTTCCTTTTTACTATAAATTTCAGGACCTATATTCGAGGAAGACGATTCACAATGCTAAAGAGAGTGCAGGACTTTATTATCTTCAAGAAGATGCTACTTGAAATAACCAAGATCAGTTGACAATAAATAGTAACACTCCTACTAGTAGTGAAATAATGTTGTGGAACTATAGACTATGCCAGCCAAGCTTTCCTTAGTTGTAAAAGTTTACCTTCATTATTCAAAAACAATAATCGTTCGCCATTTCAATGTGAAATTTGTCAATGTGCTAAACACCATCACTATTTTTCCTTCTCAGCCTTAAAAAGAATCCAAACAATTTAGTATTATACATGGTGACATTTGGCATCCTTCTAAAATGACAATTTTGTCTGGAACCAAGTGGTTTCTAACATTTTTTTATGACCATACAATAGTATGTTGGGTTTCCCTCTTAAAGAAAAATTTAATGCTGAAAAAACTTTCAAGAACTTTCATACCATGATCCAAAATCAGTTCTAAGCAAAAGTACAAGTTTTGAGAACTCTAAAGGGTAGAGGATACTTTAATATCATTCTTGGTTCCCACTTGTTTGAGCATGGAATAATCCACCAGTCTTCATGAGTTGATAGCCCCCAACAAAGTGGTATTGCAGAACAAAAAAATGGACACCTACTTAAAGTAGCACGCTCTTTTATTTACCATTTATATTCCTAAAAATCTTTAGAGAGATGTCATTATTATTGCTTCATATTAGATTTAATCGAATGAAAACAAAAATATTTAATTTTCAACCACCTCTGGATTGTTTATCCTCCATTTATTCACATGTAAAACTGTTTAACTCTATTGCACCAAAGGTATTTAGGTGCATAGCTTTTGTCCATATTCATAACCATCAACGAAGAAAACTTGAACCTCATGCATTAAAAGTGTGTGTTCATCGACTACTCCCTAACTCAAAAGGATTACAAATGTTTGATCCTATATCGAAAAAAATATTTGTCACTATGGATGTCACATTCTTTGAAAACGAAACATATTTCCAAAATATTTATCTTTAGGGGAAGAATTCTACCCAAGAAGATTGTTTTTGGAACTATCACCACCGATCCATATTTCCTTGTAAAATTCATCTCATACTCTCACTCTAGCAAACCTACCTAGCCAACAACTAATTAGTCATATTGATACTCCTAAATCTAAATCTCCGACTCTACAACCTAAATCTTTAACGCCACAACATGCTATTAAATAGTCTGGTTTAGGGGGAGATTTCATTGTGATTGCACATGAGCTTCATGTGTGTTCAATGCAGCAAAATCTGGAAAAGGTCAATGTTCACCCTCTTGAGTACTAACAAGATAGTGATCCAGACAAAGACATAGGTAACTCTATTTCTTTCTCAAATCTTGATGTTCCCATTGTATTAAAATAATAAATTAGATCTTGTACGATGCATCCTACATCAAAATATGTGTCCTATCATAGATTGTCTCAAGCCTTTAAGGCTTTCACAACTTACTTGTCTGGTTTAGAAATTCTAAAAAATAAACAAGATGCTCTATTATATTTCTTTCTCAAATCTTGATGTTCCCATTGTATTAAAATAATAAATTAGATCTTGTATGATGCATCCTACATCAAAATATGTGTCCTATCATAGATTGTCTCAAGCCTTTAAGGCTTTCACAACTTACTTGTCTGGTTTAGAAATTCTAAAAAATAAACAAGATGCTCTATTAATTCCAAAATGGAGAGAGGCAATTATAGAGGAGATTATTGCTCTTCAAATGAATGATACTTGGAGTGTGGTGCATCTGCCAAAGGGAAAGAATCCAGTGGGACGCAAATGAGTGTTTATTGCTAACAATAAGACGAGTGATTATATTGATAGATGCAAAGCCAGCTTGGTTGCAAAAGAATTTACTCAAACATATGACGTTAACAACCAAGAAACATTTGCTTCGGTTGCAAAACTAAATACTATTCGAGTATTGTTATCTCTTGCAGCTAATTTCAAATGGCCTTTACATCCATTAAATGTAAAAAATACCTTTCTCAATGGAGAACTGCGGGAAAAAGTACACATAGATCTACCACCCAACTTTGAGAATTTTTATGGCTCAAATAAGGTGTGCAAGGTGAGAATATCTCTTTATGGTCTCAAGCAATCAGAACGTACATGGTTTAAGAGGTTCACAAGGTCAGTTCGTGGCCATGGTTATGCACAAAGTTATTCAAACCATACAATATTCTATGAACACTCAAATAAGAGAGATATTACTGTTCTTATAATCTATGTGGATGATATTATCCTAACAAGCAATGATATCTCAGAATTCGAGAAATTGAAGCATATTCTAGCCAAAGAGTTTAAAATTAAAGATCTTGGCCAACTAAGATATTTATTGGGCATGGAAATAGCGAGATTAAAGAATGGGATATTTGTTTCACAAAAGAAATACACTCTGGACCTTCTAGAAGAAACAAGGATGCTTGATCGTAAACTTATGGACACCCCAATAGATCTTGACCATATATTGTGATGTCATTCACAAAGAACCACGATAGACACAATCAAATATCAGAGATTGGTAGGTAAGTTGATTTACCTATCTCATACTCCTCCAGACTTGGCATTTGCAATGAGGTGTAGTGAGTTATGCATTCACCATATGAAGTACATTTAGAGACAGTATATAGAATCCTTCGATATCTGAAAAGGACTCCGGGCAACGGATTGTTACTCAAAAAGGACAATCATATGAAAATGGAGGCCTTCATTTATGCTGATTGGGTAGGATCAATAAATGATAGGAGATCAACCTCAGGATATTGTATATTTGTTGGAGGCAATTTGGTGACTTGAAGCAAAAAGTAGACAGTTGTTGCTAGAAGCAATGCTTAAGCAAAGTTCAGAGCAATACCATAAGATATTTGTGAACTCCTCTGGCTAAAGATGCTTCTAAAAGAGTTATGAATACCCACTTAAACTCCTATTAGACTATATTATGACAATACCACTGCTATCAAAATTGCTCATCGTCCAGTGCATCATGATAGAACAAAGTATGTTGAAGTAGATTGATATTTCATAAAGTAGAAAATTAAAGAAGGAATTGTCTGCATATCTTATATTCCTACAAAGAAGCTACTAGCAAATATATTTACTAAAGAGCTTCAAATATTTTCTTATGAGGTTCTAACTAACAACCTAAGAATGATTAACATTTTCAAACTAGCTTGAAGGGGAATATAGAAAATTCCATAATTAAGCATTTAATTACACGATTAAGGGAATTTATCCCCCATTTTGGACCACTAAATCAATATTAAATCAGCCCATATTACAGGAAATGAATTAGAATAAAAAATTGTATGGAATCAATTTCCTTAGCTGTACAGTTTGTAATCAACCTATCTATATCTTCCTTTGCATAAAGAAAAGATTAATGAATGAAAGAAACTATATTCTCTTAGGTTCATCTTAGATATATTTATAAGTAAAACGGATGTGGAATTGTCAGACTTATACATGATTCTATTGACAAAAGAATATAATTTTCTTTGGCCAGCGACCCAATTACCATTTCTGCTATCTCTTGTTCTATCTTTTCCATGCATTTTTTTCTGTCAAAAGACTGTCCAATTCTATTTGCTCTCTTTAAAAGCAGCACTTCTCCTGCTGTCTATGTTATCAACATTATTCAACTTGTAGCTTGCTATTTCTCCAAAGTAAATTCTCATACATGACATGCATGCATTTTCAGAACATTCCAAGAACCAGAAATTAATCGTCAGTTGTCAAAAATACAAACATCATTGGAGATATTGTATGATAAGAAAATTGCAAAAACTGAGCACCATATATGACCACAGAATCTGGGTACAATCAAGTTACGTTAATCTAAATTAATATATCAAAATTATTTTTTATGGCCTCCTTAATGGGTTACAATGATCAGGAAATGAGTATGTAAAAAAGATCACTTGTTCCATGCTACTGTACCAATGTTCAAGACAGTATTGTTAAAGGCACTCGCCCAAGCTCCGCAAAGAATTAGCCAATATAAAATAATAAAAAATATAATTAACAAAAAAAGCCAGGCATTAAAATAAAAATTAGACAAAATGAGTTTCATCTAATTTCATTTTCAAATCATCACCACTAAATATCAAATTACATTGATTTAACTATCTAGAAAACATTAAAGTGCTAAATTATCCAAATCTAATAACAAGATAACTAAAAAAAGAAGATTAACATCAAAAATGACATTTTTTCAAAATTATAGTAAAAAATAATAATTCAAAATTAAAGCAGTCACAAATACAGAAAGGAGTGAGGAGGAGGAAGAAGACGGGGCTGTGGTCTGGGAACAGCGAGGAGGAGGGGAAGAGGGAGAAGGGGTCTGCGAAGGGGGTTGCGACGAGGCGAGGGGGCGGGGGACTGTGATGAACAGGGGGAAGAGGGAGGAGGGAAGAGGAGGAAGGAGAAGGGAGGGGGAGGATGGTATCGAGGAAGAAAAACAAAGAAAAATTGGGGGAAGTGGGAAGAGGGAGGAAGGAGGAGGAGGGTGGTGTCGGGGAAGGGGGCGAGCTTGCGACGAAAGGGGGAGAGGGAGGAGGGATCGGGGAAGGGGGGCTGGCGCGCGTGGGACGGGGTGGGGGCGGGGCTGCGATGAACAGAGGGGAAAGAGGGAGGAGAAGGGAGTGTGCGATGGCGAAGGAGGAAGAGAAAGAGAGATACCGGGAGGGGAAAACGCCAACTGTCGTTGTTTCCCGATGGAGAGAAAGGCAGCCGTCGTTCACTGAGGAGACGCCGCAGTCGCCGAAGAAAAAGATCACTCATTGCGATTAGGGCAGGGTTGCGCCGCGGGGTTTTGGTTGGCGTTCGAAATATGTATATGTATATGTATATGTATATGTATATATACATATACATATACATATACATATACATATACATATAAATATAAATATAAATATATATATATATATATATATATATAAAGATAAGTAACAAAGACGGAAATATGATACAGTGTCAAAGTCTTCAGCTTAAGCGAACTGACATCTTCACTCTTTAATCTTTTATTATAAAGATAAATCATATATCTTTTATATTCTTAAAGTTATGAATCCTAATGATTTTTTTTTTCTCAAGTTATACATATCAGATTTTACTTCGACATAAGAGACAAAGGAATCTTAACAATTAGATGGAGTAAATTAACCATAAAAAAACAAACAAAGGGATTAAAGTGCACGAGAAAAAAGGATCTAAGTATATAAACAATTAGACATAGAAACATCTAGAACTAGCAGCACAACCATGTTGAAGTTCCTACTAGTTTTGCAAACACACAAAGACTTCATGGCTCATGTTATCTTGGAGTTCCACAAATTCATTTGTTTATCTTAGATACTATCTATCCCTTCTTCTTGCCTTAGAGATTATGTGCAGCTTGCTCAGATATAGTGTTCAGCGGTTGACTAAAAGCACATTTGCAATTGCACTTCTCCATGAAATTTCTTCGGGCTACATCACATCTGAAAACTTTTAAAGCCAAGGAAATGCCTCTTTGTGAAATGAGATGGCACTTTTTATCTGCAAAAATGGCAATCACAGAACAAATGCATATTGAAAGCTCTGCTACAAGTTTATAGATCTCAATCAGTATGCATCAGATTGCTCCAGTGAGAAACCCAGACGAAGGATCTCAATACATATCATCATAAGCATTTCAGTTCAAGTTAAACAGAATATGCAGCAGCCTCATGGATCAGATAATAGACTGTTGCTTCAACATGATAAAGCAAATGGATGTCCCCCTTTTCACATGTCAATGCTGCAAATACTTAAATGACAATTGTGCATAAAGTGAGACAACCAATTACCTACAACTGAATAGCTTCAGTAGATTGATAAGAAAAGTAATAACAATGTTCATACAGGTACCAAGTACACAGGTTGCAGCACAAACTAAGATTTGAAACAATGTGATGTTCAAGACAAACCCCATATCCACAAGCAAAGAGCAACATTATACCTAAAACATGATCAACCCTGTAGCTTGTGCTCCTGATTCTTTGAACTTCCCAATGGAACAAGAAGCAGCAACTGAACTTGAGAACAAAGCTTCCAAGGCGGTCCAGCTGTTTATTTGATGGCACAGTAACATCAAGTTAACCAGGACCAACCTTTGGAATGTCATAATGCTCACTGAGGTTTGCCAGATACTGATTGAAATCCTGAATGCGGTCTCGGTGTGATTTGTTGGCTTTCTTAGCCAGCTTTTTCACGTTAATTCTCTCCCTCTGATCAATATATCGCCTTTCTGCTGGAGTCAGCTGATCATCGCAAGATGGAGCATGTCCTTCAGTCCCTAGCTTGTCAGTTTCGGTCAGGCTTTCAGTAGGATCATCAGCCGACAATCCAGAACTCCCACCTTGAAGTAAAACAAAATTTTAATAGCATAAAAATTGTGCAAATACAAATTTTTAGTTAGGCATATGAAATAAGTGAACTTTATGTAGGACCAGAAAAAGCAAATGCATCTCATGAAAACAGGATGCAAAAATACAGATTAGTTGGATGGAAAACCAGTTAATAATCTGAAACATTTGATATGTGCTTATTTAAGCAGATTTAATTTTTGAGTAACATCATAATTACAAAATAAGGTCAACCTGCTGGAAGCTCATTGCTTCCAATCTGAGAATCCTCCTTGTTGTGTCGCTTCGTTTTCTTTTTCTTCACCCCACCAGCCTTCACATCCAATGCTTTCCCCTTCAATTTAAGCTTCCCACCAACAACATTCTCATATGCAGACATTTACCCTGTACAAGGAAGAACAAGGAAGTCACTCAAAAGCACAAAGAGAAAATGATAGCAATAATGTATTGCGGAATGTTATCAGAGTTGCCAGCCGGCAAGGTTCCAATATAAAAATTATAGAAAATATAATTAAGAAGAAAATCAAACATTAAAATAAAAATTAGACAAAAAAAATGAGTTCCATATCATTTCATGTTCAAATTATCACCCTGAAAACATCAAATAATATTCATTTAACCATCTAGAAAATATTAAAAGTACTAAATTGTCTAAATCTAACAACAAGATCACAAAACAAAAGAAGATTAACATCAAAATTAACACAGAGACAACAAATATAGTAATTAACACAAACAATTCATAAACTATTATCTGCAACAATTAACTATTATAAATGAGAGTTAAAATAGTTCTGCAAGGGAGTCGAGAATAGGAGGTCAACCGAGAGTAGAAGGCAAAAGAGGGAGGCTAAAAGCAGAGGAAGGCAAGGATGTGAGATCAGAGCAGGGGGCGAAGAGGAGGGAGGGGTGGTGGCTGCCGAAAGAAAGAGAGAGGCAAGCAGGCAGAGAGGGCCGTTGAAAAAACAGGGAAAGGCAGAGAGGACGACAGGAGAAAGAGAGAGGCACAGAGGGTTGCCGAGACAAGGAGAGAAGCGAACGTCGGGCCGAGAAAAGGAGAGGGTCGGTGTGCTGCGGTAGAGAAGGGGGGAGGGGGCGGCGGGAGAGAGAAAGCGAGCAAGTAGAGGGGAGGAGGGGGCACTGCGAGAGAAAAGAGAGAGGATCGGGGGGCGCTGCACCATCGGATAGACGGAGAGAGAGCGAGGGGCGGAGGGGAAGAAGAGAGACCTAAGAGAAAGAAGGAAGCGGTCGCCGATGTGGTCCGCGAAAGGGACGGCAAGGCACTGGTCGTTGGTCGATTGTTGTCGCCGCCTGCTTGCACGCAACAGGTAGAAGGAACGGAGGATGCCTAGGGTTTTCCAATAAGAGAGACGAAGAAACGAGGCGATGGATGAGAGTGACACGGGGGGTGGGGATCAAAATTTCTGGGTTGGTCGAACCCAACCGGGGCGTCAGAGCAGACGCGTGCAGTTTCGGTCCGAGTGGGGATCAAAATTGCTGACTTGGTCGAACCCAACAAACACGGGCGTGAGAGCAAACGCCCACCAGGGGTGCATGCTCGGCCCTCGGGCCTCGGCCCGATCCAACTACTGGTGCCCCACTTTTGTAGTGCCAATCCCAACGAGAAACACAAGCAGGAATCCCTCTCGACAAGCTTCATCTGTACAAGCCAAGCCAAGCCAAGCCAATTCAATTCGTGCACCAATTTTTCCTGACATCAATTTCCCGGTTACTTGTATCAATAAAATCTTCTTATTATTTTGTATGATAATATAAATATATATATATATATATATAATTTTTACAGTGGATTTGATGGCCTTGTAAAACCAATGATACGTCCAGTGAATATTATCACTGGACCTGGATTGGATTGGATTGGATTGCAGTGCAGTCTAAACGGCGAGCTCAAGTTTTGGTTTAAGCAGAAAAACAAACAACTGAATATTATCTTGGTTAATGGTCTAGTCGATTATGGTAAGGGGGCAAGTTCCCTTCTCCTTCCTCCTATAAGGTGTCACAGACTTGTGCTGGAGGCTTAAGTAAGGATGTACAACGAAGTACGTCCAGTGAACATCTCAGAAAATATGTATCGTATTGATACAGATGCATAACTCAATTTAGCAGCACATATCACTACTGATCGCCAACCCATGTGATCTTTCCTGTTAGGTATCAGCTGCGATTCTTCTTGAGCAAGTGGGAGTTGCTCGATCAGAAAAGATGGACAAAAGATACAACAATGTTTAATGAAGGATTGGAGTTGCACAATCAGAAAAGATGGATCAAAGATACATTTCACGAGTAGAGAAGCAACTTTTAACTACCAATTTTACTGAAAATGTAGTCAGTCAACTATCACCACAACAAAACAGTCTAGTTGCAATCAATGCTCAGGTATAACAAATCACCATAATTAGCATGTTACCTGGAACATAAGAATCACATGGGTGGGTGCATCGAAATCACTGTTAATGCACCCAACTTTGGGACACAGGCAGTGACTACTGTGTTTCCTAACTGTTCCCAGCGTTTGATAACTGAAACTTAATAGAGTACAAGCAAAAAAACTTTTTTTTGTTCTCAGCTAAAAGGAAACAATGTAGCTTTACATAAACCACTAAAGCAGTAAAATAAGAAGCTCGCTCATCTCAAATCATCATGTTGACTTGGTCTTCAAAACACTTGTAGGATCTGTCAACAAAAGAAAAAAATATCATTGTGATTAACACTTGCTGTAAAAAAAATCATATTATTTCTAATTTCATTGATATCAACCTGAGGTTGCAGCTCACTTCTCGACTGTTTGAAGGCTTATGAAGATTCATTGGAAGGCTTATCCTCTTCAGGATTTGGTTTTATTGGAGTGTCTGCCTCCATCTCGGCTTTGAGGTCATTGATGCTCTTCTCCAGTTCATCTATCCTGCTTCCCATTTCATCTAGTGTGTCGCAGTTAAAAGGAAACAACTTACACTTTTTCATACAAAAAAAGCTTCAGCAAGAGCACAAGGATGCATCTAATGCAATAGCCAATGAGCAAATGAACCATAAAGATGAACATAACTCAGACAATTGTTTGAGAAAGAACAAAGGAACAAATCTTTGTGTCCTTTCTAACAGCAAAGTTGGATCAGAATCGTCCCCGCACCACATCCAAGATAGCAGTCAACTTCTTGAGAGCAATAACACTAATCAGCACAATATTCATGCAAGCAGAGGTCAGGAGATCAAGTCTTCCTGTGATGGGTGGTTGCCCTGAATCATGATTTACACTCATGAGATCAGGTTATTTTTTATCTCAACTTCATTATTTTTCAAAAGAAAAAAATGATGTGCATTGGAAGCTGTGAAATAGTTGATCCAAAAGCAATTAAAGGAATTTGTTATAGTAATATTAAGATCTAAAAGGAAAGAATTAGATTAAAAAGTCAAACAGATACAGAGTTGGTCAGATATTAATACTAACAGATTTAGGATCTTAGTTCAACCATGCACATATCAGTTTATACAGCAGACGGAATCTTAGTTTGAAAAATTCTTGCCTTAAGATAGTAGTCCACTTGAACAAATCTAAAACATGGAATTATTTCATGAGGGTAAATATGAGAATGCAACAAGTTTAAAAGAGTGCTAGATTTAGAAGGATGCTTAGGGATTATTATTATTGCTAAGAGAAGCACAACTGGTTCTTTCCAAAGGAGATGATCTAAGTAAGAGGTCTTGGAAACTATTCTCATCACACCAACAGGAGTCCATCGAATAACAAAGATCAGACTGTTTCCTTAATGAATAAATGCTTTAAGATTCACAAAATTGGTTAAGGGATATAAAGCAAAGTTTTCCTTGGTTTTAGGCCACTGCAGACTTGTGATTGTAATCAGTGAACAAGCAGGACCCAAAATGCCATCCCCAGGAATCTGATGAAGTCAAAATCAATCTCCTTCTCTTTCTCAGTTATCATATAATGTTCTGCAATTTAATATATTTCTTACACTAAAGCAGCTTCTTGTTGCTTTCTCTATTTGCTTTTCTTCACTCATTATATTCACCAACATAGTGGGCACACGCACACAGCACAGGAAAAGAGAGAGAGAGAATCCTGTACCAAGGATTAGGACCTCAATTTTATTACCCTAAAATCAATCATAGAGACTTCAAATAGAAGATCGGTTCAACTAAATACAACTTATGATATTTAAAACATTTAGAAACTAATATGTGTTTATATATATTTACTGATGATTTGTTTTAGTTGATGTCAGTTCTCAACTTAAACTTGAGCTATGGAGGCAAGCCTTAAGTTTTAAATTGTGTGAGAGACGATAATTCTATATACAATTCTCTACCATTCACGTAAAAGGAGAGGGCAAGCTTCGACGCCATAGAAAAATTGCTCAAGTGCAATCCAAGTCCAAGATACAAAAACATCCTCTCTGCTTGTAGAGGCAAAGTTGTGTAAATCCATCAAAAAACAGGAGCCTTGTTTATTGGGCTGCCCTTTTAGTAAATATACAAGAACTTTAATAAAATATTACATCTTGCAATTACACTCCTATTTCATCATACATGTAGAATACCCTAAATCACCTCGACACAACGTGAATTCTAGTTAGTATATCCCTACTCTTAATTGAACTCTTTGTTAGCCCAAAAAAAACCATAACATAATTCTCCAGTGCATTTAAATATTCTATACTGTCTTTGAATTTTCAAAGAAAATGATCCCATATGCTTTAATGACATAAATCTTTGTAGAAAAATGGAATTGTGGACCATTTCAAATCCTCACTTATCTTTTTTTCATAATAACCTAAATCACCTCCACACAAAGTGAATTCTAATTAGTATACCCCTACTCTTAATTGAACCCATTATTAGCCCATAAAAAACCATAACATAATTCTCAAGTGTGTTTAAACATTCTATACTATCTTTGAATTTTCATAGAAAAACTTCCATATCCATTGATGTACTAAATCTCTGTAGAAAAATGGAATTGTGTACCTATATGCACTTATTCTACCAAACCAGATAAATATGCAATTCCGCAACCATTTAAAGTCCTCATCCATAAAATGAATGAGCAATTCACTAATATTTTTTCATGATACCTAAGAAGTTACAAAAGAAAGAAATAATCATAGTGTACCATTTTACAAAATTTGATACCATTGATGATCTGGACCTTCACTGTAGCTTAAGGTTTCCTAGATTTTAAAAAGAAAAACCTAAGCATGTGGAATAACAGATTGAAATACCATATATATATATATATATATATATATATATATATATATATATATAACCAGTTTTTCTTGAAAATAAAGTGACACTTGTATTTTAATCAATAATCCAATATAAGTATTACTATATCTTAAACCATCAAAAACTTGAAATCTTCATCGTATGTGTCCCATCCTAAATCTAAATCAACAATGACATGGCTGGAGTATCAAAAGTTTGGTCTATCAAACACACCAAAGAAATAGGCAATGTTAGCTAGACTAGAATACTAAACCATGGGAAAATTCATTTAAAGGATATAGTTATACATGTCAGACTTTGACTAACTTAGAATATTTTAATCATGGAAGAAGAGCATTTTCATTGGCTCAAAACTAGCACACAGAAAGAATTATCACTCCCACTAAACTCAATATTAAATCACAATCAATGTTACCTTGCGACATCTCCATCTCTGATTAGCAGTTATTTCTTGAAGTTCCAAATGTACTTGAGAAGGAGATAAAAGTGAGAATATGATGTTATCATGGATTGAACATGTGCAGGAGACAGGAACACAATAACATCTTGCCTACCACATAATCCACTAAAATAGGTATGCAAGACTAGCATTATCACGGGGTAGTAAAAGGATATTCTTTGCAACTATGCCCTCAGACATTGCCTGGAACCTGGTTTGCTGCAAAGTCATTTTTTTCGTTTAAAACATCAGCATGTATAGTCTCTGCAAGAAACAAAAACATTTTTCAAAAGTACTGGTGACAATACCATCTGCACCAGAAGGTTTTGAACCTGAAAAGGCAAAAAAGAGGAGATTGTTGAAGAGAAACCTATTTGTAAAAAGAAAAAAGGTATCAAATATTCAATGAAAAATTTAAACGTTTAGAAATTGAAGCTGAATCCTTCACTGTTACATAAGTAAAAACCCATGTCAAGTTCAACAAGTCAATTTGCAGACTGAGAAATCAAATTGGAACTAATTCCTACTCTTCTAGCAATCGGTTGCATAACAATGAAAGAAATGAAAAGATTTTAGCAAGGAGACAATCAGTCTAAAATACTAAGAATGCAGCATGACAGTACTCACAAATGCTGTCATATCAGCAGTATTCTGAAATGAACCTTCAGATTCTTGATCAGCCTGCCGTATTATCAACAAGTCCATTTAGCACATATAACAGATATTACTCAACAAACATCTATTTATAAGACATAAATGTTAATGACATATGTGAACAGTTAATGAGCTGCATGCAACATTAAGGGAATTTTAGATGACCGAAAAAGATACAACAAGAACCAACATTTCATTCTGCACATATGAACCAAGAAAAAAAATATCATACAGCATGATTCTAATGAAGACAATGCTCATGATGGTGCTGATAGTATTTGTACAAGCAACCCTGAAAACATAATGCCAGCAGACTCCAAACTTTACTTCTTGCAACAATGGCATCTGCAGATGTTGCTTATGTAGAGGTACAAAAGATTACCATATGCAACAAGCAGCACAAAATCAGGTGTTATTTAAAGCAAAAGTCAAATAAATCAGGACACATGGAAACCAAACAAAAGTAGTTGAGCAATTTGGAGAGTATGATCAGCTTTAAGGAAAACAAATTCAAGAAAAACAAGATTTGACAGAGAGAAAGAACAAATCCACCACAGTAACTTAAAATTTTCCCATCTGAATTGGTACTATAAGCATAATAGACTAAACTAGCTCTACCCATCTAATCAACACAAAATGCATGGCAAGACTACCTCCAATCTTCCTAAAAGAAAAAAGAGAATAAAATAAAATAATAATTGTTTATGATAACTTTTCTAAAGAACATTATAGGACTGTGACATATTAATATAGGAATTAAGATATTCTAAGAATTAAGATACCTTTGGAGAACGTAAAGAGATTGCTGATATCAGAAAGGAAATGAAATACTTCACCCTATACAATCTACCTTTTTGCCATGTCACTGAAAGGAAGTTCAACCATCCAGACCAATCTAGTGGATATAAGCAATAGTGCTTTATTAGGGAAGCTCTGATCATAATGCACAAATAATAAATATCTGTGATCGATCATCAAAGAGCATCTTTCTGACAACTAGGCCTAGATGCAAAACTCTTCTGTCGAAAGGTCACAGGAACTTGCATGGATAAGCCATGCACCGACCCGTGTAGCGAAAATAAGCTAAAATCCCGTCACCTTGAAAATGAAATTTGTGTTTCGATGTTCTACAATTTCACCTGGACGAGAATCAAACTTGTATGTGAAGGAAAAAAGGTAAAATTTAAATAGAGGGCATTATGAATTCCTGTAATGTATTTGAATCCAAACTAGAGAAATTACACAAGTATATTAGATAAGGTGTGATAGAAGACTCCATAATCAACAAAAAAATCCACTACAAATCGGTATATACACTCGTATACATATAATCGCCACAAATCCATAATGTCAATTAGAAAACGTTTCCATGGCTTCGAGCATCTTCCCACCAGAGGCATACCACGAGCACGAAGATGGATTGCGATATCAAACCTCCAAAACTCCCAGCAAGGAGAAGGAAAGCAAAGAAGACAGACAGGATACCTCGGCGTACGACATCCATCGATCGATCGAAGAAACGGTGGACTCAATGCACGAGAAGCTTAGGGTTAGGGTGTCAACATGCTTACCTTGGGGGCGAGAGGATTAGTGGAGGCCATGGCGAAGCGAGTGAAACCCTAGATTTGGCGAACGCGAAGAGAGGCTCCTCCTCGTCTTCTTGGCTAATCAATCACCAGAGAGATGGAAGGAGTAGAAAATATGGATGGAATGAGTGTTGTCATCCTCAATATAATAAAAAGAAACATTTAGGAGTCGAATGTAAATTTAGTCCTAATAATATTAGGATTGGATATGTAAACACTATATATATATATATATATATATTATATCTTCCTTATAAAAATACTATTAATTAAAGACATAAAAGGAACGAACTAACCAACCAACCGATACAATAATAGAGATATAAGGTTTACACATGGAAAGTGGGCCTATACGAATGATTTTACTGCTCAAATAATCAATCTTTTTTTCTTTTTTTGTGGTTTGTTTGATAAGGGCTTAAAAAAATGACTAATTTCCAAAACTCACATAAACAAACTAAAATCAAATGAGAGTATAGTGGAGCAAAAAAGGAAGACAGATAGATAGATAGATATATGTAAATGAGACATTAATCAAAATACTAGTTAGTTAGGCTAGTTAGAAATGGATGAGCCATATCCTTTTTAACTTCAAATTATTATACTTGTTTGTAACCTCGTCATCATTAGCGTACACAGCTGCATGTTAGTGTTTTATTTGCACACAACGTAACAAATAAGAAAGAAAAGCTTACAATCTCTTCTCTTTCTTGTTCCTTGAAACGAATACAGAGTTTGCTTCATCAACTCTTTTTCCATCGTAACTTTTACGACTAATGTTTGACGTACCATCGAAACAATACGAATGAAACGAGTGGTTCACCAACTGATCGGTATGCAAACTTGCTCGTTTCAGACGGTAATGTAAGAAAAGGATCAGCAGCAACGTCTTTAACGCACGTAATTGTATTGGTAAAAGGCCTGTATATATTCTTTTCTTCTTTTGCCCTTTATACATTACACGAGTTATAAGATGTGACAACCATTTGGTAACTTAAATCCTTTGCTATTTCCTTCTCTTCATTGACTTACTTCATTCTTCTTTCTGTTTGTATACCTCCTTAACAAGCTCGATGACAACTACACTGTGCCTATTATTTTTCTGATACCAACTAACCTACAGACTCTTGTGTACTCGGATAACAAATGATCACCATGTACGTTATGACAAGTGCAACGACTAGTGGAAAGCTATGGAGATTAAACTAAATAAACAGGCCATGAAGCAAAAAAAATACACAGAAATATCACCAAGAGATCACCTCCAGATCTAATGTTTGTGTTTCTTCACTGCTTTTATGTTCAGCAGAACATCACTTAGTATCCAAGGAAAGCTGAGGAATGTGGTTTCCGGATGATAGTCCCAGTGGTAAGTCACATGATACCATGCCGATGCCATCCTCGATAAGTCCCTCTCAGCACAGCTACATCTGAACCACCCTTCCACCTCCTGCTGCAAGCTTCGAAACCCCACTAGCATCCGATCTTTCATTTCTCCATACCTCTTCTTATCCTTTTGCAGGTACAAGGACTTGTTGCGCAGGTTGCCGGTCAGTATCTCGTCTTCGTGTTCTGCCCCATAGTAGTTCATCAGTAAGCTCAACTTCTCGGAGTACTGATCATAATACTCTTTGGCAGGTGATAAAAATTCCTCAAAACCTTCAACTTGGAGATCATAATCATAAGCAGATACTTTGGAGATCGTGGCATCGGAATTTACGTCTTCGAAATGAATCGAAGCTGCTCGGTACAGTTTTCCGATAACTCCAGGGGAGATGAACGTGGACCTATCCCATCTTTCCATGAAATCTGGGAACTCTTTGGGTCTGAGTACTCTTGGCATTTCAGCTGGAGCTCCAGTTTTTGCAAAGTCAACAGCCTCGGAATGAAGGTTTGCGAGTTCAAGGCACTTGGGACTCCTGGCTTTCGTTGGTTCGCTGTCTGCATAAATCAGATGAGTGGTTGATATGACACCCAGGGTGTCATTGATCATGTAATCAACAAAGAACTTTTGTATTTCCTGCGATTGGAAAAAAGGAATACAAGATGAGACACCTGCAAAAGATCATGATATGCCGAGCAGAAGTTAGCATAAAACTTTTCTCAGGAGGTAATTTGTCCTACAAGCAGAACTACTTTAGTTAAAGCAAAAAATTGTAAATATCTCTATGGATCATTGATTCATGAAATTACCCAGTAAAGCATCGAATTGAGACCTTACTTTCAATGGAATTGAACTTTTACTCACATGGGTTCTACTCAGTAACTGAATGGTGCATGGCAAGATATTTCTTCAAGACAGTTTACTTTCATCCTCATAGTAATAAAAAAATATATGCACGACTTTTATCTGACACATTATTGGGAATCGATACATGAGAAAAGAAATATCATACCTTGGACAATATGTTAAATTGAAAAGGACACCAGCCATTTTTACCAGTCCGTGGGCACATCTAGAACTCATTTCTATTTTAAGGGCATGTGTTTGCCAAACAAAAACAAATGCGTTAATAGGTATTCAAACTACAACCTCTAGCTGGATCTCAATTGCAATAACTTCTTGCCCAAAATTTACAAGCTTATGAAGATATCAGCACAGTATCTTGTATAAGTCATATGCCAACATGTGTTTTTGTCTATGCTATGGAAATATGTAAAATTTTTAAGCTGAAGGAAAAATATAAAATTGACAGTTCATTGATACATGAAATTACCCAGTAAAGAGTGGAACTGACACCTTACTTTCCCATGGAATCAAATCATTACTCTCATAGGTTCTACAGGTAATTTATGCTGCACGAGCTTCAAGACAACTATCATTCTCACAGTAATCAATATATGTATTTGATCTCCAGCACAAAATTGGTAATTGATATATGAGAAAAGATACATCATACATTGGAGAATGTTTTAAATTATAATGACACCAGCCATTTTACTGCACTCTGCCACATACAGAACTCTCAGAAGCTCATGGGTTTGCCAAACGAAAAGCAAACACATCAATTACAGTAGCTTTAATCTCCAAACTTCACAAACTTATGAAAATATTAGCACACGATCTTGCATGTCAGCACAATATCTTGAATGTCATAGACCAACATGTGTTTTCGTCTATACTACGGAAGTAAATACCAGTAGCAAATATCCCAACATAATAGTCTCTCCCTTGTTAATCGCACAAAGAGTATAATAAAGTAACCACAACATCAATCACTGCAGATGCAAGTTAGAAAATACCTCTAGTGTCACATCATGATCCATGAGCCGTGGCCTTCGAGGAGTGTAATCCATTGGTGTATCAGTTTCTGGTGGGATAAGATTTTTGTCCCAACAAACAAAATACAGGTCACCATCCAAATCTCCACCTGAACATTCATTTGGATGAGGCCTGCATATAGATGTTTATGCACATTAGCAGCATGTTTTACATAAAAAATACTTGAGAAAAGATTTGAGATGCATATCAAAAGTCCAAGATATAATAATTTCACCAGAACTGACCTATCAAACAGGCTACAATTGTGTTTGACCTGATTATCCAAGGTACTTATAAATTATGCAGCACACTAAAAGGGATCGGATGATGAAGGTTCCACGATCATGTGAGGTTTGTCTTCATCCCTAGTTACTTATAATTACTAATAGTAATTAGGGATGTAAAAGTGAATTGGCAAAACTGAGAAAATGGACCAAACCAATGCCTTAGATTCAGCTTGACTTGGTTCCACTATATTGGTTGGTTTGGTTCAGTTCAAACCATGATGAGAACCGGACAACTTTTTTGTTCAGTTCAGTTCAGTTTTAAGACTTAATAAAACCATACAATCCAAACAAAATTGAACATTGTATAATCATACCATGTCTGTGTAAAATTAAGAAAATGTCTTTTCTATAAGTATTGTGTTGAGATCAGCAATGACATGAAGAGGCGGTGGATCACTGAAAGTGTGAGTTTGAAACCTTTTCGCAAATCAAAAAGCAAGTCAAGCAAAAGAAAAGTATACACAAGTCTTTTATGGTGGTTTGATCTGCAGCTCACATCCAATTACGATTCCTCATCCCTTGAGGCTATTGGGATTCACTGATGATGTTCCCTCAACAGGTGAAGGTCAAGACTCTTACACCTTCCTCCTTCCAAGATTATGGAGGCAACTTTACACTTGGAGAAGCTCCTCTTCACAAGGTCTCTCTTTCACCCTGTCTAACTAGTAACTCCACTCAAATCACAGGAGTTGAAAGACCAAAGAGAATGAAACTTCAAGGGATTAACCCTTCACAACTCAGAGAATTTTCACACTTCTCTTGAACTTAAAACACTTAAGGTCACTTTATCCCTTATCTCAATGACTCAATCAAATCCAGGTAGTAGGCGTATATAGACGCTCCAAGTCTTTCTTTGCTGTAAGAAATCAGTATACTGGCGGTGTGGTATTACAATCGATCATGGCGATACTATGGATCCCCAAGGTGGTATCACAGCATGGATTGGGCGGTGCTTATGCATGAGCTAATTTCATCCCAATTTTAGACTTCAGCCCAATTTCAGCCAAATTTTCATCCTTTTTCGTACATGACCTTGTTTATTGATTTTTTCTCACCTCTTTTACACCTTAGATGAATCAGAAGAATACTTCTTGAAAACAAATCGATTTTAAATGTCTGCATATTTACTCAATAAAAGAATTAGTCCATCAAGCTCATCGATTGAGTTATTCATTGTCAAAATACAAAGTCAAGATATTGTACTTAATTATTATCGATAATAATTCTTGAAAACAAATCGATTTTAAATGTCAGAATACTTCTGGAAAACAAATCGATTTTAAATGTCAGAATACTTCTGGAAAACAAATCGATTTTAAATGTCTGCATATTTACTCAATAAAAGAATTAGTCCATCAAGCTCATCGATTGAGTTATTCATTGTCAAAATACAAAGTCAAGATATTTTACTTAATTATTATCGATAATAATTCTTGAAAACAAATCGATTTTAAATGTCAGAATACTTCTGGAAAACAAATCGATTTTAAATGTCAGAATACTTCTGGAAAACAAATCGATTTTAAATGTCAGAATACTTCTGGAAAACAAATCGATTTTAAATGTCAGAATACTTCTGGAAAACAAATCGATTTTAAATGTCAGAATACTTCTGGAAAACAAATCGATTTTAAATGTCAGAATACTTCTGGAAAACAAATCGATTTTAAATGTCAGAATACTTCTGGAAAACAAATCGATTTTAAATGTCAGAATACTTCTGGAAAACAAATCAAACAAATCGATTTTAAATGTCAGAATACTTCTGGAAAACAAATCGATTTAATGTCTGCATATTTACTCAATAAAATAATTAGTCCATCAAGCTCATCGATTGAGTTATTCATCGTCAAAATACAAAGTCAAGATATTTTACTTAATTATTATTGATAATGCCATAACTATAAAGTGTATCATAATAGATATACTTGTATGTAGTGCATTTACTAAATTGTAATGACACGTAACATAGTGTCCCAAAAATACAATATATTTTTGAAATGAACAAAAACCAAAGGATTTAGTAATTTTCCTATAGGGCAGTTCAATTTAAATTCTAAACTGAATATGTTTGGTTTGATTTCTAAAGGAAACATGCTTGGTTAGATTTCTAAACAAAACACGTTTGGTTTGGTTTGAAGTTTCCTTAGAAGACAAACTTAGCACTCCCAGATGAAGATTATTAGGAGCAAAGACAACATTACTTATCTGAAAGACATAAAATTGAAACATGCTAGAGACAACAACTGCCTCAGCAATGCAGAAAAAGAGCAAGGAGCTCCCTTGACCAAAGATCAATGGGAGACTGCAATATCATTATCGTTTGGTTGGTTTAGTTTTCTCATAGCTGGAATTTGCTTGCAATAGAACCACAAAACAGAAGTTTAAAGAAAATAGGGTGTGGGCTACTAGTGTTCACTCGTATACCAAATATTGCAAGATTCATGCATATGAATGACTGTGTGAAAGAATATTGTGATTACACAAAGACCAAATCAGTGGTATGCTTCTCCCCGTGAGTTCCCACCTATTTAGCAAATTTTCAAAAGCATTTTTAATAGGTGACTTAAAGATTATTGATCATAATTTGATAGGTAACTGAATGATATACAGACTGATTCATCATTGAGAGGCAATTGAAAAACTATCTTTTGGTACCTGACCTTTTAAAAATAAACAAGACACACGCGTCAAGGGTGAAAATATACTCCTTCAGAGAACATCCAACAGCAGAAGTTTTCTCTGTAAAACTATTTCAAAATTTTAGAAATACACTGACCTCTTTCAGCCGGTCAAATCTGGATGTTGTACAGAAGCAAGTTTAAGTGCCACAGCAAGGAGGCACAGATCCAGAAAAGAAGTTGGGAATCGTAGGTCTGAAGACATAGGATCAAGAGCAAGATAAGGGAGATCATAAGGGTGAATGAAGAAATATTCATGGAAATTTCCAGCTACTTTATCGTATGGAGTTATAATTAGCAATATTTCTTTAAATGAGAGACAACTAGATGTCTCTAGGGATGAAAATTTACTATCTTGCTACTGGAATATCTAACCAGAGCTTGCTATTTGCGTTATTTTCGATTGAGAGAACATCACAAAGACTTATAAATATTTTCTTCTCTAGAAATGAAGAATATTTATCAGAACTTCATGGGTAAATATACCTTGTTCCTTTCTGAGGGAATATGATGCAGTCAACTAAGCCCATATCATCCAACCCAACATCATAAACAGCTTGAAGGACCCTAATATCACCGGGATGGAGACATGGATTTCTGGTAACCACCACCTTTCCAACTACTACTGCACTTGTTTGGTCAGTATTTCTGAGAAAAGTTTGATCTTCATTCTGTAGCTCTTCCTTTGTCATAGTCACCTTGATGTATGCCTGGCCATAGTCTAAATTGCATGTTTCATCTAAACATCCAATAAGAACTCGGCCTTTTGGAACAAAGATCCGACATTTACTTCTTGTATCAGATAACTGGTAGTCCCGATAGGCTTTAAGCATCATTGACAGATAAGGTTCTGAATTTGGGTCATAACCTTGCATCAACATCTTTATAGCAGTTCTAACTTCAGAACCAGTCATCCTATCCAGTACCCTTAAAGCAACCTCTTTGTCAGTTAGCATTTTGCCCAACTGCTGCATTTGGTCATGTTGCATAGATTCAAAAATTTCATCCTTTATTCCCAGTGTTGACAGGAGACAGATAATCTCCCTATTCAAAAAACATGGTAGATATTCACTCCATTTGGTGACACTAAGCATTGTGTTTGTTGATTCAAATTTCAACATACTTTTCCGCAATGATAGCTTCCAAAAAGAAGTTCTGTCAATGGCTATTACTCCTTTGTAACCACCATATCTAATTTGAAAAGCCGATGGAGTATTTCTTAACCCACACTTTTTAGCAATTTGTTTAGCAAAAGACAATGAAATTTTTCCAATACCATCTGAAAAGCAATATTTTTTGCCATCTTCGGTAGTAACTTCAATATCTGGAATGATTTTGACATCCTGGCGTGGGACATTCAGTGTCTGCACAGAGGAACTGAATAATTGACCCATCCTAGCTGCGCACTTGGACACGCTATGGATGCCACTGAAATGACCCATCCATTTTCTAATGCTCTCTGCGGTCAAATTTTCATTAGAGGCAAACATCCAGACAGAATTTGCTCGAAGCTGACTTGCTGAAAATGCCAAAAATTCAAACTTCTTTGAGCCAATGTGAAGCCCATCTTTGAGAACAGATAGTATGCGGGTATAAATACCAGTTCTGTGAGGTTTAGAAAGAAAATTTCGGTCAATTGTTACTGAGATTGCATCAGAAGGAAGCTTGCTCCAATCTTCGTCAACAAAAGAAACCCTAAGAAAATCAGATGCATTTGTGGAAAAATGCTTCACTACATAATTAGAGGTCTCAAGTTCAGGGCCTAAACAGTAAACTTTTGTTGGTGTAACAAGAACTCTATAACAACTCATTAAGTTCTGTGCTATTGTGCTTTTATTGGATGAGGGAGCATGGAAATTTTTTATCTTAGCCAGCTGATTTTTAATGAACTGCACAGGATTATAGCAAGTTGAAGTCAACTTATGCATCTTCATAAGGATTTTTATAGCACTATCTAAAGGCAATCCTTTGAAAATGTCAAACAGATCAGTAGTGACTTGTCTGAAAGTTATTTTTTGCATGTGGACCAGAGAATTTATCTGATAAAGAATCTCAAATGCCACTGAATAGTCACTAGGGCAATTGACAATGGGAACTAGCATCCATGAAGGAAACCACAGTTCCCCCTTAAAAAGGTTCAGGTCCCCCAGGACCGTGGAGAATGGCAAATCTCTAAGGATCTCTGGACATGACAATCCTGCTGCAAGTTGCAAACAGTAACAACAAGATTTCCCAATAGTGTTATCTGGAGAAAAATCTGAAGTGCGAAACCAAGGAAACTGAAAGTCTTCTCTACAAGCACGGTAGCGGTCATTGGATAATTTTGACTTTACCATGGGCCCATGGATTCTGACGTAGCTTCTAGGTGAATATTTGAGCTGAGATATTCAAGTTCAAGATTCTCATCAACAGATAAATTTAAAAATTAAGATAAGAACCACTTTGAATAGTACACATGGAATTCGAAAAACAGAATAACAGACTTTATTTACTATTTCTTAACAAAAACTATGTATTAGTAAGTATGTGGAATACACAGTCAGATCAACAATTTACTTTTTTCTTCCTTGGGTAAGAATACACTCATCTTTTGTGCCAAATAAACAAGAATAAAACTATATACCAACTACGATTATTTTAAAAAACTCAAGAATTTCACCTATTGTTACCAACTTTGCAAGTACATGCTCGTTCTGTGACTGTAATGGTCAAGTGGCAAACAAAAATGCATATGAATTTATTATGTATTTAATCTAAACTCATATAGAGTGTATACATCATTTAGACAAAATCTTTATTAGTTTATTTCAAGGTTTTCGGAGGGCTATAGAGCTGGATGGTACTATCCTCCATATTATAATTGGAAACAAAACAATTTTTCTTGTTAGTTATGGGAAGGAAAAGTCCAAAGGTCTTATGCAACATCAAATGATGGAAAAAAGAACAAAAAAAAAACAATATTATTACCACTTAAGCACTCAGGTCCAAATTTATGGGTATTCTCAAGACCATTAAGATAAACTATTCATTCATTAAGAGGCATCATACCCTATGAATCTAGAGACAAGAATAGCTAATGTTATCATACAGATGACAGAAAACTGTGGCATGATGATCAACTGCTTCAATTTCAGTCTACAAAATCACGGTGCTATTCGTTGTTAATTTGCTAGAACAGTAAGGAATTAATATCCATTAATTGTTTACTTTGAAAATTTTTATTCACATAAATTTAAGTCCTATCACCAGTTCTACAACCCAGTCAACTGAGAGTTGAGAATATCTACATCAGCCTATAATTTGAACATATCGACCTGTTAAATGCAAGACTTTCAAAATCTATTGTACCATTGATCTTTTCAGAGGTGATCTTGAACAATTAACAGAATCTTAAAGCAATTTATGACAGCACATAGACAACCAAACATGATTACTAAATGAATTCACTTATTTTCTTCAAGCTTGCTTCTCCAGAATGTTGCGGTGAATATGTAACCAGGCATTGTACACAGCACTGATCACACCTTAGGAATAGGTTTCGCCTAAAGCATGATCATCAATGACTTCCACAGAGAGTTAGCTAGAAGATCATCATCTCCAAACTTTTTATCTGGGCGACTGCAATGAGATTTACATGCAAAGACACTATATCACGCAGGTATCTGAATAGGTGAGACGTAGACCAGTCCTAGAAATGGTGGCAGTGGCACGGTTCACGTCATTCTAGGTGGCCCAGCTTAGCATTCATTTGAAAATCTTGTACCTAGATAAAGATTTCTCGACATCAAAGGCTATTTCGTCTTAAAATTGGTCAGGTATTAGGGAATAGAAAAAAAAAAGGTTAATTAGCTCGTTCTCCCATCCATCTTTCTTAATATACACTACCAATTTTTACAATGCTCCAGTAATCACAACTCCAAAGTCCAAACTGAAGTGAACCTATATATAGGCCTAAAGAAGAAGCAGAAGAGGAAGAAGAGACGAAGAATAAAGCTTAAACCTGTAGTAGAATGGCGTTCGATTCGCTTCCATTCAAGCAACAACTGCAAGACGCAATTATATCCCCGAACATCACCTCCAGCTTATACTTCTCGCCGCTCTGTTCGACGAAAAGCTCCAACTTTTTCCTCTCCGGCATGATCTCTGCTCTCACCCCCTCCCACACGCCAAAGACCTCCATCCGGTTCTCACCCACGAGAACCCCAGCGCGCAGAACCGCCCCCTCGACGCGGTTCCGTCCCTCGGCAGCCCTCGCGACGATGTCATCGCGAGAGCGGGTGATAGTGAGGCGGGCGCGCTGGAAGTTGGGCAGCCGGCCCTCGGCGGCGAGGAGACACGCCCGCTCGGCAGCAGCGAGGGAATCGAACTGGACGCGGCCGAAGCCCCTCGACTTCCAGTTCCTGCGGGCGGTGGCGATCTCGCAAGCGAAGACAGAGCCCACGGCGGCCTCGAAGTACTCGAAGAACTCCCCGGCAACGGCGGCCAGGGGGATGTTCGAGACCTGCACGGTGGCTCCCGAGCTTCCCATTCCTGTGACCGGAGACGTGGCTAGAACTCCTCGGCGGGGGAGAACCGAGGATTCGGTGCTAGGGTTTTTGCGAGGGAAGTGAAGGAAGACAGTGAACAGTTGGGCGGGAGGGAGACAAGGGGAGACGACATATGCGTACGACGATGACGGGGGCTTAAGTGAACGGAGTTCGGATCCAACCCGTTAGGATTCGGGTTCATTTGTTTCAATCAATAACCCGAATGTGAAATTATTACTCATTTGCCAAAAGGTAAAGAATAAGAAAATTCATGTCAATTGATAGAATCAAATCAAATCAAATAATGAGGTTCGAATACTCGATCAATTAATTAGACCATAAATCTCATGGGTCTGAGGTTTCAATTATTGAGCCTCCATGTAACTTTATTTTGGATAAAGTTTAATCTTGTTCTCAAGTTGGGACTCGTGATGTTTTCAACTTAAAGATGATTCTATAGTTGTTGTTGTTGTTCTAATATATGATTAAGCATATGATGATATATTATGATAGTTTTGATTATTATATGAATTACGATCCTATGTTTAGTTACAATACCTCCCCCGATGTGATGGTACATTCCGAGTCCAAACTCGTTCTATATGGATCCGATACCCTATGCTCCAGATAATAATACTCCATCGTTATAAGAACTCTCATATAAAATTAGTATTACTAAATTGACATCACAGAGAACAAACCTTAAAAGGCCCAATAAATTTAGTGTCAACTGCTTTTCCAAAATGATTCAATTCATCTGAAAAATTGTACCATATCAAAAAAAAAAAAAAACTGTAATAGCTGGAAGAAAATATACCATTCCAACAATAAATTGGCATAATAAAAACTTAAAAAGGTGACATTAGTGCATTTTAGTCAATAGCAATAGAAAGTAAAAAAGATTTCATGCCACTTGAAATTAAGTCAATGTGAAGTAACAGCTACAGTTCAAACAAATACAGAAACAACAAGTACACACTTTGACATTGTGGAGACATGGAGCAACAGTATGAACCATGAATGTTGTATTTGCTATTGCTATGGTTCGGGGTCCAAATGATTGCACCTCAGGGGTCTGCATCTCCAGCAATGTCAACATTGTCGGACCCTGTGACTTCGTCGTCGCTGATGTCTTCATCACTTCCATCGGAAACATCTTCCAGCTTCTCTCTCTTTGCGTATCGCTCACAGTACTCTGTTTAGATGTATAATTTAGTAATCTGATCAAGGTTGATAAAGCTTACAAAATAGATACAATTCATTGACAAGAAAGATTAGCATGTGTTCCTAGTTACTTGAAAAAAGTTGATATGTGAAAGCACCTGAGATGTTTAGATGACAAGCTAGTCTCAATGTAAGATATATCTAATAGGCATATTATCACATTCACTCTTAATGTAAATTCTCAGTAGTGTACATAATTTATCAGGCTAGGCCTACATGTTCCTTGAAGAAAAGAAAACAAGCAAAATTTAAGCTTTGATACTCCTTTCACCATATACCAGTTTATACTAGTTCATACATGACTTCTTTTATGCTAATATGCACCTTACTGTCACCTTTTGTCTTTTTTTTTTTTTTCAAACCTCACCGATGAACTCAAACCAAACAGGCACTCCAACCACTGACATGAATGTCACTCATGCCTGAAAGCACATAATATGTATGTCTATGTTGTAGTTTGAGGTTTAAGTTTAATCTATATTTATTAGAAGAAAACCAAAGTTCAGAAGCAATACGAAACAAAAATAAAGAGAGAAGAAGAGGGTGAAAAAAAAAAAGTGAGATATGGGAGGACAAAGAGAACTCTCTAATTCAGGAGATGCTAAGAGCTGATAGCTCGGAATAAAAAAGTTTGATAAGGTTTAGCAAAAAACTAGAATGCCCTACCAGTCTTACATCCTTCCCCTTTTATAGATCTCTTGTACATTGAATCCCTCAACCATATAATTAATAAGTCACAATTTACTAAAATTCAAGCACAAATTATAATACATATTAAATTCATGATGTATTGTACTTTAGTGGTTTTGAATTTTCATAACTATCTCAAGATACGAACAATTTTCTTGAAATTTGATAGGGTTGAGCTTGGAATTTATTATCTTAAAACTTGGGAGCATTGCTCACCATGCACTGCATCAAGAAGCTAATCTGTTTAGGCGATGACACAATTTATATGTATGCACTCCATGATGTTTTCTGTGATTGTCTTCGCCTACACATAGACCCGTTGGCTTGTCAACAAAAATATTATATTGGTCTATGATGGAATTCTCTTCTCTCTTTTCTTTCTACTTTGCTAGACCATATATATCTGGTGCTTTTACTCTATAGAGCTCCCTAATTCGAATAGGGTGCCAGCTAATGAGCTATAACATCTTAAGACTGCTATACCAAATTTTGTACATTAAAAATAAATATCATCAATATCTCTTATAATTGCATAGCCTTGGATTTCCATTTGGTCTCCAAAGGATGAACTAAAAAGTGTCATAATTCCCAATCTCAATACTACTATGGACCAGGATGACCAGCCAAAAGGTTGCTTCTTCATGATAATACCATAAGACAGCTCTTAACTTTGAGGTGTCCTCCGAAAACATAGAAGAAAAGCAGAGATATATAACTTTGAAGGACTTCGATCTCAAATTGGAATTTTAGGAATGAATTTATCAAGATGAACTAACACTTCCCTCCTTGCTCTTTGTATATCTATCAAGATGCTGACAAGATAGAATGAACTTCTATAAGAATCTTGGAAATGAAGAAATATCCAAAACACCAGAAAATATCCTCTTGTCAATCCTTCACCATATTATATAGCAGCATCCTGACTCTTCAAGCTGCACAAGCAACTAATAGAATCAAGGGGAGAAACTAAGTGTTTCATCTACTCTCGGTGACGGTGCCTTAAGTAATTGAGACAGCCTATGATTAGTGCAGCACTAGAGGGAGCCATCTTCATGACCAAGTGCATTGGAGAACAAAGCCACATTTTAATAGTTTCTTTATTCTAAATGCATGCACTAGAGGGAGCCATCTTCATGACCAAGTGCATTGGAGAACAAAGCCACATTTTAATAGTTTCCATACCAAGTGCATGCATATGTTTCTTTATTCTACAAATAATAAGAAGAAGAATATCTCAACATATGAAACAAATTATTATAATTGCAGATCTTAGAGACATGTTTGGTGACGCATAAAGAATGAAGAAATAAATAAATTAAAGAAATTCATATCCTATCAAATGAAAGTTAAAATAAGTATAATAAAATAACTAACAAAATATTTACCTTTTACTTTTTGCTCGTATTGCTGTTGATCCTTGAGCAACAGTGATGCTGCATCACCATTTAATGGATCTGCTGGATTTGGATATAGCAATAACTGTGGAAGAAAGACTTCAAATATGTTCAGAAGATCTGCAGCACAATGCAGTCACATAAGAAACTGAAATATCAAGCACCCATCTAGAGTATATCATATCATATGGATAAAGGACCTTTATAAAAAACAATTCACATGAATGGGTTGATCAATTAGTAATTTAAATTATGGTTATACGCCATAACATCTAATTCTTCGAAATGTATAAATATCTGAAGCAAAATAAATTTACACCTGGTTCTTATAGAGGCAAGTTCAAATAATTTTTTTAATCAGTGATTCTCCATGATATACACAAAGAAATCACTTTGATGCAATTGAACTGTAACAGTCTCACCAAACATGGGGCTCCATGACTGGTTGATTACGTCCAAACATATTGAGCCAGACCTGTAGCATAGAAAACATGGTTATGAAATTACGAAGAAATTGATAGAAACAACTAAAATTAGCCAGGAAGCATTGTTGTGTGAATCTTCCATTTACATCACTAACTGGTCAATTGAGGCTAGCAATTAGCACCAAATTATATGATAGAATATATTTGTAAGCACCATGCATCCAACTACAGATCAATCAGTTTTAAACATCAGCTTCCTGATAGGTGAAAATATTGGGACTTTATCATGAAAATCATCTGCGAACAATAATGTAAGAAACATTGCAATGTATTTTACAATTAAAAAGAAAAGGACTTCGTATTCACAGTTCATCAACATTCGGATGAAATATTTTGTTCAGAAAGCCAATCGAAGGAGACTTGTATGGGTATGCATCTGGCAGCTCAACACGAACTTTCCAGACCCCACCTTCGTAGGGACCTGCAAGTGCACAAGATAAGAAGAAACAAGATCATGGTAATGTTTGAGTGCAGCAGCCGCTAAATAATAAAACAGTAAAATTATAGATTCCAAGCATGAATTACTTTCTCCCTTAGTGTCAATAGGAACCAAGTAAGCATGTTAACATAAAGTATCGCTTAAGAGAAGCATAAAAGTAAATAAAGCTTGTTAATATAATAGTCTTCTTGGAGTCAACATTACTTTTAGGATTTGGCCATTGATTAATCTGAGTAAAATATATATTACAGACATCTAGGTTTCAATTTAAGACTAAGTTTTTGGGTTAGTTTCGTGCATCATGAAGCAAATATAGAGGAATGATAAATATTTACAAAGAAGAAAATATATCCATCACATTTTCATAGGTAACCACTGCAATCAAGGTCTTTTAGATTGTTAACTAGGTAACTCACCAAAATTACAAAAATTCATTTTCTCAGTCACTTAAATCTCAACTGTCTTAACAACATAAAGAACCCATCTTTCAAATAATAAACAACTAAGAGATAGTTCACCTATCTAGAGGTCTACACAACAATATCAATATTATTTCAATCAGAAAAATTACGTGAGGAGAAAATAGAACATACTTTGTTTGGGCCCATGAAATTCCACATTAAATTCAGTAAGGCCATCGTTGGTGGTCTCCACCGTATAGTCACTCATCATCCTACAAAGAAGGAAAAAACAGAAATTTGGCATTAGCACAAATCTCACTTGGAAAATAGAAGGGCAAAAATGCAGTGACTGCATATCATAATTATGGGAGCCCATAATTATAAACATGTCACTGTTAGAGAAGAAAGTTTGACATGGTTTTAAATGCAAGAACCAAAAGATGCTATAAGCAAGCATTTCCAAAGCAAGTGCACTGGGTGTAGTGAAAAAGGCAATGGTGTTCATTCACTAGCAGCTACAAATTCTTTCATATGGTTATAAATATCTGTATGCCACATTACATTTTTGTTAAATATTCAACACAGAAAGCACGTTTATCTAACTGACTCGCAAATGATTGCATAATGTGAATATGCTTGGTGTGGGTCCACCAGGAAAGAATGCAAAGCACAAGAAATTAATGATCATTATTTTTAAGTCAAAGAGCCTCCATAAAATATTGAAGCAGCATCCTAACTTCCAGACTAGGAACCAAATCTCTAAACATGAAAATTTTGAGAAGAAGGTCTTTGCTAAAAATAAAAGGCCAGCGAGAGATCAGGAAAATTTTGCCAAATTCCAGTTTATGATATACATATTGATAGTGGTGTAAAATTATGCAGTGCATAAATGAGGACAGAGAATGCATAAGTTCATTATGATGTTTCTTTATCGTGGTGTCTACATTTGCCACTCCAATAAATGTCATTTCCATCAAATAACAGATGAAAAGACAATAAACCTTACAATTTCATGACATCCATATCTCGTCTCTTGCTTGGAGAAGACATCTTACAGTAAATTATCTTCCAGTCTGACCTGCTGCATGCCAATAGTTAACTAAGACGCAGAAAAGATATAGCAATAAGATGTCCAGAAGTAAATCTGATCTTTTTAACGATATGTATATATGCAAAAAAAACTAGTAATTCAATGGAATAATAGTCATTTGATATGAATCAATTTCTATTGAAGAAAATAGAATGTTGATTCCATGAAACAACGAAGGAATACAGAATATACCATATCTTAGGAACATAGCAAGAGAAAAAATTTATATACAATTGGTTTGACTCTGTTCCTACTTTTATTTATGCATCATCAACGAAACAGTCAAACTAGAGCAAGGCAAGTTCCTGCAGTTAAAACACATTATCAAATATTAACAAATAAATTTTATCATAAGAAAAGAGGCTATTGCATATTGAAACATGTTAAGCTACATGTTTGGGGTTGTAATCCATGGAGGAATGTACTCTACAGCAAGTTAGAACATGTGCACTGCTACAACAACACCGCATAAGATTTTAATTAATTGTTCCAAATGAATGCTTTGTTTCCCAATTTACATGTACCTACACTACCTACTGCAGTCATGCTCGATGCATTTTTGCCTCTTCATAAGGAGCAACAAATATAAGTAAAAGAAAAAAAGAACAAACTAAATCTAGTTCGATAGCTGAGAGAATAAGCCACTACTACTATGAAGATTTATCTGTTGTTTCCCAGAACATTTAATGCAGCTCCATGATAAAACAGAAAAATCACCTCTTCTAGAACCAATGTTTTCGGTTCATTTCATTACTTTCTCATCATGAACACATACACATACATGGTCTCGGGATCATCTTTCCAGTTGCTTACTTTGCCCCAGTTGAAATTTGAGCATTCATGCGACTTCAGGTGCAATTTTCAAGAAATAATGCATCATGTGGCAGAACAAGAGGGAAGAGCAAAAGCTAATAGTTTTGATGGATACCAATGCGCATCAAAATCCGAACAACAAATCTATGTAACGCATCTGCGTATATCAATCAGCATGAGGCAAATCCATATAAACCAGAAACAAATCTAGGCTGCGCCGGTGAGCATCTCTTACAGTTGTGACGGCAGTGACTCCAGCTCTGACGGCCAGCGTTACATGAAGCCTGAAGGGGAGGAGGCGAGAAAGGGGAGACGGAAGGACGCCGATGGGGGACGAAGAGGAAAAGAGGTAGAGAGAGAGAGAGAGAGAGAGAGAGAGAGAGAGAGAGATTGGGGAAGAGACTTGCCTCGTGTCGATGTAACGTTCACAGGGGCGGTCGGGTTTCTCGGTTCATGCATTGGGCTTCCCCATGGACGCTTGCGACGGCTTCTCAGGGTTATCGGGTTGAATGCACTCGGCATCCGAATCCCAGATCCGGTAATTGCGGATACCGGATTCCCCGACTCTTAAACCCAATCCACGTTCAAGTTGGGTTGATATGGATCGGGTCGCGGTCAGATTTGGGCCGGCCACATCGGACCGGGTCGTTTGGGTTTTATGTATTGAAAATATAATCGGTCAAAAATTTCAATGCTATTAAAAAATTTCTATAACCCCTTTTTTATTATTTATAATCTTATTTTAAAGTTTTTAAAGTATTTTTTTAAAAATGAATGTAGATATCTCTTCCTCGTCTTTTACCTTTTCCTCCTCCTCTTCTTCTTCCTCCTCGTAAGATGATGTTCAGGGAGTGACGACCGACAAGATGAGGATGAAATAAGGGATTATGAAGAAAAAAATAATATAAGACTATAAATAATTTAAAAAAATATTTTTAATTATTTAAAAAATATATTATCAATAGTAAACAAGGGATTGTGGATAGCAAGCAAGCTTCCACGAGCCAGCTAACCCAACATCCATCCGGTGTCCCTCCCTCTCATCGGTGGGTGTCAAAACCTACAGCCACATGAGACCTTCCACGAGCCAGCTAACCCAACATCCATCCGGTGTCCCTCCCTCTCATCGGTGGGTGTCAAAACCTACAGCCACATGAGACCTTCCACGAGCCAGCTAACCCAACATCCATCCGGTGTCCCTCCCTCTCATCGGTGGGTGTCAAAACCTACAGCCACATGAGACCTTCCACGAGCCAGCTAACCCAACATCCATCCGGTGTCCCTCCCTCTCATCGGTGGGTGTCAAAACCTACAGCCACATGAGACCTTCCACGAGCCAGCTAACCCAACATCCATCCGGTGTCCCTCCCTCTCATCGGTGGGTGTCAAAACCTACAGCCACATGAGACCTTCCACGAGCCAGCTAACCCAACATCCATCCGGTGTCCCTCCCTCTCATCGGTGGGTGTCAAAACCTACAGCCACATGAGACCTTCCAAACGCATGATTAGAAATTAAAGACGTGTTATGATAGTTGTTGGAAATACATGTAATCAAACTGTAATATATTGTATCCATCGTCAAAACATTTTCTTCTATGTTCATATTGCAAAAAATCAAAATCAAAAAATTGTTATCCAAGTTGATGACTACACTTTCAATTCTCATCACAACATCTTTTTATGAAGCATGAAGGATAAAACTTGTTAAAAGTAGAGCTCAAACATTAGAAAGACACTACCAAATTATTCATACTAATAGCAACTATCTATATACACCTAAATTCATATAAGCAGAAAGAAATGTTTTTATGAGTTTTGGACTTGTTTGCGATCTATCTACTAAATAAAATATCAGCAACAAGAAGATCATAACTCCTTGCGGTAATTTGGTTCAAGGAAGCTCAGATGAGAATCTCTTCTTCTTCTTCTTCTTCTTCTTCTTCTTCTTCTTCTTCTTCTTCTTCTTCTTCTTCTTCTTCTTCTTGGAGTGAGTTACCTGATGTAATCGAACATTTCACAGCCGAAAAGAAGAGGGGGCCACCAAAAGAGGCCTTCCACGAGCCAGCTAACCCAACATCCATCCGGTGTCCCTCCCTCTCATCGGTGGGTGTCAAAACCTACAGCCACATGAGACCTTCCACGAGCCAGCTAACCCAACATCCATCCGGTGTCCCTCCCTCTCATCGGTGGGTGTCAAACCTACAGCCACATGAGACCTCCCTCCCTCCCTCATTCATGGATGGCCACCCCACATGCTCCCCTCTTCCAAAGTGCTGCATCATTAGCTCCACCAGCAACACATGCACCATTAAAACTCTTCTGCCCCGTGAGCGAGCAACCTAAAACCTAAACCCGATGCTGTAGGTGGCCCGTAGACCATGTCCGCTCCCCAAAGATTATTATGATTGCCCGAGCAACTCCAAGACATGGACCGAACCAAGTATGTGGTGGTATCGCATCTATCTCTCTCTCTCTCTCTCTCTCTCTCGCGCGCGCGCATGGTTATGTCATGTCAACTTAGAGGCAACTAACGGGGCCTACTACCTCTAACTCCATCGAATGCCCAAGGTTGAAGATGCCAAAGCTTCTCTCCAACTTTTGCGGCAAAGAAATAAGGGTGGTGCAAGCTTCATCACCATCATCATGCTTAGCAAATATGCAATGTGCCATGAGATGAGGGTCTGACTGTCGTAGCACACACGAGGACAACAACAAAGTGTGAAACATGAAGTTGCAAGGGTAAGCCCTTTGTTGTTAAGCTCATGAATACTTGGTACTCGAGTGATGAAATGAAATGGATGGGTATTTTTATTTATTTGACTATAGCAAGCAAGCAAGCATCAGCAAGGTGAAATTAAAAAAAAAAGAGGGTAATGTAATATGGCTGCTTCCATCTTAAAAGAGGATGAACAATAAATATTAAACTATTAACTTATGACATACCATAAGAAATTTTAATACATATTGATGAGAAGAAGAGTCAGATTTGTGCGCTCATCTAAGCTAAGCTTTTCCTTGATTGCCCTCATCCTTATATTATTTATTAATACTCTTTGGAGATAGCAGCGACCCTCTTATTGGAGTAGATTTGGAGATAGATAGATAGATAGATAGATAGGTGCAACTCACGCATGAAATAACTTGGCCAAGCATGAAGGGGAAGAAAGAAGGGAGAAGATTGGAGTAGGAGTGGCACCCACGCTTCCCTGTCAATGAGTAAGTACATCATGTGCTTCCATGTGCAACAGTCCCGTTCTAACACCTAACGCAACAGCAAAGGCAAAAGAAAGGCCATGCATCGACAAGAAGCCGCTTTGTTCACTTGCTAATGCACTTCCTCTTGGATTAAGCTGGCCATGTTCCTCACCGATGGTCCCCTTTTCCCACCGCACTGCCTCTACCTACTCGACTCCACACCGAGTGCTCATCATTCCCTCCTCCTCCACATCGATTACAATGATCAACATCTAAGTCGGAGGTCAATTTAATGGCTCATCAGCAGTTTGCATGGTATTATTTATGTTGGTCCAACTAACAAGGCTATCGCGTCACCTTCTCTCTACTCGGACAATATCCAAGTTGTTTCTCTTACATAGATAGCAGTGTTGGGGGATATATATATATATATATATATATATATAGTATGTATGGATGGTTGACTATAAGACATACAACAGAATATTTAGCTATTTGATGGGGTTTATGCTTAAACTGAGCTAGGGAAATCGACCTAGCTGGTTGCCTGTTCACAGAAATCGATGGAAGAATCTAAGTCTCTATAGTTCATGTTTCAACCCTTAGCCGTGGATATAAGTCAACAGTTCTTGTGTCTCATTTATACTTCTACCCAATGCAGCAACCTGACTCGGAGTCAACCATTAACACAACAATATCTGAAAGTTCAAAGAAAAAACATAAACTATTTCTCCCGTTTGCTTTGCCTATCTCTCTCGTTTTGTTTGTTTGTGATCTGACTTGTGCCATATATTTTCTTATCATATCTCTGAATCTACTTAAATCTGCTCTCCATCGAGAGTTGCATAAAATGGAAATTTTCAATTATTTTTACGGCCAGTAACATTTTTTTTCCACGTTAGTTGGTGACTTGCCGCATCTGTGTTTCTAAATATTATATGCTCACATAGAAAGCAACAATATAATGTCCACTGTATCCTCAAATTAGAGATGACAATGCACTGTCTTCTAAGGAATGGAACTACATAGAAATGTATCGTCACCATCGCATGTTGCAGTTGCAGGCAAATCACAATAGTCCGGCAATCACCAACCGGACAACATTTTTTCTTTTTTTTTTTGGGGCCATTTCCCTAAAAAGAATCCTTATTTTGGATATTTACCAAATTAAAATTTCTCATAATTTTAATTTTTTTTTCCAAAGAGCGCTCCCCTTTTGATTTTTTTTTTCAAACAGTACCTCTCATTTGAAAAATACTATAAATATCTCTTGTCAACTCTTCCCACCAATTTTTTAATAATAATTATAGTAATTTTATGGAGGTAACATGCTATTAAAAATACTATAAGTGATATTGTCTTTTTGATTATCATTACTCGTAGATCATTATGATATCATAGTTTGACAGAAATTAGAAGTTTATTTGAATTATTTATAATATTTTATAGTATTTTTATTATGATGATCAAAAATATCATAATAAGATAATTTTTGAATTCCATTTAAGCGATGTTGTTTCTTAACTATTATAAATATATATATATATGTTTGAATTTTAATATAATAAAAATGATTTCTACTATGTTTTGATTCATTTATAGTGTTATAAAATAGGCCTTATATTATTTTTGCTATAATGATCATAATAAACTAAAACGGGTGGAAAATGTTTTCGAGTGACAATTTAAATATTTTTTGAATTAGGAAAAAGTGTTTTAAAAAAATAAAATGCTTTGTTTGAAAAAACTTCCAAAATGAAGGAAAATCACCTTTTTTCTTCTTTAAATCATAATCTTTAATATAAATACTTACTAGTCATGTTTCGTCGGAAGGATCAAAACATGGCTAAGCAAAGAAACAAGGACAAGAAGCAGGTCTTCGTGTAGCACAATGTGGCACGCATGCATGCATGCATGCACGCAGTAAAACCCGGGCACAATTGACGTGGAGCGGCAGCAGTCAAATCCTCGGGACAGTTGTCAGTAGAACAACACGTCACACTCTCCGGCCCACGTGCCAGAGCTGTCAGACACGTGCCCCGGAAATGCCGCGGCCTCTGTCATGAGCCCACGTCCAGCTAAACGACAAAATGCAGCCATGCTTTGGAATTTTCGCCCCCGCTGTCTAACATGGCTTTTAGCAGCATCACTTCCTTTCCTTTCCTCTCTCTCTCTCTCTCTTAAGTCTTATCTATATATCTTCCTCCCTTCACGCTTCATTTATAGTCTCGTTCGCCCTCTCCTTTCTTCAAGCCGCATTGCTCTCGTTCATCTTCTTTCTTATGGGAAAGGCATGGCTAGAGGAGGCAAGTTGGAGACAGGCTGGATTCCATAGGTTGAACCGATCCACACGCCATGGGATCTGTGGCATGAGCCGCCGAGGGAAAGGGAGGCGGCCTTCGCGTGCGGTGGACAGGAGGGTGAGGACGCTGCAGAGGCTTGTGCCCGGCGGAAGGCGGTTGCAGCAGGAGCAGCTCTTGCTGCGCACCGCCGACTATATATTCCTGCTGAGGCTGCAAGTGCATGTCCTGAGAGAGCTTTCCAAGTTGTACCTGCCATGAGCTATATGTATATAAATGGATGGTTTAAGGGAATATAAGACGTGTTCCAATTACAGCGGTTTTTGATTCATGGAGTTTTCAGCTTAATTGATTGATTAGTTGTGGATGATTAGCTGCTTCATATTGTACGATCTTAAGATCAAATGCTTCCTTAATTCTTTCCCTTTAAATCCTGTCATATTGAGTTTACTTAATGCGCCTAAGATAGTTGTTGACTTTTGTTTCATGATATAAAGCAGATTATGTGCATACAATTCTGGAAGAGCTCTTGATTTTTTTTCTCTACCCTCTCTCTCTCTCTCTCTGTAGATCTGTGTAAAAGAGAGAGAGAGAGAGAGAGAAGGTCTAATGTCTTCTTTGAGGTCATTCCTTTTCCCTCTTTAACATACTTTTTTCTGCTGAGAACTTAGCATTCGAGTTGGTGTCAGATCTGTGTAGAAGATGGATAGACCAATCTCTCTTATGGATTCGTATGCAGAAATTTAAAAGCTTTTCTTTGTTTCTCTGTGTCTCTGTTCCTTTATATATGTTCGTATGGAAATCAAGGATTCATCAATTTTAGTACATATAGATGATGATTTATAGTTTTTTTCATGGTCCATGCGTGGGCATGAAGATACTTCATACTAGAGTTCTTTTGGTTGTGTTATGCATTGAATTATTTCGACTTGAAATGAGAATGAGAATGATTTCAATTACTCTGTGATATTCCAGCTAATGGAATTGACTGACTGACTTTTCACAGACAGATTTATAGAGAGAGAGAGAGAGGAAATGTGGGAATCATCAATATCTTCCTGTCAACTTTTTGCCTTTTCTTCATGGATCAGAGAGTATGAGTTTGAGTCAAACAAGGAGAAGAAAACAAAGAGAAAGAGAAGCCTCTTAGTTAGTATGTATATATGAAAGGCAAAATAATAAACATCAGGTTCAATTCATTTTTACATATAGGTAAAATATACATGCTAATCTAATCATTTTGGTTTATAATTAATGATAACATATAAGGCTTCATATTTAGATTTAGCCTCTAACAAATATTGAAGGTTCCAGTAAACCTAACTTTGCTGGTCCCTAAGAAAAAGCTCAGATTTATAGCAACCAATAACTTGCAATGATGCTACTTTGGCAATGGCAACCTGACCTGTTATTCCATGCTTCTCTTTGGAGTAAAGGAAGAAACGAGACAATCAACACTATACCCACCCACCGTCCAATAATGAGAAGGATGCTTGGAGACTCCTTGTATGTTTCTTGGTTGTTGTTTAACAGGTACAGGCATTTCCCCAAAGTGAAAAGTGTTGGATGAGAAGAACAAAGGAAGAGAGAGGGTTTGGAAGCTCCACCACATACCTATCTATCCATGTACCGATCAATATGTGTTGCTGCTAACCTTGCATGCATGCAGTTCCAACAATAACCTATTTTCCCAGTGTTGAATGTTGAAGTCATATGGCTCACTCACTGTATTATTGCTTGAAAGTTTGGTTTTGGTAGAGAAATAATAATAATAATAATAATAATAATAATAATAATAATAATAATAATAATAATAATAATAATAATAATAATAATAATAATAATAATAATAATAATAATAATAATAATAATAATAATAATAATAATAATAATAATAATAATAATAATAATAATAATAATAATAATAATAATAATAATAATAATAATAATAATAATAATAATAATAATAATAATAATAATAATAATAATAATAATAATAATATAATAATAATAATAATAATAATAATATAATAATAATAATAATAATAATAATAATAATAATAATAATAATAATAATAATAATAATAATAATAATAATAATAATAATAATAATAATAATAATAATAATAATAATAATAATAATAATAATAATAATAATAATAATAATAATAATAATAATAATAATAATAATAATAATAATAATAATAATAATAATAATAATAATAATAATAATAATAATAATAATAATAATAATAATAATAATAATAATAATAATAATAATAATAATAATAATAATAATAATAATAATAATAATAATAATAATAATAATAATAATAATAATAATAATAATAATAATAATAATAATAATAATAATAATAATAATAATAATAATAATAATAATAATAATAATAATAATAATAATAATAATAATAATAATAATAATAATAATAATAATAATAATAATAATAATAATAATAATAATAATAATAATAATAATAATAATAATAATAATAATAATAATAATAATAATAATAATAATAATAATAATAATAATAATAATAATAATAATAATAATAATAATAATAATAATAATAATAATAATAATAATAATAATAATAATAATAATAATAATAATAATAATAATAATAATAATAATAATAATAATAATAATAATAATAATAATAATAATAATAATAATAATAATAATAATAATAATAATAATAATAATAATAATAATAATAATAATAATAATAATAATAATAATAATAATAATAATAATAATAATAATAATAATATCATCCTCGGTACATATAATTAGATGGATTCATTTTACATCAAATCAAAGTATGAATTCATATTTACAATACAAGCAAAGAAGAAGAAGAAGTATTATGTATGAAGTCATTCAACAACACATAAAACAAAACAGATATGCAGATGGCACAGTAAGCAACATGTTTTTGCAGACCAATTTAGCTGCTATGATTAAGAATATAATAATAGCCACGAGAAGATGGCTCTCATGTGCATTCCCCACCGATCGAATGGATTCCCATTGTTCAATAGAGAAATAGTGGGAATTAAAGAACAAAAGCAGCACCCCTCTACTTCCGATTACCATAATCTTTCTTATTGTCCTATGATTTGGAACCCAATAATTTGCTTCCAAATCTTGACGACCATATGGCAGTCGAGCAGAAAGTTACTATCTGTTAATTCTTGTGTTTCTGAAACCCAGTAATGCTGTTTATGCGGAGAAACAAGCAGCAGATTTTTCTTTTTGCGAAAGTAAATCAATGGATAATGCCCCTCCTCGATTGGAGATTGTGAGCTTACAGTCTTTGATGCACCTTAATGTGAATAAAGGAATCTGAGTTGAGAAGCACAAGCAATTGATAACATGATGCCACCATGCATGCAAGAATGCACATTTACCTGAGTTGGGTAGTTTGCCGCAAACCAGAACCATCAATAATATGATCGATCATTCACAAAACAACCATTTTCCAATCATGAACTTGGTGGGTCGACAAATCATGAACTTGCATTGTATAATGCATCACGAGCACATCGATGACCAGCGTTCTCCAATCGACTCCGGAGTATTTATCCATTTCAGACACACACTGGGAAGACGAGAATCATATGCACACCGACGTTGCTTTACATATAGCAACAACGGATTCGCCGCGTTTGTACATACGAAAGTGTGTCAGAATGAGAGGAAGAGTAAAACCAAAGGCGAGACTTTTGGAGCAATCGATGAGGGCACAACACTGAATTAATTGGTTGAATCATCCTCTTCGCCTTCTCGGATGTGTCGACAGAAACTACGGCTACTGACCAGTGGATACAAAATCATCCATCCCTCCCTCCCAAGACAAATCATACGAACTCGTTAAACAAATTGGTGGGCAAAACACAAAAACACTTGCGATAGAAGCAGGAACGTAGACACATCTAATTATAGATATCAATCAATGATGACACACATGATTGTAGCAGGTGGCAACGAACCTATTTCATTCCATCAGCTATAAAGATTGCAGGGGAACGAACCAATGCATGATGAAGATGAAGATGAAGATGATGATGATAGTCTTATCTTTGGGCCCTACACATGAAGTTAGCTTTATGCATAGTGGGTGGCAACTCTGATATGGTAAATATTCTCTCCGAATGCATTAGGTTTATCCTTATTCAAATAGATTCTATTAATTATTATTATTATTATAGTCTGAATCGAGTACAAGAATCAGCAATAGATCACATCACCTTTCCTAAAATCAAATATAATCAGAATTAACAATACACATTAATAAATAACAGAAGACGTCAGGACGTGCGAGCGAATGAAAGCTTCCTCTCACCACCCGGTGCTCCAAACCGTGTGTAACGGTCAAAACCCCCTCCTTTCCTTGTCGTCTCTTCCCGCCACCTCTCTTCTACTGTAAACTAACGTCCTTCTCTTTCGACACCACTGCTTCCTTTTACTTTGCTTATCCTGCACGTACTCTTTGCTTTCCTTGCTATCCTTTCCCTTCTCTTCCCTTTACTCCTTTTTTGCCGGAACTGTGACTCGGTGGTTGTTTGCTCTCCCACCCTCACTTACCTTTCATTCTTAACTCCCAAGCGAGTCCTCCTGGGTCTGCCCCGTCCCTTTCTTCCCAGTCTCACTCTGCATCGGCCTTCTCCCTTATCTATCTCCCTTCTCCTTCAGGCCCCCCTCAGGGAATTGCAGCAGCCTTCCCCTGCCAAAGCCGATGCGTCTCTGCGTTTCCCACCTGAGGTGCGTGGGCATTGATTGCCACGGTCATTTTGGCTTTGGTCTCGGGTTCTTTGCCGGGAATAAGGGCAACTTCCATGTTGTTCCCGCGAGATGAATGTTACGTTGCTTACTTTCTTGTTTTCCTTTTATGATTTAGTTGGATTTCTCCTCGCGCAAGTCATTCTCGTTCCAAGATTGTTTTATCGTTCTGATGGTTCGTATCTTCTCGTCTTCTGATTTTTGAAATGTGTTTTGCACTGTTTTTGACGTCCCTAATATGTTTGACGGTTTTGATACTCGAGTCCTGTTTATGTGATGCTCACTATATTGGATTTTTAGCTGACGGTGGGCTAATTCTTTTTCTTGAAATCAGGAATTCTGCGTTTTCTGCGATTTGATTCAGCCTTTTCGAGGGGTCGATATGCCTTTCAACGTTGTTTCAGCATGGAACAAGAGAAGAAGAAGAAGCAAATCCCACGATCATACGGACCCTTGTACGTGATATCATTCATTCATTTTTTTTCTTGTTGATTTTTAAGAACGATGCTTCTTCTCGAAACGAATCTCTTCATCTCTTGACAGGGATATATGAGCCTGTTGATTATTGGCAACTTAAAGGACAAAAACCCTCTTTCGGAAGGCGCAATTGCTCATCTGTTTTCACTCTCAGGGAAATGGAGGAGGCAACATCTTCATTCAACGAAGAGAACCTGCTCGGAAAAGGAGGATTTGGTCGGGTGTACAAGGGAATTCTGAGGAATGGAGAGGTTCGTGAGTATCGCCATTGTTTTCATGCAAGATTAGGCATCATTTTCAGATTCCTATGCCAGTAGGAACAACACACCTTCATTTTCCCACTTTGAACTGTTTTATGTTCGTCATGGAGAAATTAACCGATTTCCACTTCGATTCCATGCATCACCACCTCAAAATCGACAAGTTCTTATATTCGTCAAATGTGATCATTTTGGTTCTCGATAACTTTGTTCTGAGTTTTCTAAGACGGTGAAGTATCAAAGAGAAGTGGATTTCGTGCAGACTGTCGGCAAGTCGGCACACACCTGCTTTGATGCTTTCTCATACTGACATGTATCGAACGATTTATATATAGGTTGTTGCGATCAAGAAGATGGATTTACCTCCCTATAAACAAACTGATGGTGAACGCGAGTTCCGAGTAGAAGTAGACATCTTGAGCAGACTGGAACATCCAAATTTGGTAACACTGATCGGATATTGTGCTGACGGGAAGGATAGGTTTCTTGTCTACGAGTACATGCCGAATGGAAACCTTCAAGATTATTTGAATGGTTGGTTCCATTAAGTGGCGCAGTATCATCTTAATCCGTTCTGTATAAACATCATTCTTAATCAAATTTCTCCCGTCCATTCGTAAGGAATTAGGGAAACAAAGATGGACTGGGCTTTGAGGCTGAAGGCAGCACTTGGAGCAGCAAGGGCTTTAGCTTATCTCCATTCCAGTTCTGCTGCTGGTATTCCTGTTGTGCATAGAGACTTCAAATCGACCAACATTCTCTTGAATGAATACTTTGAGGCCAAGGTAATGAAGAGATTATCAAGTATCTAATGCAACCTGTGGTGCTACAGTGTTGCATGGCATGACTGTGATGATTGCTCAAACTCCTCAGATTTCTGACTTTGGACTTGCTAAGCTAATGCCAAATGGTGAGGATATATATGCAACCACAAAGCTCCTAGGTACTTTTGGCTACTTCGATCCTGAGTATGCATCGGTATGCATCTACTTCCTCTTGATTTCTTAGTGAATTTTATGATTCATAACTGGTTTCTAAGCTTTGCTGCAATCTCTTATTACAGAATGATGTTTCTGAACTACCCTGCTTCATGCTTTCTTCCAATTAGAATAGATTAATGTATCAGAGTTGACTTTTCGGTGGCTAATCCTTTGGAAAAACAAATGAAGACGATCGATGTTGTTTAATTAGTGTTCTAAATTCGGATACAATGACATGAATGCCTAAGTGAAGGTTGGATGTCTGGAAGGCAGTTTATGTTCAGCACTCTTCCCCTCCTCTTTTCTGCTCCTCGGAAGAGAGTCAAATTTCAAAGAAGAAACATGTTCAAGTTTTTTCTTTTTCTTTTTTTGCTTTGAATACTTTCCAACTTCAGTGAATGCTTTTATCTTATAGACATGCAAGAACAATTGTCCCGCATAAACAATAAAACCTAATCGATTGAAGTTTATAGGCTGAAATGTTGTCTGAATACCGATTTCAGGCAATAATTTCAACTTTTTGATTCCACAGTAAACAAAAAACAAAAAAGTATTATTTGCTTAACTAATCCTTCTGTATATTTAGTTATACAGTGCTTTCTTTCTTATAACTAACTCTGCAACACCTACAGAAAGCTTCGACTTCTAATAAGATTTCCTTAATTTTTACAGACAGGAAAGCTCACCTTACAGAGTGATGTCTACGCCTATGGCGTCGTCCTGCTTGAACTGTTGACCGGTCGGACAGCAGTAGAACTCAACCGGGGTCCTTGTGAACAAAATCTTCTGTTACAGGTACAGGACTTTGAATTGTAGGATAACCTACGGGTAAATGCAGTAAGCTCATGAAAGGCTTACGTGTTCTAGGTTCGACATCTATTAAATGATCGAAAGAAATTGCGAAAAGTGGTTGATCCTGACATGGCTAAAAGCTCATATACCATGGACTCCATCTCCATGTTTGTAAGCCTTGCCGCACGCTGTGTCCGCATGGAAAGCAGCGGGAGGCCATCCATGGCAGAGTGCGTGAAGGAGCTGCAACTCATCATATGCGCCAATACGAGAGTATAAACAAACCATGTTGTGAAGAACTCAGATTTGTAGGAACAGGTTTTTGTATGTCAAGCATCCAATCGAAGATTTCTTTTGCCTTTTTTTTTTAATGTCATTCGAGATACAGCAAACGATTCAAGACACAGTGTGAATAGTAGGAGTGTTGTGTTTCGGAATCCATTTCTTTCTTGTGAATGTTTGTTTTCCTTGATAACTTGTTGTTCTGTGAGTAAAGGTTTTGGGTGGAGACAGAATGATGGATACTTAGCACGATCTCCATCAACAAAAAAATACAGCCTCGAAGTTGGCATTCCTAAATCTGATTGATGTCTTAGTCATGATTAATTCTCTCAGAATTAGATTCGAGGAAAACTATAGTTTCCATCCATGTTTTGACTCCTCACCTGTGACTTTTTCTCGACCTGCAGAGCCTGGACTTCCGGGATGATCATTTCAAACTCTTAAATAAGACATATGAATGGGATTCAAGAACCAACAAAATGTTATGGAATTTACTGAATATGAATGATAAAACAAATGTACAGAATAGTCGACTAAGAAGGTAGAAAATTTTTCTCCAGAGTCGCAAGCAGTAGATCGCTCCACATATCAATAGGCCCAGGCAAGCACCAGTGCAAGCAGTCATTGACACTCGCCTTTGATTTCTTGGTCCAGTGATCCCCAGGATGCGCGTCAGCCCTCAGCATCATAGCTTTGGTGACATCCAATACCCCAAACCTCATCTTCCCTCCACTCTCTTGCTGTCTTACTCTCTCCATCTCTTCCAACTGAATTTTTCTTATCTCCCAGGCGATATCATCCAGGAGTATCCGAGTCTCATTCAATGGCTGAGTCCTATTGCAGTATCCTCCGGTGAGCCAAGAGCCATTCTCGAAGTGTGACGATGTGAAGGTCCTCAAGAAGGTGACAAGCCCTTCACAATCCTTGCATGAACTTATGTGCTGCAGGGCTGTTCTGAGCGCCCTTCTGATGGTCACAGTGACGTCGAACTCTGTCAGGTTTTGCCCCCTGCAGTTGACGCAACCGATCATCTTTCCCTCTTCATACAAATGGATCCCTCTGAAGAACCAGTTGCCACCGGAGAGGACGGCATAATCTACACCAGGAAGCTTCTCTGCCCAATTGGTGCTCACCTTGTCCAGGTGAATCTCAAATGAGTTTGAAGCTGTTCCATTTATGATTCTCGGTCTCGCTTCTACGAAATACTCTGTCCACATGACCATGAGGGTGAAATCATGCGGTGGGAAGTACCATGTCACGTATTTCCCACTCGAATCCCTGGAAACTTCCCTTGGAGTCTCTGCCTGCACCACAAGTAGCACATCATGTTGTAGTCGTAGCTTCAGTTAATCTCGGGCGTCGAATTAGCACCAGCAATGAAGGCATAAGATATCACCTGAGACAGGAGGCATAGCAAAGAATCGATCTGATTCCGGGCCAGGGAGTCTCCGATGAAGGCCATCTTCTTCGCTCTAACTATGTTCAAGAACGTCTCGGGCTCAAACCTCGGTATGTCGCAACTATCCGGTTGCCATCTCCAATACAAATAGCTCTGATCCTTGCCATACTTGCCGCAGTTATTGATATCAGGGTACGTCGGGCATGTCAGGTTGGTGTACATCGATGCTCCTGCTTCTTTCACCCACTTGCCCTTCGATGTGTCGCATTGCTCTTCGTTGCCATCTGCACCGACAGAAGAAGGAAGTTACCATCATAATGCATCGACACTGCCGAGCAGTGGAAGAAATGTGGTGCAGTGAAGTTACCAGCAGAGAGTTGTGGGGAGGAAGAACTGTTGTGCACTGACATCACACCGCTGGTGTTAGCAGGGAGAGAAGGGCTTTGGTTCGAGACATCACTGGTGGTGACGAGAGGGCTTTGGGTGAGAACAGCTTTGATACTGATGCTGAAAGTGGAGGATGAATGCATGATGAATAGGGCAAGGATGGTGGAGACGACCAGTAGCCACAGCAGAGGGCCGACCTTCTTCTGGATCACACTCCACTCCATGCTGCAGTGGAACTTCGGCATGGAGGAAGGGAGAGAGAGAGCAGGAACCATCTTAATGGACATGGCATGGGAGCCCAAGCGTATGTGGAGCATTCAGAAGGGGTGGGCACAACCACTATCGACCTGCTTCTTCCCTTGTTAGCTCAACTGATGAGGAAATTGCAGAGGACGAGTGATCTTGGGTTGTATGGAAACTTGGTTTGCTTCCCATGGTAGGTAGGTAGAACTGGTGGCGGAGTTGCCTTCATCATCAACCTTGGTTTCACTACCAAATCAAAACTGGGAAGAGACACCATTGCCGAACATTGTTGTTATGGACTCAACCTCGACACCTACCACAGAGCTCCCATAGAACTTGTCTTTGCAGTTGTCACCATTGCTGAACATTGATGTTATATCATAGTGTGTCCATATTCATTATTGCTTTCAAATAAGCTTCTCTTCGCAGCCTCCTTTCAACGGAGGCAACATCTTTTCCGGTTAACTTGGCAAAATATTAATCTCTATTCTAAATTACAGAATATTAGCATATATGCACACTGAAAAGTGTAGAAGAAGAAAAATATAGGTCAGTTGTTAGGAAGATGCAGTTGGATTATGATGATATATGGCATTTTGTCTCATATAGCATTCTAAGCCATCATCAGCAACTAAATCTAAGGGTGCCTCATAAAGATTCTCATTGGACACAGAAGCAGGAAGCGAAAAAAAGCTGATTGGAGAGAACTGAGTTCAGTAGAGAAGGTTCATAGTACAAACAACAAGAAATATATTTGTACAATGAAGACGCATTATGGTCTCACGAAAAGTGCTGTAGTTTACTTGAGATTGGTCACCATGGTATCTTTAATCTTTAACCAATGACACAGCACATCTGAGGAGGATAATGCCAAGCAAGAAAGATATAATCGATCCAATCCATCCAGGAATTCCAACAGTCGATAACCTGGATAGAAAAGCCACGTTCCAAAATGCTAAGCACAGTTTGCAGCATCAGCAGTAACCATCGGTAGAGGTGTAGCAGAAAGTATCAGAGGAAGAAGTACCCAACTTTTCATTGGTCGATGGATCACACGGTTGGGTGTGGGTGCATTAGTTTACCTAACAAATGTATCAAGCAACACCATTAATGGCATGAACACAACGAAACACCATTAAGTACTCCTCGGCTGTGACTTCTAACTCCAGTTTACACGTTCGTGCTTGTCTTGAGGAAAGTGTTTGGAGCGAATTTAGGCTTTCCATTTTCCTCTTATTTGCTTTGTTGTTGGAGCAGAAAGATCGCTAATAATGACACAATCTGTCTTATTTGCCAATGATTTGGGCCAAATCATTCGTCAAACTATTTAAATTAAAATTGATAATAATATACTCATCATATTCTTATATGTTATTCATAATTTTATTTATTTTTAATATAAAATTAATCGAGATAATATAAATAAATATATAATAATAATAATAATAATAATAATAATAATAATAATAATAATAATAATAATAATAATAATAATTGAGAAGAAGCCTTAGCCCCATTAGATGATTAGCCTTTGAGATAAATATCAGAAAAAAAAGATGAACAACTTACTATTATATAGAAGGACATATTCCTTGTTCTCCTAGGAATAAAGACTATAATATATATCATATGGTTCTTTTTTATTTTTTAATAAAAAAACAGATTATCTATATCAAAGTATTATAAAAACACTTGTGTATTAATAATAATATAATAATAATAATATAATAATAATAATATAATAATAATAATAATATAATAATAATAATATAATAATAATAATATAATAATAATAATATAATAATAATAATAATATAATAATAATAATAATAATATAATAATAATAATATAATAATAATAATAATAATATAATAATAATAATAATAATAATATAATAATAATAATAATAATAATATAATAATAATAATATAATAATAATAATAATAATAATAATATAATAATAATAATATAATAATAATAATAATAATAATAATATAATAATAATAATAATATAATAATAATAATATAATAATAATAATATAATAATAATAATATAATAATAATAATAATAATATAATAATAATAATAATAATATAATAATAATAATAATATAATAATAATAATAATATAATAATAATAATATAATAATAATAATATAATAATAATAATAATATAATAATAATAATATAATAATAATAATACTAAATAAATTAATAATAAATATACAATTAAAGAGAATATTATATTAATATTGAGATACATAAGTGAGATTGAAAGATGAGTTTAGACCAAAAATATTATTTTTATCATACCAAATAAAACTAAATAAAAGTTGCTATAATATTATAATTATATTTGTAAAAAATTAAAATGATAATTATTTAAGTTTTTTTATAAAATTTATGATAATTTAAGATTGTTTGGTCAACTAAATAGTGAAGTAAAACTTCTTTGTAGAATTATGTGATGGTTTGATACGAATTAATTCATTTGATTATAAAGCAAATTATTAAATTCTTAGGTAAAGTATAATTTATTTTATGAGATATTTTATCATACTTTTTTTTATAAATTATTATAAAGATATAATTTGTAATTAAGGCATCTCATAACCACCCCAAATTTGATAGGTGTATTGCTCCCTAACACACTCGATCATTAAGGAATATGATCTTTCATTTACATCTTCATTTTTTAGTTCAATCAGGTAAGTATAAGTTTAATTTGTTGCAAAATAATGATTATATAATTATTATATAATATATTTTAAAAAGCATGTTTTGAATGATATGACTATCATGAGTTAGACATGAACTAAATATGAATATATATATATATATATATATATATATATATATATATATATATATTATAAGTATAAAATATATAAATTGTGATGAAAATGTATTGTATGCATACATATACAATAACGTGCAGTGTGAGAGTGCATATATTTTGCAATGTAAAAGTATATGTATGTATTATAGTATGCAGTGTGAAAGTGCATATATATATATTATGACATGCGGTATGAGAGTGCACATATGTGTTACATGTTGTGTATGAGTACACGTATATATTATGAAGTGCGGCGTAAGAGTGCATGCATATATTATGATGACGTGCGATATAGGAGTGCACATATATGTTATAATATGAAGCATAGAACTCTATGAATTTAATATGTTTTCTACATGTATACATAACATTTTGAATTATTTCAATATAAAATTTTACCTTTTTAGTTTGCATATGTTATGCTGTAGGATTATACTTGCTAAAGAAGTCATAGGATTGAGGTTTCTACCATTAAGTATCTTATGTGAATAATTTTAAAATATTATATACATAATATAATGTATACTCACTTAAATAAAGTTATAAAGACTTATACTTTTTGAGTGATTATTCATTATAAACCCTATCTTATATATAAGGATACTAATATGTCACATAAATAATTAGGTAGGACAGTAAGCATATGTAAGCCCGTGTAAGCATAAATATGAATGATGACCTCTATGAATATTTTGTATATATAACTTTAGACATATTGTAGGAAAAATCTTATCATTTTATTTATTAAGTTAGCATGTTTTAATTTTAAAATTGTTCTACTTTCCGCTATGGTCCTATAGATGACAGTAATAAAAATTTAAACGTGGCATCCTATTTTAGTTATACATATAGAGTGAGAGTGAAACTAGGAGTAAGGTGATATACATTAATGATATACAATTGTTATGATTCGTATTGATAATAGACTTAATATTATATTATTATATTTATTAGACTTATTATCTTATGTTTAAAATCGCACGCATATAAATGTTTCTTTAAAATTTAAAAATCTAATTAGATAAAATTATTTTTAAATAAATTTTATTTTATTTATTTTAATTTTAAACCCTTTTTATCTATCAATTAATATGCTAAGTGGGAGAATATTATATTTTATAGTCTTAATTAATTAGTTAATATATACTAAAATTTTAATTGAATTATGATTAAAGTTATTGGCTAATAGAAAGAAAGTTCACTTATGTTAGGACACTTTAGGAGATGACTTAATTATCTTTTCTAGATTTTCTACCATCGCTTATATATAAATAGGACATTTTAGATATCATATCATCATATAGATAGGACATTTTAGATTTCTTTTCTCACTTTGATATGTTTATGCTCTATCAATTACAATGGTTCTAAAAATAGAAAAATAGAAAAATAGAATAATGAGAGTTTAGCTTCTTTTCTATGCAAATTTATGGTGCATGTAGATCATGGTGTGATGCAATGTAGATCATGGTGCGTTGTTTCGTAACATGTGAGATATCCTATTGATTATCGTATTCAAAGTAATGCCTTTGTATCTTTAATCTATGATAGTTTATTTCAATCTTAATATAAATTTTTTACATGTTAATTTTATTTTTTACGAGAACTAGTCAAGAGTCCAGCATTAACAAATCTTATATTTTTTGGGATGTTGTTTTGATTGAAGTTAAAGGATAAAATGTATTACCAATAACTCATGATAAAAAGTGTGATAAGCGAATAAAATTTATTTTCGAAGGATATGTACGTAAATTTGATACTTAAAAGTTTCAAATAGGTTTGCATCAGATATTAAAAAATATTTATTTTTTGATATAATGGATCTTTATTAGTTGATTATTCAGATTATTATAATATTATAGATTTATAATTAATTTACTTGAAGTTAGGAGTCTACTTATAGTATTTCTAAGTAGACATTATAATGTTTTTATTGTGATGGCTAAAACACTATAACAAGCCAAATAGATCCAAACATTATAGACAAAAAAAAAGAATAATTTGGATTTTTTTTAACTAGGAATATTATTTGAAAAAAATAAAATAAAGTGTATTACTTAGAAAATATTAAATATATTAATTTTTTTTGAAAAATCAACCTATTTGTAATCTCTTTAGGTATGATATTAGCTCTCACTCTCTTAGCAACTTTCAAACTTAGAAGACTTTATTCCATCTCAAGCATTTGCCAAAAATTTATAGAATATTATCTAAGTCGAGTGTCTCACTTAAGAGCAAACTTAATATATTTAATTTAGTTACTCTAAAACATATTTAATTCAGGTTAATTATATATTATCTCTTATAATTAGTTATCCTTAGTATCTCAATCCCTACATTCTTAAAAGTTATATTGAAATTCCTATGCTAACGATAGTAAAATATTAAAATCTCTACACATAGCTTAAAATATAATTTTATAATATTAAAAAAGAGAGATTTTATTAAAATAATGGATTAAATGTTTTACTTTCGTAAATATAAAAATCTTAATTTTGACCTAAGTGGACTAAGTAGACTTGATGCATTAGATTGCATTGATGATCGAAACTAGTATGATAATTTTTTTTATAAAACAAATAAACAAATCTTAACCTTCTGCTTTCGTTGTCTCTGAAAGAATAAATCTTTTTGATCCCTTCACTTTGTAAGGTAAATAGCGATTATGGCAATCATGTAGATTCGTTTGTCACGTTCTTAGCAATCGAGGAAAAGAATCATCTCACTGTATTTTGAACTTCTCAAAATTGCTGCTTTCTACAGTGTTTTTGGGACAATGGAGAATAATCTTCAGAAAACCAGAAGCAAAAGCATCACCACAAAGCTTCTTCTTCCCCAAATTATTATCTGAACCAGAGAGGATGGGCTCTCTCTCTCTCTCTCTCTCTAATGAACGTGACAATGTGAGCCATGCCAAAGATTGCAGGTTGGCCGCCAGCAACAACAGCCATGGTCCCAACTCGAAATTGCAGCATCGGCCATGGCCAAGACCATGAGTTCGTTAGCAGCAGCAGCAGCAGCAGCAGCAGCAGGAGGAGGCGCGGGCGGGAGGCCAGATGAGATGCCTTTGCTCCGTACCGCACTCGTTGAGCTGTATTGTTTGGATGTATTCCATCCCAATCTGATGCCATGTCCCCCCCCAGTCCCATTCCATTATTCTCTCTCTCTCTCTCTCTCTCTCTCTCTCTCTCTGGCCATGTATCCTGCTCACGGAAGATGAGTCTCTTCAGGCAAGGCCAAAGCAGGAAACAGCAGGAAAGGGAGTAAAGCTGCTCTCTCTCTCTCTCTCTGCGCTTTAAAGTGCTCTTGGGAACGTCTGGTTGTATGGCTCGTGAGCCATACTTTTGTGTGCTTTTCCACTCTGCCTCTCCTACAAAACGATGCTGCAAGGACATTAGCCTACAGTGCAAGAATCTGGCAACTCCATCGACAAGTGGGCTGCTCCTCTACTGCTGAAACATCTCACAATCTCCCAATTTTATAGAATGACTGCCACATTTCCTACGTCTACCATATACATATATATATGTCATATGGATGGAACGAGATGTTGATGTCACTCGAGTCACCTTCACCATTTTATAGAATCACTGATGCCAGAAAGAGTGATTCTGCTCATACATCTTAATGCATTAGCTTCAGATCTGTGCATTATCCAACCAAAGATTTGATTCATATCTGCAAAGGTAGCAACCGATGCTAACAAAAAGGCATGAAAGCAGATATGTTCTCATTCAAAAATTAATTGCTCTGATTTGGACATGAACTGTAGAGTAGCTTTTCCAAATGCATACATGTATCAATTTTCTTTTATTGATTTGGAATAACACAACCTTCAAAAGGCCCCACCAAAGACAATTTGAGGGTGCAGCCTGAAGCCAGATGAATACACATCCTCTCCAGGTTGACATGCATGTCTAAACAATACATTAAAGATCCTTAACAATCAATCACACAAAGAAAACCAATCTGCGAAAAATCTCCATAATACATACTGATGTGGCTGAGGAGGACATTGGCCCCACCGACAACAGATGTGGAGCAAACTGCCATTTGGAATCTATCCTTGCTCACATGTACTGGTTACCAGCATCTTTGACTGCCATCTCATTCTCACCCTCCGCTGTAGAAACACCCAATCAGTTGATATCTCTTTCATCCAGCAATGAGTGCTGCCTGTTGATTCTTACAGCCCCCACACCCTCCACAAACAAGATCATGTCCCTCCACTCTCACCACCAGAAAATAATGGCAGATCCCCCTCCCTCGAGAATCTGCAACACTTTGCTATCATAACCTATAAAGATAGCAAAGATCCACAAATGAAAGAACTTCAAGAAAAAAAAAGAACCAAAAATAATAATCATCCACCCAGCTTACTTCCTGGTTAGACACACAATCATAAACCAGAATCCTAATTGCTTCACTAAGATCCCCAAACTCCTCTGAAAAATAATGAGGAATCTGCAAATCCAAAAAAAGAAATTGCCTACGCACTGTAGAAATATGCAGCTGATTTTACGAAGCCCACTACCTAGGAAAAAAAAAAAAAAAAAACTTATCAGGTTTCCTGTAAACTCTCCTTGTCATTATCCACCCATCAGCAATTGTTGTTCAGCTTCCTTCTTTTATTGGGTGGGGAAGAAGAGGATGATACACTTGGCCCCATGTTCACTGGGGTGGTAACTCTGAGTTGCGGAAGAATCATTGGAGGCTCTCTCCTCATGATATCAACAGTTACTTGCTTCAGTGATTGATAGCAATCGGCAATCCCTTCCTATAATAAAGAAAAATGCAGCCTAGTATACTTTTTTCTATCAAAGCTGCACAGTTTTAGCTACTTCGAGACTGAATTTTTCTCACCTCTATTAATCCGGTGCACCACGATGCTGCAATTCCAGGATTAACAAATGTTAGATCCTTAACCTCATCAGTCGCACAAATAATGGAAGCTGCAGCAAGTGATGATGGGCGGTGACTTAGGAACTTTATGTCTGTTACACCAAATGTTTCAGCTTAAATCGAGAATGCAATTCTTAATAATTCATATTGTAATGACAATCATAATTACATAACCTTTCGTTGTTGCCAATGTAATTTCGGTGACCCGTGAAACCAAAGATCTTGCATACTTTCCTGCAGGGTCGATCTTGTGAACAAAGAAATTAATGAAAGTGAAGGGTGTCACAGATCGAAGTCTCCAGTTCAATGAGTTGAGCACAAGAAGCTCCATTCTGAGAATTGTGCGAGGTTCGAAAATGAACTTTGCACCCTCAGCCTAAGCAAATAAAAAAATGAAGATTAGCAAATACAGTTGACCACCTGAAGGTTCACTGTGTGGCAATAAAAAATTGTGTTCAGGTTTCTTTTACCTGCAAGTCTAATAGGGATGGGAGAAGGGTCTCCTCCAATTTTGCAGCCAGAGAGAGGCATGCCACCGACAGAAGTTGCAATGCCCATTCATTTTGCTGCATGGGCAGATGGAACATGTATGAGATTACTTATATTCCTAAAACAAAAAAAAATAATAATGAAAAGGTTCCATGATACAACTAATAAGACTGTGCTGAATTTTGTTCTATTTCTATGTTTGCAGATGCAGCTAGGATCATTGTCACCCCCAAGTTAGCAATTAAAAAAGTACATGTGAATGCTAACTTTGTGGAGGAGAAGACTACTATTTATTCTCCATCATCCAATCCTGTTCTTTTCCTAATTTTTCTGGACTGACCAGAAATGTTAGGTAAACCAACTCCTCTAACCTAGTGTAAATGATCACTTTCCTTTCCAATAGGGTCTCAATAGTACATAGAAGGAAGCGTAAAATTCAGGAATCCAAGTCGAAAGCATAAAAAAAAGGGCGATCAGGGAACAACCTCGCCTGCACACTCATATTTATTCATGTGCCAAAACTGCATCATCATCCAAATTGGAGAACATTTTCAACTCTTGCCTCTACAAAGAAAAACTAATAGAATTTTTTTCCTCTATGGCACAAAAAAAAAAAAAAATAGTTTTCAATATGGCTCCAAACGTTTTACTAATATTAATGAATCTACAACCACCCTTCTATCCATAATCCAGAGGAACATACTTTCTCATATACAAACTCATTGAACTCCCTTATGTGGCCAAGCTTAGTTACCTTAAGATGATACTGCAAAACAACCAACGATCTATAAAACTCATTCCTTTTAAGAATTAACATAAAACTATAATGAAATTATGAGAAGAGGAGCGAACAACATTGGGAGTGAACAAACCGGCAAGCGGTGAGAAGAGAGGAAGCGATCCAAGTAGTTAACGGCAAGATACGCCGTCAATGGACGGAAACCGTAGTACACATGCACCTGAAAAGAAGGGAAAAGAAATAACAATAGAGCACTTCAAACTTCCGCCAGACGAGGATAAGGGGATCCGGCTCGAGATAGCAAATCACTACAGAATCGAGATAGCATGCGCCGGCGGGGGACCTTGAGGATCCAGGCGACGGCCTCCTGGCGCGCCACCGAGTCGAGCGATTTGGACCGGAACCGGTCCGGGTAGTCGAACCCGGGCGAGTAGTCCGTCTCCGCCGCTATGAACCCGGCGATGGATTCGTCCGATTCATCGGGGAACTCGACCAGACCCACGGCGCCGCCCGGCGAGTTGCCGGCGAGTACACTAGCGTCTTCCCTGCACAAAAGGTCGCCGCAGGAGGCGTCGTCTGATGGCGTGAACGGCATGGTCTCCTCATTGCTTTCCCATCGTCGCGGAACACCAAAAGCCCCCACACAGAGAGATAGAGGAACACGTAGACAGAGAGAAAGAGAGACAGAGAAGAGATAAGAGTGAGTCAGAGAGAGGAAGCGGGATGGGGAAGGCCGGAAGGGGAGAAGAAGAGAATATGGTAGTGGAGAGAGAGAGAGAGAACAGATTGATGTGAGGTTTTGTTCTTCGATGTATATATTTTATGATAAGGCGATTGTGCAAGTAAAAGAATATACATATATATATATATATATATATATATATATATATATATATATATATATATTCTTAAATAAAATCATCGACTCATAATATCAGTAAAAATAATAAAAAATCTATAAATATAATCTTCTAATACTTTATAGCCAACACAATATCATAAAAGATAACTGATCATGTCAATTACGTTGATTTCAAAAACCATATAGTATTTCGGATACCTCATAAAAAAATATATTATAAATCATTCTATTGACTCCATAACTTCACTCAATATTATCTTTTAATCTTTTACGATAAACGATATAATAAAAGATAGAAGATCATATCAATTATAGTACTCATGAATAGTTATCCCATATTTAGGATATCTTATTGAATATTATAAAAATCGAAAGAAAATACTGTATATTATCCTAATGACTCCCTAATCTCAACTAACACAACTAAGAAGCTATCAAATATAATCTTCTAATATTATACGACAAACAATATCATAAGAATAATAATTTTCAAAAGCTATATAGTGTTTTGGACACCTCACAAAAAAGATTATAAATCAACCTAATAATTAACACTATGAATCACCCTAATGACTCCTAGCCTTACAAATATGATCTTCTAATACTCTATAACAAACAGTATCATAAGAGACAGAAGATCATATCAATTATAATATCTTTTAATATATATATAGTGTTTTAGATTAATCGTACAATGTTCTAGATATCTTATCAAAAATAAGATTGAATAAAAAAAATATAAATTATCCTAACTACATATCGATGGTAGTGATTCTTAAAAGCTATATAATGTTTTTTATAGCTATATACTCTTTTTTTTGAATGACACTTGGACCGATTTATATGATAGATCACAAATGTTTCTGCAGAGGTATTTTTGGGATGTTAGAAATAATGGGTGATGGTTAAGAAAAAGGAAATAGTGGGTACATATGAAAAATACCCAAAAAGATAATTATATTTTTTTTAAAAAAATTATTCCATATAAATATATATATATTCCTTCAAGTATTATAATCATTAGTTTACTTGATTGAAATAATTATATACTAAAAAATCATAACATAAATAAAGTTTGAAGCCATAGTTAATTTTAATTTATTAAAGGCTAACCTTAATACAATGTTACTCTTTTTGTAATCTAGAAAATCAAGATTTGAGTTACGAAAATAATTTTTTAAATATTTAAGAGTAAGACTATTAATAGTTACCTTAATTTTGATTTATAGTGTTTTTGAATAGGGTCAAGATATTTTTCATTACTAAAACAAAAACCCTATAACTCCATTGGAATGTATTGTAATGGAATTATAATAATGTCTCATTATCATTCCTTACTAATAAATGATTGCAAACATTGTAAGATTTTTTAAATATTTGAACCTAAAGTTAAGACAAAGTAAACAAAAAAAAAAAAAGAATTGTCATAAATTTAATCCAAAATGATTCAAATTCTCATACTAATAAATTTATAATACTCCCATAGTTATTTATTGATATTGAAAATTTTAATTGACTAAAATCGAGTTATAATATTTTTTTTCTTAATTAGGGTTATAATGTTTTAATTTGGTGACAAAAACACTATAAATCTATTCAAGGATAGATATTCTAACTAACTAAAATTTAAATTAATTAAAATTAAGTTATAATGTAGTTAAGTAATAAAAATATATTATAACCCTATTAAAAAAATGTTATAACCAGTTCGATCGAACCAAAAGGGCTGTAATTTGATACTAAATCAGTTCAATCATAATAGTTCAATTATGATGATATGATATCTGACGGTCGTAGTTCAAATGGCACCAAAATGTTAACAGAGAACCATAAAATCGAGGACGAAGCCCAGTCAAAGCGCAGTCAAAGTGGGGTCCGGCATCACACTGTTTGCACTCTGCCCAAATCAAACCCATTTCGATGACAACACTTACGGTGGAGTCGGTCGGTAACTCTTAATCCGTTTGCCTCCTCTGTCTTCTTCCCCAGCAGATATAATAATAGATCAAGTGGGGGAAGAAAACCTGCGCGCAAGAGCCATGTGAACTCCGGTCTCTATTTACTCCATTACCATCTCTTGTGACGTTTCCACTTTTGCCTGTAGCCAGCCAGCCAGCCAACCAGCCATTCACCACCGGCCATGGTGGGCAGCAGGAAGATTCCAGCAGCAGGTAAATGCGATGGGTGTTGTTGGAATGCAGTGTTGACCCTCGGTCAAACTGACAAATCTGGGGACATTATGGTATGGCTCGAGGGTTGGGAGCTTGTGCCACCAGTCTCTGCAGGGGAGTCGGTGCTTGAGAAGAATAAATGTCCGGGCTCTGTTGTCACCTTGCAGTAAAAATATAGAGTGGTTAACCAAAGCTTCATCCGATGAGGAACAACACAAGAGTTGGTGATGATGCCTCAACACTTGAGATCCAAAAGCTTTGTCAAGCCCGCCCTCGTGCCTAATAACTCTTTCTGATTTACTATGATATCTTTATTCTCGTGCAATAAAGATCTGCATAACTCAGTTATGGGGCTCTTTTATTGTTTCATGCAATTGTTCGTGCACTTAATTCATCTTCCACACGACATGACACGGTTGATGTGCCTGCAAAATGAAATCACTCGAGACCGCTTTGCCGACTTGTGTCAGGTCATTGATGAGCTGCTCATTCTCAAGGAGCAGCTCGAATGCCAGTGAGGCGCTTGTTGAAATGTTGGTAGCCACTCCCTACCAGGAACCAAACCACAGCTTGAGCATCGTTCTGAGAGTGTCCACATTATCGAGTACTGACTAACATTGCACGAACCTTCCCAGGGAACGCTTCTCTCGAGCACGAGCGCACAGCAATCTCTCTCGGCGACTCCCACTTTCCAATCCCTATAACTCCTACTCGAGTTTGATTTCTATCCCTACTCTACGAAGTTAGGTTTGCTGAGATCGGCTGTGGGTTTGGTGGATTGCTTGTTGGCCTCTCTCGCCTCTATTTCCAGATACTCTTAATGCTAGCTAGACATGGAGCTCCGAGATTAGGTATGAAGTAGCATTCGTGCATAATTCTTGAGGAGGAATAGTTTATTAAGTTAGTAGTTTCATTCTGGAGGAGGAAGAACCAGTTTTGACATCTCTACAGTTGTGATAAGCGAGTCGGAGAGCATGATGCTGTGGTCTTATAATTTGCTTCCTTCCAAGTACAGAAGCCCGACTGTTTGTCGAGCTATCTTATACGATGCTGCTTGTTTTCCGGCGGGCAGCTTCTTGCTGCTGCCATTCTCTTAATGCCGAAGCCTCGGTTCTCCTGATTTTTCGGATTAATGGATTGTCTATACATACATATATATATATATATATATATATATATATATATATATATATATATATATATATAAATATGGTATATCTACAACTGATCAGAACTACATCCGGAAGCAAAAGAATGATCATGACGGCGAAGACTTGCAAGTTGAGAGTGTTAGGCACTTCCTTCATGGTTAATCATTAACCGAAGAGAAAAAAAGGATCATTTTTTGTCTTAGCAGCTGAGACTATGTTGACAATTCCATTCTTGTCTTAAAGGTTGCTGAAAGAACTCCATGTCGCAGGGTAGTTGAGCGAGTTGGTGGTGCTCGCCTGCATGCTCTCGTGCTCGAAAGTAAAAGCTTTGGATGGACCCTGGTGATGCAGATACATTGATTGCACGAGGCCACTACACAAAAGCCATACAAGTAATGATGAGCAGCACCGTGTGAGCTTGCAGGTATCCAAACATCCAAGTGGGCGGATCTTTGAAGCATCCAATGCGGAGATTTCATCTCTCTCTCTCTCTCTCTATATATATATATATATATATATAAAATCTTTCTACGACTATTCCCCATACTGTAGGAATTCTTTGGTGATTCGAGTCAGGAGATGCCACCCTCCCCTGCTCTTCTTCTTCTTCTTCTTCTGAGCTTTCGATCTCTGCTAAAACTAATGCATATATGGTCTCAAATCTTTAATTTTACATATCTCCTGCATCATAGTATGAAAATTAAAACACATCTGACTCCTATATTTAAAATTAATGTCGTGTTATATGCATACCATTGGGGATGCTTCGATTAATAGGATTCCAAGATTCCTATTTAAGCCCAACAATTTCCGGCTACATACCAAGCAGCAATGGGATAAAGGATTGTGATGGCCGTTCTTCTAAGGCCTACGCTATGGGTCAGGATGAACCTAACTGGGTGTTGGATTTGGGCTTGCAAGCCGGGAAAGATATCATCGACAAAATTAAAAACCAAAAGCCCACCTTTCCCCTAATCAAGATTAATCGTTCTAAGCCACTTCCAATTCGGATTCAGTAATAGTATGATACTATCAACCTAGTTTGAAGACTAATGTTTTAGGCTTAATAAAGTTACTGAGCTTGGATCTTGATAGTGGTAGCTAGCGTTCATGAAATCCTGTGCTATATGGTTCGGAATCTTTACGAGCATGACGATCCCCACGAATGTTTGTGCCGTGACCTCGTCTTCGAGCTTCAATTTTGGTCACCATTGCTATTACTGTTAATGCCCAAATGCGGTCGGAAACAGTCGTCGTCGGGATTGTACTTCACTGTTATGCACCATACAGCAGCATTCGGAACCGAGAGCGTGGCACAGACACAGATGCCGGCAAATTATAAGCTGACAATATAGTATGAAGAAGGACAAAACCCAAGGAAAGCTTTTCTTCAGTCTCGGAACTTGAAGCAGTCACGCACCCAAACAATTCGACACCATACAGATAAAGAGATTGATGGCGTCATTGAGTTCGAGTGTCTTGTTGTTTGCTGCGTCGCCTCCCTCCGGTCATCATCGTCTTCGATAATCGATAGAACTAAAGTTGCCTGTTCTTCCGGTACATATGTATGCACTGTAAAAAAAACATCAACGATAGATGGATGTATAGCTCTCGTTAGGCTCGTCGATCCTCCGAAACATCTGCGGCGCTCAATACTTTTTAATGTGGAATTGATCTTAAAGGAGCAACGCCGACGATTTCAAAACCTCGAAAGCAATCTGTTGACATCCAGTGCAGACCATGTTATATGCCCAACTTGCTTGCAACTTAATTCATTGTTATCTCATGTAACCAACCTTTTGTTTGGCATGTGAAGAAAAAGGAAGGGAAGAAAGGGTTGTGTTGTCACACTGCACAAGATCTTTGCAGGATATTGATGTCATAGTGTCACCAACGTGGGGCTGCCACGCATCTTTCATTAGGAAATCTAGCACCGGACTCCTCCTCCTGATGATAGAATTGATGTAAAGGCCTTTCCCCTCCGTCACTTTAAGGGCCTGCTTGTTGCTTCTGTGTAGAGACTAATTAATTCTAAAGCTGAAGAAGAAACCATGTTGATGCTGTGTGTGTGTGTGTGTGCATGCTTTTTTGCTTGTTCACCTTTGGTAGGTCAACTCTTAGAAACAAGTGTTCAGCTGTGGCTAACAGTGGATTCAAATTCTCTTCATATAACAACTGTTGAACTCAGAGGGTTTTTCCTCATTCATGTGCTAAAGATGAGGCATCCGAACAAAAAGAAAGACGTTCTTTGAGAATTCTGCACCTTTGCATTGGGATTTTGGCCAGCATATGCTCCCGAGAGTACACGCATTTACTGCTTTTCCTATTCCCAAAGGCCAAACAAAGGTGACACGGATGAGGACTGCACAGTTACCGTTCTCATCGCCAGGGTTTGAAGGATAAGAAAGGATTCATGTCTCTGGCGACACCTCCTGGCACATGCCCCTTTCCCTTTAGTTTCTTTTGCTTAGCCCATCATTAGCTCAACCCAACCTGTGACCTGCCCTTGTCTTTTTGAAGCTGCAGTCCCTCTCTCTCTTGCCTCAGAAAAAAGAAGAACACGCAGTGACACCTTGCTGTTAACCGAGGCTGGCACGGAAAACCATGTATTCTTCGGCGTAGGGATTGGTCAGAACCAGCATGAAAGAGTAACTCGGTGAGTAACATCAGCATCCTCTTTTCAGAGGGAGGAGAGGGTTGTTGTTATGGGCTTCATGATACTTCTCCCATGTGATCATGGGAAGCAAGAGGAGCAGCGGTACCACCAACATCACCAGCCGCTTAGGGTCTCTCCTTCCTCCTCCGCACTCTTCCTCCCAAAACCAATCATGGCCTTCCCACCACCACCACCATCATCATCATCATCCACCTCTTCTTTTCACTTGGTCACTCATCATTACACCCCCATCAGCCTGGTAGAACTGATGGGAGAAGGAAGCAAAGCTTAATCAAGTTAAAAAGGAGGAGAAGAGGGGATACGATGTCTTGGACATGGGAGCTCATGGAGAGCATCGGTTCCTTCTCTTCCGGACTTCCTTTGGGGAATCAAGCGTCTTGGTCCGATCTCTTTATTCTTGGCTTACATATATGAGCAACAAAGAGCCTTATTCTAGAGTATTTCCATCCTATACACTTCATTTGTGCTTCTGTTGTGTTTCCTCTCGAGTTATCTTTTATTGAACCCTAGCAATGGTGTGAGATGGAGTCTGTTGTTTGGACTACGTCGTCTGTTAAATTTTCTTTTCGGAAGAGGGTTTCCTTCTGCAGATACTCATGAATCAATCACATCCTTGTGGAGGAGGAGGAGGAGGAGAATACAATTAATTACATGTATCTTATTTCTGTTGTATGTTCCATGATCAAGATGATGGTATTAGTATCTTCTTCTGTTTGTCTCAAAAGATCATCAAGGACATGGGTTGCATCAGTAGATATGCAAAGATCCTTGTGGAAGGAGGATCTCTAGCAGCGAAGTGCAAAGAAGGCCCTCCATATTCTACAAGGTGATTGTATTCTAGCATCTCATCTAATTCGATGCATGCAAATTAGATTCATGCATGCTCACCAATCTCCAGATTGTCAGGAAGGATACTGCATGCATGTAGTTGATGCTTGGTCGCATGCAAGTGCTTTTGTGTGCATGAAATGAAATGGTGAAAGATCCATCCATCAAAGTCATAGTCATGTTAGGCCAAGAAGATCGCTTAATTGTTTGTCCATGCTCCTTTACACACATACATATATATAGTTTATCCTTTCAAATTTAGTTTCTTCTTTCCTTCTCCAACTTAATAATTACTATAAATGCAAATTATAATGATCTCATGATATCAAGCAACGTTGTCCTCCTCCTTCTTCTTCTTTTTCTTCTTTTCTGAATGTATTTTCCTGCTGAATCAAGAAAAAGAAGTTTATTATATATCTGCTAAACAAATAAATGCTTCAAATGATGGTTGTTGTCAAGCAATTAGTAGTTTCTCAACTGTTGGGAGGACAAGCTTTTTCTTATTTTGTTTGTCTTTTTGGATAGGAAAGTATGAAGCCTAGTTGTAAACTTTGGGATTGTACATGAGATTTGAAAGTTTACTTTTGCTCTTGTTTGGTTTTTATATCAATTGTCATAATTTGATCCAATAGGATAAGTAGCCAAATAAATTGGTTGAGCCTAAACTAGTAGATCAAAATACTTAAGTTAAAATTAATAATAATAATATATCTATTATTGATCAAACCATAATCTCTATAATATAAGCAATAGCTTACTTGTAATGTCAGACTAAATCAGGAGAAGAGTGTTATAGCTTAACCATGAAATATAACTTCTGAAAATACATACAATATATTAATCCATCTCTCTGAAACAGATATATATATATATATATATATATCTATCTGTTCAGTTTTCTATATATAAATTTTCAAAAACAAAATAATTGGTTTTTGTTAAACCTGGTGGAAGTTTGTGTCTTTTTTCTTTTGTTGGATATCTACAATTTTCATATGACCGAAATTCCAGAAAAAAAAAATCTGCTTGGTCTTCTACCATGGTTATTCTTATCATTATTTAAAGATTATCCATGATCATAAACCCATAGACATGCCTTAGTATATTTCTGTGTGCATTCTACCTAATGGATACAGCAAACTGAGCATGTCCATATATTGCACACCAATTGGCTTGATTGTGGCTAACAATACCCAAATTTGATTAATTACTCAAAGAAACAGTCTCGACGGATGGCTTCTTGTCATTTTCATATATATATATATATATATATATATATAATGACCCCCCAAGCTCTACTATAAAAGGGGCCACCTAGGTATGCCCAAAGATACTGAAAAAAAAGAAGCTCGTCAGACTAGCCTATCTTGGTCGACTAGTTTGCCTTGTTCGCAATTGATACTGACTTGAATGTTGGAGAAACATTTTATTGGGATTGTCTCCTGACTTAATTTTGCAACGTCAGGAGTCTAGCTTAGCGAGTTTTCTCGAAAATCAGCTCGAAAAAAATTTGGCATCATCTAGGTGAGTGAAAACTTTTAATAATTGAAAGCCTCAATAAAAAAAATATAAAGGGGAAAGCCAAGTCCTACCTTTGATGCATCCATGCTAGTGCAAAATATGTAGCGTGGTGCATCTAGCTCAAACTTGAATAGAATGTGATAGACCTCCCGGAGAATATCTAGGTTGGAGGCCTTTATTATGAGTCAATGTCAAAAGACTCCACACTACGTGGCGGAATCACACTACATGATAAATTTGCCTCTACTAGGGGGGTACCCTCCATCGAAGTGGTTGAATCGACTCCTTCTATGACTAAAACTCCTACTGTTGACACCAAGGGAGGTGATAAGGACAACATCCTATTCGAGTCTAGGGTGTTGGAGGAGGAAGTTGAGAAAGACATTGCAGACTTTTAAACATGATTGTTGGGATACTTTAGGAGTTCATTTGCAAGATTCTTTGATTGCAAGTGCAGGTGAGAAATTCTTGAAGCAACCAATGAGTATTTATATGAGATGAAGATGATGTGCTGCCTACCCGACCATCCCTTCAACTCCTAAACACTTCGAGTAAGGTGGGACATGCGGCACCATCAACACAGCCCAAAGATGCATGACATCATCCTTAGGCTTTAATGGTTAGATAGATTGTCATTGTGAATGTGATTGAATCTGCCATGATTTACATAATGGTCACACGACAATAGGTCATTTAGCACGACCCCTCTTGGTTGGCGGGTGGGTATGACATATACAACCATATCCGAATCTACTCATATTCTCTCGCTCATCGATGGGGTGGCATGCCTTGCATGTGCATTGGTTGGATCCTTGCGTCGTAGTACAATAGTGACACTTATAACACATGCTACCACACCAGTCTTGTGGTCCCTTTGTGTGCCCCATACATATTCGCTTGACCTTATCATGCTATCGCACCAAGTCTTTTGGCCCTCTATACACCATCGTGCTTAGTCACCTAATCTTTTTGAGCTACCACACTTGGCCCCGTAGCCCTTCGTGCACTCCTACGCTTATTTACCTAACCCTATCGTGCCACCACACCCAACTTTCTAAGTGCGCCACCATATCAAGTCTTCTAAGTGTGCCATCATTCCCGATCACTTAATCCTATTGCACCTAGTCTTTTGGCTCTTTGTGAGCCATCATACCTGACCCTATGGCCCTTCATGCACCTTTGCACCTAGTCATTCGGCCCATAGTGTGCCACTTAGCATAGCTTCTCAATCATGTTCACGTCGTCGCCCTTGATTTTCCTAAACTAATGCACCATCGTTCATCGAAGCCCCAAATCTTCGACCCTCACGTAGGATTCTAGTAATCATTGGAACTATGTCATTGCCACTTGGTTGATGCACTTTATCACAGAGTCGCAACCGGTCATGTTATTCCACTTCACCACCATTGCAAGTCAAGTAGACTATGTTGGGCAAATTGACTTATGCCAACTTCATGGGAAATTCAGTGTCATATCTCTTGTTCTCTTATATAATTAGGCCTTTTAGTGAATAATATTTCTTGACCCGAATTTACAGACTTCACTCGGGAAGTGAGGGGCATATGTTATATTAGATATGATATGACTGACACGTTAACATCACATACAGCTAATGTGTCATCACTTTAGTTACCAATGTCATTTATTACCCAATAATAATCTTATCTCCATATGAACGTACTATCAATTGACATGTGGTCGAGGTCAAATTTCTATAAACAATATGACTAATTGATGAATGATTTATTGCCTATTATAAGTAATTACAATCAATAAACGTAATTATCCTATCATGTATATATGGTCTAATAGCTCATAAGCTCTACTATAAAAAGAGTCGTCCAAGTATGCTTAGAGGCACTAGAGAAAAACAGGCACGTCACACTAGTTCAACTTGGTTGAAACTAATATTGCTTTGAGCATTGGAGGGTTTTTTTTGTTTTTTGGGCAAACATTTATGACTTGTTTTTTGTTTCTGGGGAAAGCATTTCTGACTTGTGAGTGAGTACATCTCACATCTTGGTCTCAAGATGAAGTAATGATAAGTTAAAAAATAGAAGAGAACCTTCCTCTGGCATAATTGATGCACTAAAAATATAATAAATAGATCAATGCATGACCACTCGGTACAAACATCAATATATAGTCAATTCCTGTCACCTCAAGGTAGAAAATTTGCAAATGGCCACCTTTTCGAAGAAGCATCAAAAGTGCAATTATCTATAGATTGTTTGTGTACATCTATGCTATCCATTTAAAGAATCAAACTAATTTAAACGTTTCTATTATACGATATTTCTGTTTTTTGAAGAGGACACTTAAGTTACAGGAACTGTTTACTACAAACAAAATATGATAGAATTATGTAAAGAAAATAAAAACTTTTAGGTAATTAATTAATAATAATATAATATTTTCTTAGTAATGATAAAAATATTATAACATAATAAAAAAAATACTATAGTGTGAAACTATAACTTAACTAATGCATCGATTAAGGGAAAGAGAAAGAAAAAGGTGGGTAAGTAGCTGTCAAATTTAGGATATTCTACGTATTACGTCAAAAAAATAGTGTTATCAGGAAATTTTGAGAACGAGGGATACTTTTCCAGAAAAATGAAATAAATCGGAATAAAAAAAAGGAAAATAGAAAAGGATTAAAAAAAGAAAAAAGAAAGTAGTGGTAATAAACAATAGTAATAAGCTATTTTAATGTTTTATTGAAACGAACCGACCGACCGACCGACCGACCTCGGAGTCCTGGCTTTCCTCGTTGCCTCCTCTCCCCGCTCTCCTCCTCTCTTGAATGGTTTGTTTCGTGTTGATGATTGACGATTAGTGAACGCTCCGAGGTACATAAATGATCCCCTTTCCCCGCATCTCCTTCTGCTGGTCTCCTCCAACCCTCGTCCGTCTCTCGCGTCTCGGGCGACGGCAAGAGCTTGATCTCTTTCCGTCTTGGTTTGTTAGGGTTTCTGATTCGAGCAAGGAATTGCTAGTGAAGGAAGAAAATAATCGAGGAGGACGATAAGAGGAGCAGATGTCCGCTCGCCCCCAGTTCACCATTACTCTAGGCCGAAGCGGTCAGGTGAATCCTTCTTCCTCCTCTCTTTCTCTTTCGAATCACATTCCCCCGTTTTGTGCATCTGTTCTTTAGGATTATGTGATGTCTACGGTTCTTATTGGGATAGAGGTGCTTGATTTGGGCCTTCTGCTCTAGGGTTAGGTAATGGTAATCAACAGCTGACGCACGTTCGCCGTTTAGTGTCCTTAGACGTCAACTCTACTTCTCGTCGGTAGTTCGGTGGCTTTCATTTGCGGGTGCCGTTTGGTTTTTGTGTGAAGAGAATTTCTTATATCGTTTCGCAATTGGGACATGTTTTTGCGAACACTAGGAGTGATTTTCAGTCTTGTTTTTGACTGGTTAGATATGGGTCCGTCTCCTTAATAGCATACCACATTGGTTCTTTCTCATTGCTAGAAAAAAAAATTGTCTAGCCCCTTTTTCTTTAAGAACAAAAATTGTCCCTTGCTTATGTTTTTGTAAGAATCTGTTACGTGTTTTGTTTATTAGAATTTCTTACATTCATTGTTCACTTCGTTGACATGTGCATATATCATTTGATAGATTAATAAAAATCATATTCATAGATTTGAATTTTAGCCACATGGGAATGCATGCTTGGATCATTGGATTTGTCTTATTGATAATACTATTTGGAAATCCTTTTGGAGATCATAAAAATACGTCCCTCGTACATACAATAGCTAAAATATTGATTATCAAGACAATAAGTAAATGCATGTCCTCCTGTGCTTTTATTAAAAGAAGTATTGTATGGTTTACCTTCTGTGTCAAGCAACCATTACAAGGATGACCAAAAACTATTGAATTGATGTCCATCTTGATCTTTTTCGACTGATGACATAATAATTGATAGTATGGTATCCACGACCGTTCGTGGTATTATACTTCTTGTTTCCTGAATAAAGGAAATATTTTCCTTCCCTATTTGTCAATTGGTATTCATAATAAAAAATTATAGATTTTTTTTTTGTTATCTCAAGAAGAACTTATCTTACTTTGGTGTCGATCAGGCAAAGAGGATAAAAAACAAAAAAAACTCCTTTGCATGAAAGAGGCTAGAAAATCAGTTTTTCAGTAGCTTATGGTTATTTCAAGAATCCAGTGTGTTTGGAAATAAAGCAAATGTTTTGGGTATCAAAATGATGAGGATTCACATAGTGAATTATCTTTAATCACAAACTCTAAGTTCCACATGACTTCCAACCTTAGTGCAAATCATAGCTTTTGTAGTTTTTAGTTGCTTCTTCGCTTGTTGAAGTTGCTTAGCAGGACTTTTGTCGTATAGAACTCTACATCTAAGTGGTTTATATGTGATGTATCATCACCTTGTATTAATGGATATTCAGTATTCAAAATATTTGATATATTATATTGTTTGAACTTTGAAGCATCTGGATTTATCATTAGCCTACAGAGAAATCCATGTTCAAGCATTGGGCTACTTGTGTTGGTAATGCATCAAAGGAACTCAGGTTAACAGTTCATCCACTGAGCTTCTTTTTGCTTACATATAAACCTGTGAACAGGGTATCAATGTTATCTGGACTTGGGTGTTGAAGTGCACTTTGTTGACATATAGTGGATCTGATGTTAGGATCGTACTGGAGTTGCTTATTGGATGGTTGCACCAATTGTAGCAGTTGTGTTGGAAGAAAAGGAAAAGCGAAGCAGGATGGAAGGAGAGAATGTGAGGAGAAGAAGTGGGGGGGGCGGGGGAGGGGGACTCAAAAAACAGCCATTGCTGCCATACAATGCTGTTGCTGCCTATGCGGCTTGATACTGCTGCTGTAGGATGCTGCAGTTTTTGCCATTGGACATCTTGGAAGCTGCTGCTCAAGAAGTTGATCTCATTAATGTTGACAGCGATTTGACTAACATTTGTTGTCTTGAGACTTATGTAGCATTGATGAGATGCTATGTTTTCTTCCTTCCCATGGAATTTATTGTTCAATTTGTGTTTTTTAGTTTACTGGTTTTGATAAATTTTTGTGGTTTACAATTGGGATTGAATTATTATCTCCATCCAATTGGGACCTTAAAAGATTAACCACTGTGGCAATAAGTTGAATTATTTTCTGTGTTAATAGTTAAAGTAAGTTGACATAGTAGAGGGCTGAGGTAAAAGTTAGAGAACCATTAAATTGCTTATGTATTGCATCTATTATTGGCCGATGTAGCATAATTATCTTTTCCTTTATGATCTAGGAACATACATTTTATTTATTTGTTTTTTAATTCTGTAAGTAACTTACCATTTCTTATACAATTTGCTTATTATTAGCCATATTAAAACTTGTGCAAATTCCTTACTTGAAATTGCTTGGAAGGCATTTGCTTATGTCATGTAGAAAAAAAATAGTTTCAGAGTATTTATGTGGTGAAAAAAATCTTTTTTCTGAGGGAGTTATGAATAGCTACCTTGACTTGTTTCCTTGGTAATGTTTGCAGGTTGTCAAGAGAGCAAGACCTATAATTGATGGTAGTCATTCTGATGATGACATGCCTTCCTTAGGAGGCAAAAGGTCGGTGAGAGAAAGGTTGGAAGTAACACGGCCAATTACAATTCTTATAGAAGGCAGTACGAAAACAAACGGTGTGTTTTTCTCTTTCTAGTGGCTCATGGTCATCCTTTTTCAGTCTCAAAGGTCTGTGTGACAATAAAAAACAAAAAAAAAAAAATAGTTTCAGAGTATTTATGTGGTGAAAAAAATCTTTTTTCTGAGGGAGTTATGAATAGCTACCTTGACTTGTTTCCTTGGTAATGTTTGCAGGTTGTCAAGAGAGCAAGACCTATAATTGATGGTAGTCATTCTGATGATGACATGCCTTCCTTAGGAGGCAAAAGGTCGGTGAGAGAAAGGTTGGAAAGTAACACGGCCAATTACAATTCTTATAGAAGGCAGTACGAAAACAAACGGTGTGTTTTTCTCTTTCTAGTGGCTCATGGTCATCCTTTTTCAGTCTCAAAGGTCTGTGTGACAATAAAACATATCTGGGACCATTTTTTAGATAAATATTTACTTTTTGATGGATGATTCTTCATTTTGAAACAACTATCTCCTCATTTCATTTGTTGCTAGAGAAATTCAACAGGTTACGTATATATGCCTATTCTTTCCCACTGGACAGCTTGGCTGGTTGTACTCTTGCTGTTAGTGCTGTCTGATAGCGTCAAGCTTTAGAATTATGTTGAGTTCAGCTTTTTCTATGTTTCAAATGCTTCTTGTATAAATATGCATTTTTGTTATTAGTAATGAAACAACTTTTGACCATTTGTTTTTGTTGAGTTCCATTTCTCTTTATTCTCTTGATTTATTCTGGTTTCTTTTCATTAGTGTTTGACATCATGATTCAATCTTACTTGTGGATATTGCTTCTGATATTTATGATCTTGGACCAATGTTTGGTGACTTTATCAAGGCTGGATAACAAGAACAACATCTGTTTTTGTTGAACAGTTTTTTGCTTCCAGAGGTTGTTGTTTAGCACTTAACAGAGATTCTGCTGCGATGGGATTTGGTCTTTGGCGGCTCTGAGTTGTACATCAGATGCTTGACAAAGAAACTTGTTGGGTCAAGATCCTGGCCTTATGATAAAATATTTTAGGCCTATTATTCTGATTTGATGTTTAATATTTCTCCCATTTTACTGAATAACCAAATTTTGCTTTATAATTCATTGTGTTTGGTGCTATTGCTTCTGTTTTTACAGTCAAAGGACTGACAGCCATGATTCAGGATTCATTGATAAGAATATGAGGGACAAGCAAATCAAAACTAGTATCCATTTAAAGATCTCAGAATTAATTGTTTTCTGTTGAACTTGCTTTTTCCTGCTTTGTTGATACCTTAATTTATAAAGATCTTCGGGTTGGAAGAGATGATCTGAGATGGAAACTTATGAAGAAAAGCTTATCTCGAAGAAATCATGATGTCGAAGGACAACGTGATGTCGACCTACGTGAAAAACTCTCTCGAAATGTACAGGCTTCTAGCAGATCTGATTCCCGACAACATGTAACAGAATCAAGTGCCTCTGGCCTTGGAAGGAGAATACCTTCCACAAGAAGTGCAGATGATTTACTGGAATTGGATTCACATAGAAAGTCTTACTCTTGGACATCGGACCGGCAGAGGCTTGGTTCTCCGGATAGGTTTATCGGCACTCAAAGGCACATGCCTCCTTCTAGAAGATACGAGGAGCTGCGGCATGCATCTGCTATAAGATCTATAGATGCTTCTAGACCCTCTAGTTTTCTGACAAATAGCGGGATAGGTAATGCTTCCAGATCTCTTAATTTTATGGCGAAGGACATGAGTGTGAGTGCAAAGCCAGTTGTTCGAGCTCCTGCACCAGGGATTATTGAACCGAGAAGTGTTCTTAAGGTAATATCTTTAACCCCTACATATTGCTCCTCATTTCTGTGAATCTTTTTTTCTTGACTTGAACCTCTCCAGATGAAATGTGAACATTTGATCTGAAGAATTGCCTTTGATACTTGCCAACTGTCTACAGTAGCTTTTGATTGATAATTGGTCACATGGGGATTGCTTATCTTTTGATAATTACTCATCGTGCAATATGGCTATATCAAATAGAACTTGATTGCTGGTTGACGGGGATGATATCCATGTTTAGGATTAATTGTTTATGAATTGCTGTCAGTTAAAATAAGGATCTTAGAACAAAGAAGATTGTACACAAACTTTAATCATCAAGTCGTAAAAGATTGTAACTCACATACTACCAAACACCTAGAATATTTTTAAATCTAATTTCCAAGACTACTCCAAGGTGAAGAAAGTGGAAGCAAATGTGGAAAAATGGAAGAAATCAAAATTTGATTTTGATTGATGATTATAGATCCGATTGAAAATTTTATGAAAGATTTATTTATACAAAAGTGGAAGTCAATCAAGGATATTGTCAGAGACTCAGAATTGAAGATTATTTACAGGTCAAATTCGGAATGTTATCTTCTTCGAAGAAGGAAAGAACAAATGATATTTGTGATTTGATATCATTATATTTTTATCTTTATATTTTCATTTTTTGTGCTTGGGAAATATTAAAGAGGTCAAAAGATTGTAATTAAACATTACCAGAAAAAAAATAGATCAATTAATTAGGTTCTTTTTCCATATTATGTGTTCGTGGCATGAGACCATATGTGTTCTTCCGATGGGATGATTCCATTCTCCATGTGTGAAGGTGCGAGACCTTAACCCAGAGAGAGGATCTCGTATTTGTCTTATTTTATCATTATTTTCTTCCTCTTCCTCTCTCTTCATCCTCTATTTTCACAAAAAAATGTTCCTCTGTTCATCATGAGCTTGTCAGTGTGTCATCCTGACTTATGCCAAGGTAAGATATTTATAGGCCAATTAACATGCCTTTCTGCCACAGCACATCAATCTTTGGTTGCTATAGTATATCTTGGTACAACTTTGATGACCATTGTAGTAGTAAGATTATTGCAGCTATATATTGTAAGATCACCTTTTGTGCATTGTTTTTTTAACAATGCGTGCACATAAGACACTTCTTATTGAAGGCACTGAGCTTCAGCCACTTGAGGCATCAGATCCAGACCTTGTTGACTTCTGCATCTCTTTGCAAGTGTGTGCATTTAGGATTGCTGTCGACCGATTCAAGAGTTTGCTATGTTACAACTTGCAAGATGAGTGATGGTTACCTACATTAACTTTGGTGATGACCATTTTCTTTAATAATATATTTTATGTGTATTGCCTTGTATTATATATAGGCAAAGATTCCTTCATAAACTCCTCTTGAGGTTTTTTGTCTTCTGCAGCCTGAGGAACCTCTTACAGTTGCTAGCTTGCTACATTCATTAGGGCTTGGAAAATATGCCATACACTTTCAGGCAGAGGAGGTATTATTTTCTGTCAAATTCTTTTGTGTTTCTTGCCACTGTTATATTTCTGTGTAGGTATTTGCAGTCTTCTATGACAACCAATATCTTGCAGTATTAGTTCATGTTATTTAACTGTTTTGAGAATTTGACTGGTCAGAGTGACTGTAGCATCTTGTGGTTTAAGTTTTGAATAGCATGCATAACTTATGTACTCACTAAGAACTCTTATTTTACAATGCTAATGTATTTTGGCTATTGTGCCCACGCTAAATTTTAGTTTAACTAAAGTGTGACAACAATTTTCTTTTATGGCCTAGAATTTTACTAGGTTATGTTACCAATTGATATTTACCCGTCCGAGCAAGGACTGATGTCAGACCATATGATCTGACACTGTTCAAAAAAAATTTAATTTGTTTTCAGCTGATACAAACTGCATAGGTCGATATACTGTCTAATACACTGGTACCATACCAATCTAGTAGATTGTTGAAACTGAGACCGGACTGGGATTTAAAATCTTGCCATGAAGATTATGTATAAACATGCTAATACTCATGTATGCATGGCTTCATGTAGATCGACCCAAATTATTCTAGAGGGCATGTATGTTTGATATCTAGAATAGTATTTAAGGAAACTTATTCTTTTTCTATCAATGTTTCTTTATACATTTCTAGACAATGTATACTATGTTTATTATTATAAAATGGACACAAAAGTTTAGACGAAAATTATAAGATTGAGAAACTTGATTTTGGCACTGTTTGGACCAAAATAGGACGTCTAATCTACTTTAGACCCTACTGCAAAAAATAAATTATTCTGAATGGACACGACCATAGTTTGCCAAAACTGACTAATGGTTACACTAATGTTGCTATCTTAAAATCTCAAAAAAATTCCAAAATGTGATGAGAAATCTTAAAGCAACTAAACCTGACCCAAGAATAAATTTGTTCCTACTATTCCTTTGGTTGTAATTTTTAGTTGCTAACTTGATAATGTCTTAGCCATGCAATTGTAGTCATGTTTATCCTTATTCAAGATGTTCCTTTTGCAGCTCAATTAGAATCTTTAATCTCAGGGTGCCGCCAAGCCTTGAGCGTTTGGTTTGTTTTGGTTCATTCACAAACGATAATGTTTCATGTTAATTTCTCCATTTTATTCATCGTGCAATAATAATTGGCACTTAATAATACTTTATTAAGTTGGAGATAAGTGTTTTCTAATCACATCATTTTGTATGATAAAAGTCATTCTAAAGAAGCCCTGTCTGCAGTTAGTCTCACAAAAATATTATGTATGAAATTTATGGTTCAACCATTTGTTTCAAACTCTTTGGTGAAGAGTTCTTCAACAACCATTAGTTACAGATAAAATGCTTAAGATTGATCTGACAGAATTTTGTAATCACTGCATTGCTTACGGTTTCAGGTTGACATGACTGCATTAAGGCAGATGGGAGAGACTGACCTAAAAGAATTGGGAATTCCCATGGTAAGTTTATGTCGCTGGCACTATTTTCTTCGCTTTCTTATAGTTACATTGCATAGAATCACATTGATTATGCAAAGAAATGTCTTCAAAGGCTAGATTTTCTTGGCACATGTATTTTGCATTATATCTACATTGTGCAAGCATATACTTGGGTTGATCCATCACTCTGTCACCCTTCTTATTAGTAATTATTAAATTTTTTAATGGATTTTTAAATTTATGGTGTTGAAATAATTTAAACCTAACCCGCCTCATAGGATGGAGTTGTATTGTTTGGTTTATTTTACTTTTTCTAAATAAAAACATCGATGAACTAGCATCATTTGAACAATATATTTCCATGTTTATGCAATTTTCCTGAATGGTGAGCATTCATTATTGACTTAAGAGTCGAAATGGTTTCAACCGTAGTAATCCGAAATTAAACTATTTTATTTCACTTCATATCAAATAATCACTAAAGCTTTGGTAAAAAATTGGAAAATGATAGATTCTGTGGATGACATATTTTAAATTAAGCATAATCTCATGTTTGGGCATGTATAGTGTACCAAGCATCATCTCAGTTGCTCTAGATCTGTTAAAAGCTTTTTTTAATTTTAACAAATATAATCTATGTAATAGAAAACTTAGAATGTTTCAACAGCTGAGAAAACAGATTTTATACATTTAATTATAATTTACATCAGGTGAGCATATATACCCACAATATGTACATAACATGCTGACTTTGTGGGGATCACAGTATTGGTTCTTGCTAGGACTCAATTTTATGTTATACAAGTAATGCATATAAAGGCAGATACCATGCTGATGCACGCCATTGCATGCCAGTGCATGCTATAGGATGTGGATGCATGGCAAACTATACTGTCAGGCATGGTCAAGAGCCACTAAGATACTTATTGTTCTATCCCATGAACAGTATGGCCTCACCATTGTGACCAAAAATCATCAATTGGCAGTGGCATGTGAGACCAGCACAGCCTCTTTCTTTTGTTCCCTTTTTCTTATATTTGGTTTTTTAATCTGGTAATTTCTTTTAGTAGTTTCTTCTATGTAGTTGTTTGTCTTATATTATAGCATGAAATTTGTAAAGAAAATAAGTAAAATAGAGACTGACCAACTAAATTTATCATCTAAGTTGAGTTGACCATATTTTCTGCTGTTTTGTGTTAGTGACTATAAAAGAAGCTATTCATTATATTCTGGTTATGAAATCAAGTATAAGTTTTAAGAGCATTCTTGTTTATGATAATTTCTTGGAAGTTTGGAGTTAAAGGTTCATTGTCATACTAATATCCTTAGGTCATTAATTTTTAATTCACCATTGACCACGATAATCAAATTTGAAGCAATATTGGTGGACAATATTCTTTGTCATTAATAGTTTCCCATATGTTTGAGTCATGAGTTTGCATAATGTCAACTTAGCATAATAGGGAATTTATTTATACTCAGATCTGCTAATACAGTATCTATCTTCTTCCATAGTATGTCAGAAGCAACTGATCTGCAATCCGTTGCTATTATGTGTCTTTGAGGAGTGACCTCCTTTCTTTGGTTTTTGTATTTACTTTATATATATGTTGACTTTGAAAGTTGTGATCCTGGAGTGCTGTCATCAATCTAAACTGTGAAAAGTTTGTTTTATATGTTCTTCTGATATGGCTTACATTTATGTTTAAAGATCACAGAAATATGTTACATTTTTCCTTGCTGGTTTGCATGTTGGTATCACTTGTAGGGCCCCAGGAAGATCCTTCTCGCAGCTTTATCTCATGCGAGACAGCAGCAACGGTGAGAAGACCAAGCTTCAGTTGTATTTGTGCCGCATGTTGGGGCCATTGATTATATTAAATCTTAGGATCTTATCCTCCGTCAATGCTTATTTTGAAGCCCTATTTTGAATTCAACCTTTGCAGATGACTAAACTTGCATTCCTCAGTGTAAATCGAATGCTTTGTCAAAAATGTGTTGTAGAAATCCATTCTTACAGGGACTAGATTATATGCGGAGCAGGAGAAAACTTCAAAGCCATAGTGGTGGTGCTACTATAGATGGGATTTAGATGATATGATTATAGATCAGCTTGGACAACGGTTTAGCATTCCATTGACTAAAATCAAGAACTTAGTGAAGGAGATTAGAAGTAATAATACTTTTTTTTGTTGAGGACCACTGATTATGAATTGACTATTTAAATTTTATGCTGCCACTTAAATGATAGAATTTTAAGATATTTGTTAAATCAGAATAGAAAGGGCTGAATTTTTTTTTTTTTATCACTGTGACACTCTGGCGCTTGAATCATTTCTTCTTTTCCTAGTGGCCTTACGAGAAGAGAATATCTTTTAGGAAAGGAAAGGATATCTTTTTTGTAATTTTTTTTTTTTGGCTTTAGATTGGTTCAAAGAAAAAAGTATAATTGAAAGTTGTATAGTTTGATAGGATGTCTCTTCCCAGTCTTTCAGAAGTTAAATAATGTTCTTTACAATTTAATCTCTCTTGATCTTTACTTAGAATCTGAAAATGTATTTACTTACTGTACGTGGATTTCCTTCCACAAAAGCAAGTCATGTATAGACAGACTAATGATTTGTTATTTATTTATTTTTTTGTGTCTTATGCGATGAACCTATAGGCCTTCTTTTTCTCGGTCCAACCGGTTTTTGAATTGTATGTAAAAATCATAAATATGATATATGACATCATAAATATGAAATTTAAAAAAAAAAAAGGATACGGAATCGGTCAGTTGACCACTCACTTTGTTCTTTTCCCTAAAAACATGCTTAATAGAGTAGAGTGAATGAAAGCTATCAAATGTGATTGCTTGTTGGAGCAACCCCACATAGGTTTCTTCAATCATCATAACTAGTCCAAAATTGCCTGCCTGCCTGCCTTCCGAAGCTACACGAAGAAACTAAATACACCAACATCAGGGAAAAAGAGAGGGAGAGAGAATCAAGATACTAATACAAATCCGAAAACTCCTCCACATCCACAAAAGCATCATCTCCGATGCTCTCGTCAGCTACGTATAAGTTTCCAAAAGTCCCCTTCTCAATCAAAATATTTACAAAGAGCTCAAAAACAAACCACACCCACTTCCACACTGCTCTAACGAACTGCTACGATAAAATAAATAATTAAGTAGACGCAAACTCCAACTGAACATGCGTTGCTGAGTTGACTCGTTTGGTCCTGCTTCAGAACTTGGCCGACTTGATGCCACCGAAGCCATTGCGACGCGGCCGAAACGACATCAGCCCGTCCGATACAGCGCTGCTACAGTCCACCTCCACCTCCGCCCCGAACCCGTGGGACGTCGCCTCCTCGTCTTCCTCCCCCCGCATCGCCCTCAGCGCCCTCCTCGCCATCTCCCGCAAGGGTCCTCCTCCGCCGCCCTCCGTCGCCACCTTCATCAGCACCTGTTCCGCCCCCGCAGCCTTTGCCAGACAACGGAACCGCAGGCTCCCCTGGCTCAACCAGTACAGAGCCGCCACGCATTGCTCCTCCGCCGCCGTCAGTGGCGGTCCCTTGATCAGCCTCACCAGCGCGGTCACCGCGCCTGCACCCATCAGCGCCGCGCGCCCCTCGTTGCACCCGGCCAGGTTGTGGATCACCATCACCGCTATCGTCGCTGGCCCCAGGCCCTGCCCCTTTTCCCCTGGAGCGGCTGCATCCTCCTCGTCCCTCTCTGCCGCCACCGCGAGCAGCGCGTGCAATGCCCCGGGAGTTCGCGCGATTTTGGACCGGTTGGCAGCGGCGAGGGAGAGGTGGTAGAGCGCCAACCCAGCGTCGCGGCGGGCGCGGGGACCGTCGGCGGAGGGACCGGCGAACATGTTGAGGAGCGGCGAGATGGCCCCCAGTACGCCGATCGCGGCGCGGTTCTCGTCCTCGAGGGCGAGGCCGAAAAGGGCACCGGCGGCGTGGTCGCGGGCCTCCGGGTGGCCGCGTCGGAGCACCTCGACGAGCGCTGGCACCATGCCTGACCTCAAAATCCTAACTTTATTCACCGATTCCAGCGATAGGTTCACAATTGCCGCCGCGGCATTGATCTGGACGGCGGCGCAGGGCGAGAGGAGCACGGGGCGTAGAGCGCCGAGGAGGCGCGGGGTGCAGAGGGCGACGCGCCGGTCGCGGCTCTCCCTCGTGGCCTTACGGAGGGCTGCCGCGGCGGATTCCTGCTGCCCGGCGTCCAAATCTCTCGATCTGATCAAGATCTCTTCCATCGCATCGGTCGTCCTCAGCGATGGCGAATTGGCGACGCTTGGAATTCGCTCCCGATCCAGCCTTTCATCGACGACGACGACGACGATCTCAGAAGAAGAATAGGAAGACGATGAGTGATTAGAGGAGGACGACGGAGTAGACACCGTCGAAGAGCTGGAACATTTGTTCTTCTCCCGCTCTCGCTCGAAGGGAGAGGGAGGAGTGATGAGCGTCACTTCCGATTCCGAAGCCAAAACGTCATCTTTCTGACTCTTTCCGCCTTCGAAGAACTCGGAAGCTCGCACGTCCTCACCTTTACCTCCATAGCAGGCTCCATCATTTTCGTCTTTTCCGCCATCAGAGGGCGTTGCTGTGGCGACAGGGACAGTGGCAGAAGGAGGAGTAGATCGATCTCGGGGCATAAGACAGCGGACGAGGGCGAGGGCAGCTTCGGTCGGGACGGGGAGAGGAGGGGGCAGGCCGCAGCGGGCGCACCAGGCGAAGATGGCGGACTTGAGGGCGGCGTTGGGGATGAGGAGGAGTGGCGGCGCCGCTGCCGGCGAGGAGAAGGGAAGGTGGAGGTCAAGGGAGAGGCCTGGCGGGGGGCAGGCGAGGTCGAGGCAGCCCTGGATGCAGCTGCGCTCGAAGGTGTGGCCGGAGGGGACGATGACGGGGTCAGCCATGATGGAGCGGGAGATGGGGCAGAGGAACTCCACCGGCATCTCCGTCGTGAAGGAAGGCGAAGGCGAAGGCGAAGCGGAGGGCGACGGCGAGGCGGCGGCTGCGGCGGCGGGACGGCGGAAGGAGAGCTTCCACCGCAGCTTGCTGCTTCCCATGTCAGCTTGCTTCTCTACCCCAATCCAGCCAGTTCTTTATCCTTCAATCCTCTTTGTTTTTTCTTTGCCGTCTCTCGGAAGAAGAAAAAGGAAGACTTTACGGGACAAAAGAGGGGAAAGAAGAAGAAGAAGAAGACTTAATCTCGAAGACATGAATGATAATAGAAGCCTGTCGACATATAATTTATTATACAAAGTATGTATGCAATCTATCATTTTATATTCCTCTTTTCCTCAAATCTAAATGACACCGAAATAAAATCTAAACATGTGAACGGTGGATCTTCACATGTTCATTTTTATTTAGATTGTAAAGTTGTCTGATTGATTGATTGATTGATTAATGGTGAATAATGAATGAATGAATGAATCATTAGTAATTCTTGTCCCACAAGTTGATTGATGCGTAACTCTTAATTTGAAGTTTCTGCTCTTAAACCAGAGGAGGAGGCTTCTTAGAGTAGAAGAAACCAAGTGAAGTTTCCACTCTACTGACTCAAAATAGTGTCAGAGAATCTAGTAGAAACTAGTCAGTCCGAAGACAAAAAACACAGCCTTTAGCCAATGAGATGGATGGATTTTGCTTTGCTGAATGAGTCTCGCTAGCGATCATGAAAGAGACTCTATATATATTGAATACACAATACAAATCTGTGCCATACAAATGGGAATTTGAAGTGATGGTCGATTCTAAACATGGAAATTCCACCAAACGAGTTAAGGTTTTATGTGACCGACATACGACATGTATAAAAATGAATCATCTTTTTTATTTTATTATCTTGTCTTCTTCTTTCCTCTTCCTCTTGCCATCCAATGTATTATTATATTCTTTCAACCCAGAATAGGATGAACTCCATGGTTGAGCATCTTATTTTTGTTTGTCTGACAAGACAAGACAAATGGCTAATTCTTCCTTTGATGTCGTCATCAGGGAAGGAGGGAATGTTTCCCATGCTCCCATTATTAATTAATTTATGACACATAACACACAGTAGAAATTTGTCTTCCTCACCACGAGAAGGAGATTATTTTGACCCAATCAATCGATGAATGCCATGAAGGAATGATCTGAATACAACAACAGCTAAAGCGAAGCACTCAACGAGTAGTTTATTAAGTAGTTTATTAAGGATATTGAAACAACATGTTAGATAAATTTAATGTTTGATGTAATGCTTATGTATATCCGTGTCTTTTAGTATATTCATATTTTACATAGTATATAGAGTGACGGTTGAAGGTTTAATAGTCTTATTTTAATTCGATTTATAGTGAACCATTTTATCCTTTTGTTGTGCAATCGTTCAGAGATGGTAAAATTTGTTTGTAATTTGTATTGGCTAAGAAGTGTTTACAGAGATGATTGTTTGTGGATCCCGAGTGAGACATTTTTTCTAACTCGTTTTCTCTTTCGTAGGTCTTAAAGGATCATGGGAGGTTTCAGGGAGACTGACCTTTACGAACGGATACGTAAGAGTATCGCACAACTTAGATAAAACCAGCGAAGTCCGTGACAATCCGGTGACCATAATTATTTACACCACGAACAAAAAAGCTATCTGTGGCTTGACAGAGAGAACATGTACTTCCATTTGATTTATTATCTCCTCGATTCTGAACTAGACAATTTTACCTGAGGAGGGTTTTCATTTGTGGTGTGAAAACATGGAATGGTATTTGTGTGAGATTCTATTGGGTCCGTCAAAAGTGTTCCCACAAGGGTGAAGAAGCTAATAAAAAAAGATCAGATAAGATCGATGGAAGGAAAAGTTAGTTAGCTCCATATCTTCCTGTCTGTCTGTCTGACTATGATCTTTTTCACACCTTTGCCACTTTTTCACAGATTTGCCTGCTGAAAAATGTTCTTTAAAAATTACAAATTTATGATATCAGGCCATCATTGTTCTTAAAATATAATCATACTGCTAGTGAGGGTCATTGATGCTTCATTTTCATTTGTCTTTAAATCATTAGGATGTCTGCTCAGATATATATATATATATATATATATATACATTGTGATAATTGTTTGATATTTAAGAAAGATTGATAACACACACAACAAAGAAGTGTTTATTTTATTTATTTAAAAAATAATAATTCAACTGAGCATGAAATATTTCATAATCAGTCAGGAGTGGTACCCATCCATTCTTCCTTTGGGTTGAGTGACCAATGGACGTGTCTTGCTTAATCCACAGCTCTGAATCGTTCTAATATTCAAATCCATGCAATGAATGAGAATTATTTTGTCTGTCGTGGAGAGAGAGAGAGAGAGAGAGAGAGAGAGAGAGAGAGAGAGAGACGAAGCTGCACGTTTGAGTACAGAATAATTTTTTTGCTCTCCTCTCTATGGTTGGGAGGCGGCTTTATGCTGGTCGCCTTTATCCTCTTCATCTTTACCTTTTTTTTTGCTTTCTTGGAGCAACCAATGGAAGTTGCTGCGAGTGTCGCGTAGATGTCCAAAGACACCACAGACGAGGAAGTGACCAAAAGTGATCGATAGATAAAGCTGCTCGTCAAAGTTTAGGGAGGATCCCGTGGGGGCCACCGGGATATTCTGCATGGTGTGAGAGGCATACATGCTGCAACTCGACACCATCTTAAATCCTTCCTTCGTTGGATGGAAACAAACATACAATATATATATATATATATATATATATATATATATATATATATATATATATATATATATATATATATATATATATATATATATATATATATATATATATATATATATATATACATTCATTCATTAAACTCGAGTTCTATTGGAAAATGATGTTAAATCTGCTCAACCATGAGCTCTCTCTGTTATAACCTCTCCAGGAAATAAAGCTCCACATTTTTAGACTTGAAATATTTTGACATATTTCTTTCTCTAGGAATGAGGACTTTTTGACATTTCTCTACTGTTTCATTCTGTAATCCTTCGTGAATGACTCACCATTCCATCTGTGTTGGATCCACTGCCTTGTTGTAGTAGTTTGCCAGAATTCTCTCTGGGAGTGTCATTAAGCACATATCCAAGCCCTAAATACTTAATGTTAGGATGATGAGACTCATTGCAGTGCCCCAAAAGATAATAAATCTCAATTTTAGAGAATTAGCAACAGATCATGGTAAAACAATAAAATGTATGTGTGTGTGTGTGTATATAGCATATTGTTCAGTGTGCCCTATAATTCTCTCCAATTCAAGAGATAATAGGCTAAAAGAGGGCATCCATTGCGCTTCCTCACAATAAATATTTCCTCCTTTCCATCCATGGCAAGCACATAAAACGTTATAGCTCAAAACAATGTCATTTTAGTTACAAAATAGAATTTCTAGACATCCTTCCAGAAAACCAATTTCAACATAACCGAAATTGATATGATATAAAGAAATTACAATTGAAGAGGGAAAACAAGCATGAAGAGGAATAAGAAATGTTGCATCACAAAATGGACATAACAGAGTTGTTCGATAATAAAAAGAAGTTGAAAAAGATAAACCGATGATAATAACAGCAAGGATACATTAAAACTTTACAATTCAAAACCCAGATGTAATATTACTTCAATTTGTAAATATACGGTAATACATCCATTCTACCTGTACCGGGGGCCAAGACTCTCTTGCATGACAAAGGAAGAAGCTGGGAGTCCCATTCAATTCAAATTGCTTGACAACAACAAATCATCAAAGTTGCTGAGAAACATAATCCTCAAATTTGAAAGTCATGAAGCAAAACCATAATGACAAGAAATTGATAGTAGCCTAGTAGGTAGTAATACAACTAGTGCAGAGAACACTCAGAAATAGCACCTGAAAAGCTAAGAGAAATTTACACTTTTAATAGATGAATGGTTCACAAAATTTCAGTAAATTGTTCATTCTAGAGGCATTAAAAAAAACCTCTGATGTTTTAACTACCTCACTTGAAAAAGAATAAGGGCCATTTGTCATAGTTCCCACGTCAGAAATCTGAAAGTAGCATATTACGTTGCTTTTCCCCAAGATAGTTTTTGTGATGGTACTTCAATATCTTTTGTGTAAATACTAGTAAGGGCCAAAAGCAGCAAAACAAATACTACTTGGGCACTCATAAGACCAAAATGACTGATACTGTTGCCAATTTCCATCCAACTTCCAGTGTTGCGAACCTGTTTGGTAAACATGAACATGAGTAACCATGATTACTTTAATAATCTATGTGGCTCAGCTTTCAAGTCTTTCCAAAGACATCTCTACTGAGTTCTATAACTTTTCATTAAACATCACACTGAAAGCTCTTGCAATCTTTATTAACCAGAAATTGTCCAATAAAACTGACATAAATAATAATTGGACCAGTTCTGGAATAGTCCCTCGACAATAGTTCACTTGTAATTTTCCCATCTCAATTGAAGAGTGCTACAGGACTTTGAGGAAGATAATTTGTGAAGTAACCACATCAAAGAGAATAAATTTGAACTACATATAAAAACGTTTGAAGCATAATTTCCATTAAATAGTACTTTCAAGAGCAAAAAGGCATACGGTTTCACCCATGAAGGTGTCTATAAAGACATATATACATGTGTTTAAATCATAGTTACTATCTTGACCAACATGCAAGTTTTTATCAGTAGGATAAACTAATTGATGTGATGTAGGTAATAAACTGCAAAACAATATTATCAACTGAAGCTTACTCCACACAGAAGTCTACAGATTTCTTTTCCTTGATCTCTCTCATTCTTTCCATTCAGTCATTGATGGAGCATCGCTCTCAGGCCAACACCTCAGTATCCTGTCAATCATTTTCATGCATCACAGCCACTCATGCACTGAGGTCACAGCCTTTTCTATCTCATACATCCGTAGTGTGGCACCTCCTCACTGCTTTTCCTCACAAGGCAGCTGTAGCAAGCGCACTGCTCAGCACTCTAGTCTCTCCATCACACACAACCTGTCTCTAGGCCTCACATGTTCACCACCACTCATGGCACAGCACTATCACTATTCTCACCTTCACAACACATCACACCTTAATCACCTTTCCCTATATCTAGAGAATAAAGATCATACCAACAGCTAAGCTAGGATATATTCCTAACTGGACCTGGACTTGTGTAATCAATCAATCACAAAATGGTAAACAGTTATCTTGTTCTATTTCCTCGATTCCCTACTGTCAATCTAACTTTTCATCATTTGACCCACTTGGTTAGGGACTTCAACTCAACATGTGATATCTATGAAATTTCTCAACTAGAGACTTGGCTGCCATAAACTGAGTTATCAAATAAACAGGAGCATGTGCAATGGTAATACTTGTTTTCTTAATTTAAGCAGCAGCCCAAGAAATTGTAGGATCCCATTTGTGAATATCTGGCAGAATTGACAGAAAAAATGTTTTAACTTGACAATGTCATCAAGACTGGAACCTTGGACCTTTTTTTATGAAGCATAGGCGCGACATAAACATGACAATATATGGATCAAGAATCTAAATACCAGTCCTACACTGGTTTTAGTAACCTATTAGACTGCAACTAGCATACAACAGATGGTATGTTGGCATGTACCCTCTAGTCACATGATTGATATGACAGTTAATACAAGTAAAATTTCAACTATCATTATAATTCCATAATTTGGACAATATAAGCATATGATGACCACACCACAATGTTGATGCCTTTTTCAACCCACCTTCCAGTAGGGCCTATAGCTAGAGATAGTATATGTCATTACCTACCTCCAAAATGGACCTTCTTATTGTTTCTTTTTGGACCTAAGCCTTGGCAAGGTCATCATTGCATTGAGACTCATGGAAACTTCTCTTGCTTAGGATGCATATAATTACATTGATAAGAGCTTCATACACTAAGCCACCTTTAATATGGCTTCCAAATTGTGATGCTTATGTTCCACAACAAATTTCACTTTAATATGCCAAGTATTTTATTCATGAACATATATGTCCCCGTTTAACTTTATAGTGCAGGTTAATACATGGTCAATTACTGTCATAAGATGGTAGATTATTTGGCAAACAACAATATCTTAATTAGCAATCTTCATGGATCCCTCAAATGATTCATCACTTCTACATCTTTGCAGATAAGATCCCAGCTTCTCACTGTTTAATATCAAGTACAAAAAGAGGTAATGATCTGCCTGTGTGTAGGTGATCTTTGCCTAATCATGTGTGTGTAGGTGATCTTCGCTTAATCAAGTATGGAAAGCTGAAGTGTCCAAGCTTCAGTAAAGATACAGTGGCAACATTTGACTATGAGAAAACACATTTCAAGTGAAAATATATAATGTTATAAAGAACAGAGGCTCTTCCTTAACTTCAGTGGTTTTGAGATCACCTGTGTGTAGGTGATCTCAAAACCACTGAGGTAATGATCTGCCTGTGTGTAGGTGATCTTTGCCTAATCATGTGTGTGTGTAGGTGATCTTCGCCTAATCAAGTATGGAAAGCTGAAGTGTCCAAGCTTCAGTAAAGTTACAGTGGCAGCATTTGACTATGAGAAAACACATTTCAAGTGAAAATATATAATGTTATAAAGAACAGAGGCTCTGCCTTAACTTCAGTGGTTTTGAGTTCACCAATTAATTCATATAGTGAACCCTGAAAACCTGCATATTAGTTAGAGTTCATGACTTGACATAAGCATGAAAGGTGTATATGTTAGTCAAGAAAGAAAAGAAGCTACCATATATTGGTGTGCAGATTGCATGTCTTTTAAAGAACCTAGCATATGATCTATGCAAGTGCCTATCAAACACTGCAAAACTACCAGCTATAATTGGAATGTGTCAAATGAAATGCTCTAATCTACACTGAAACTACAGTAATATAATACAAAGTACAATAATAAAACCCCCAAAGACAACACAAAATTACTACAGATATACATCGTGAAATAGAAAGAGCAGCATACCAGGAAAAAGAAATGAATTGTCATTAGATCTGAAAATATTATAACAATAAAATAGCATCCAAGTCTTGGAACTCGAATAAGCTTGGATATTGCACTAAAGACACATCTGCAGCAAGCAAAGAACAATGAGACAGGAAGAGGAAGTAAAGAACCACAATAACAAGTTGCTTTTAGAATATTACAAAGTTTCACAGGTATAACTGACAGTTTTTGTGTAACAACTAAACAAGAGTCAAAACAGCAACAAAACAAAAGTTCTATTTAAATAGCTTGAGCAATATAAAGATTATCTATGTTACAATCCTTGACTATTCAGGTGACAGCGCAACCAAAATAGAAAGATACACACCAAGAATATCTAGTTATTTCCACAAATTTAATTCTTATTCAATTGGATTCTTCAAATTGATATAAAAGAAACTAGATGAGGACTTATTATTAAGGAACAGCTTATACAGAGACATGTTAAATGGTAATCCAGGATCTGCAGATAAAAATTAATGATAGTCTTGATGTGTATCTTTGTGCTGTGCCCATAACCAAAAAAGGGAAAAAATAACTCATAAAATAAAAGCTCATGTTATTTTGATCCCTTTCCAGGAAAGTGCAGTTATAACTTAAAGTAGCAAATTCAAAACTCCATATGTATATAAAAATGAATAAAAAAATCACTTCTGATGCTCAATATGCATATTTTTTTCACCAATTGCTAAAAGATGAAATTCCGTAATACGGTTTCATTGCCACAACATGAGGACATGCAGATTTCCTGTCGCCTAAATTTGTCATGAAAAAAGCCACAGTACCAACACCTTTGCTAATATGCATGCATCAACAACAGTATGTAAGCATGACAGTTGATACTTAGCTACTAGCAGCACCAGTAACCACTGGCATGATACACACCAACTATTAGAGGGCAACATGGTTGAACCATATTTCATTATTCTACACCTATATATCCTAACAAACATTTAACACTCTCCTCCATTACTTTCGAGACTCAAGCTATAGTTCTATGTTCAAAAGTTCAAAAAAAAGAGAACTGCAACTCAGCATATATCCTTGAATTTGTATATGAAAGGAAAAAAATCTTGGATCACCTAAGATCAAAAGTTCAAAACCATCATGCCTGATGCAAATCTGTTAGGACTCTAGCTAGGAGAGTCCTAATTGAGAGGGACATTCATGTAAAACCTACCTAAGCCGACCCCTATTAAAAAGGTGAAGAGGCCGGCTAGGGTTAGGAGGTTGTTTCTTAGAGAAGAATTAGGAGTTGAAAAGGAATAGGAGTCTTGAGTAGGAGTCCTATTAGGAGTTGATTAGAAGTAGGAGTCTTGAGTAGGAGTCCTATTAGGAGTTAAGGTTTAGAAGCCCTATAAATAGCCATGTATTTCTCCTCTTTTCATAGGCAATAGATGAATCTTTTCTGCCGCCTTTGAGCAGCAACTTGGAGGAAGGAACCCCTATAGAGTTCCAGGAGGCCGATCCCCTAAAGAGATCAACCCCAAGCTTAGAATCTGCAAGGGTTCTCACACTTGGTATCAGAGCAGCGTTCTTGGCGTCTCGCTGCCCTTCCACAGCCATCCATCATCTCTCCACAGCCGCCCAAAGCAATTCCCACAATTGCTTAAAAGATCGTCGCTAAATTCCGCCATCATCTCCACCACCGCAGATCATCCTTTGATCTCCCCGTGAATTGCAACAGGTTCTGGTTTCCTACCTTACTGCTGCTGCAATTTAGTTATCCTTATTCAAAATCCAAAAAACATTTGTTCCTATATTGCTGCATAAACTTTTCGCCGCAAAGTTTTCATCTCTACGACGAAAGATACATTGCAGAATTCTAACCACATAACACAATCTGTTGATCTTGCTACTGCGTTTTTTCTATCCAAATCTTTAAAAAATTTTTATGATAGATTTGACACTTCCTAACAGCAGATTTCCCTTTGGTTTTATCAAAAAATTCTCAATATAAACCATTGATCTTTTACATCTAATCTGCTGTACTTGAAAATCTGCACTGTAAAATTTCAACCGCACAATACAGTTTGTTTGATCTTGCTACTGCATTTTTTCTATCCAAATCTCTACGAAATTTTTATGACAACTTTGACACATCCTAATAGCAGATTTCCCTTGGTTTTGTCAAAAATTCTTAATATAAACCATTAATCTTTTACGTCTAAATTGCTATACTGTTTGTCAAAAAATTCTTAATATAAACCATTAATCTTTTACGTCTAAATTGCTATACTTGAAAATCTGCACTGTGAAATTCCAACCGCATAGTACAAATTGTTTAATCTTGCTACTATATTTTTCTGTCTAAATCTCTATGAAAGTTTTATGATAGCTTTGACACTTCCTAACAGTGGATTTCCCTTTGGTTTCGTCGAAAAATTCTTAATATAAACTACTGATATTTCACGTCCAATCTGTGACACTTGAAAATCTGTGCTGTAGAAAATTTCAGCAGCATGTTGTTGCCTTAACCGATCTATTTGCAACCTTTTTGAACAAAATTTCTTATATATTTCATAGATCATCTTGGCTTCCATCTAAGATTGATCTATTAAGGAATTCACCTCTAAAAACGATTTTGTGTTGCTGTAAATTTTCGTCGCAAACCGCTAAAAGTTTTCGACGAGAATTCTGCTATCGCAACTTGCACCAATTTCTTTGCTGTTATACTGCCGAAATTTTCTTGATTAAATTGGACATACTTACTGTCATATACACTGAAATTTTGCTATCAATTCCCTCCTCAAATCTCTCAAGTTTTTTGTGGAAATTTTGTTGAAAAACCGTTGTTTCTTCGACGACAATTCTGCTCTTACAAGACAACACAATTCTACAGCAAACTTCCACTGATTTCTATCAAACCTTTGCTGCCATCTACCACAGATCTAAAACTTTCATCCACAACCCTAAAACTCCACCAAACCACACCCTCAAACTACACCCAAAACAACCACAAAACAAGCCTAAACCGTAGCCTACATCTATCAATCCACCAACCCTTTCGACCACCACTTCTCTCAACCTATACATGCCTTTAACCCGACAACAAAAGAGAGATCTTAATATCACAGATTTGGAGGCATGTACTATGGCATCTGAGGCGGCAATCAATGCTAAATTCGAAGCCTTCGAGGCACAAATGGAGGATAAGATTCGGACGCTCTTTACCGAACTCAGATTGGGCCGACCACCAAGCCCGAAGAAATCACATCAAGGAGAGCTCTGCCCAATCGTACCAAGCCCGAAGAGATGACTTCCAAGGGAGGGGAGGCTCTATGATTGATCCGAACTATCCACGCATGAGGGTGGACTTCCCTAGATGGGAAGAAGGAGACCCGATTGGTTGGATCTTGCGCGCGGAGCGATATTTTCGGTACCACAAAACTGCGGATGCATCTATGGTGGAAATTGCAGCTATACATCTTGAAGGGGATGCCATACAGTGGTTTGACTGGTTTAAATATACTCATGGAGTCCTCTCATGGTGACAATTCAAAGAATGACTATTGATCCGATTCGGACCAACCGATTACGAGAATATTGACAAACCTCTAGCAAAGATCCGACAAACCTCTACCGTTAAGGAGTACCAAACCAGGTTTGAAAGGTTATCTAATCAAACTTATGATTGGTCTCAAAAATAACTATTAGGGACCTTCATTGAGGGCTTGAAGCCAGAGATCCGGGGAGAAGTTCAAGCACGACAACCGTACACGCTTATGGCAGCCATCTCTTTCGCACAACATCAAGAGGAGCGATTGAACCATGAAGCTTATAGGACTAGGATCGCTTCTCGACCTACAATGCAAAAGCCCTCAACCCCCCTACTATCAACCGAGTCCCTGCACCAAAAATGATGACAAGAGAAGAGCTTCAGGAGCGATCTACGGAGGAGTTATGTTGGCACCGCGATGAACCGTAGAGCCGCGAGCATCACTGTAGAAAAGAGAGACTTCTTATGATTGAACCAGTAGAAGAAGAGGTCATTAAACATCTAGAAGAGAGCCTTTATAATGAAAAGGAAGATGCAGAAGAAGAGCCACAACCGATCGAAGTTACGGTACATGCACTAGCCGGCTACTCAAACCCGCAAACGATGAAAGTTGAAGGCCTTCTCAAACAACAATCGATCACTGTTCTCATCGACACGGGCAGCACTAATAACTTCCTAGATAGTAAAGTTGCTGTCCGGATGGCCTTACCTATCGATTATTACAGTAGGTTTGACGTCAAGTTCACCAACGGATGGATTTTGAAGTGTGATCGTAGGCGCCCGCGGGAGAAACTGTTACTGTAGGACCAAGAGATAATTGCAGATTTCTTCCTCCTTCCTCTTGATGATCATGAGGCTATGCTCAAAATTGAATGGTTGACAACATTAGGTAATATTTCCTGGAATTTTATGAAACTAATTTTGAGATTTTACAGTAAAGGGAAACAGGTGATTCTACACGGGAAACGTGGGGGCGACGTAATGACAATTTGCACACAACAAATGGAGAAGGTTTTGCATAAAGCATGCAGCGGCTTTTTGGTACAACTTGAGCAGCAAACTAAGGGCGAGCCAATAGAATTTGAAGATCCAAACCTACTTCCTTTGCTTGCTGAATTTTCAGATATATTTGACGAACCACGCAACCTACCTCTTGCCCATCGGCATGATCATTGTATACCGATTCTTCTGGGCAAACCTCCTGCAAATACTTGGCTATATCAACATTCATATCTGCAGAAGGATGAAATAGAAAGGATTCTAAAAGAGATGCCCGAAATAGGAGTTATTCGGCCAAGTTGCAGCCCCTACTTTTCACCGATGCTCTTCGTACGAAAGAAGGACGAAACATGGCGAATGTGCATTGATTACCAAACCCTCAATGGCATAACCATCAAGGACAAATACCTTATTCCAATAGCAAATGAATTGCTAGATGAAAGGGAGCACAAATCTTCACAAAGCTGGACCTTCAATCCGGGTATCATCAAATATGAGTGTGCAAAGAAGACATGCCGAAAACCGCCTTTTGAACACACAACGACCACTATGAATTTTTGCCAGAAGGTAGAATATCATGGGCATATCATATCAGAGGAAGGTGTGGCAGTGGACCCCTCCAAAATTGGAGCAATGCAGCAAAAATGGGTAACAAAACTTCTTAGATTTGATTATGAAATAACTTACAAAAAGGGGAAAGAGAATGTTGTTGCAGATGCGCTTTCGCAGCTACCCGAGCAAGTTGAATTTTCGGTCGTTTCACTTCCGACCAGTGACTTCCTTGAGGATATTATGATAGAATGGCAGGAAGATCCGGAGACCAGTAAGATCATAAAAAAATTGGAGGAAGCATCAAGCTCCGTAGCTCATTACAATTGGGACTCAAAAAAATTACACTATAGAGGACGCATTGTGCTCATGACAAATTCTACTTGCATCTTCACGAGCAGATTTTGGACAAAGTTATTCCATATGCAGGGTACTAAATTGAAAAGGAGTATGACATATCACCCACAAACCGACAGCCAAACGGAAGTTGTAAATAGGTGCTTAGAGACAGCCCAAAGCCACCCACCAAATATGACTACTCAAGGAGAACTCCAAATCCAACCAAGTGCCATTATTGATCGACGGATCGTGACTCGACAATGACAACCCACTACTGAAGTGCTAATACAGTGGGCGAACCTACTGACAGAAGATGCCACTTGGGAGAACTATGACGACTTGAAGATCAAATTCCCAAAATTCATGAATCGTCAGCCTCGAGGACAAGGCTGATTTGAAGAGGGCGGGTTTGTTAGGACTCTAACTAGGAGAGTCCTAATTGAGAGGGACATTCATATAAAACCTACCTAAGCCGACCCCTATTAAAAAGGTGAAGAGGCCGGCTAGGGTTAGGAGGTTGTTTCTTAGAGAAGAATTAGAAGTTGAAAAGAAATATGAGTCTTGAGTAGGAGTCCTATTAGGAGTTGATTAGAAGGTAGGAGTGATTAGAAGTAGGAGTCCTATTAGGAGTTAAGGTTTAGAAGCCCTATAAATAGCCATGTATTTCTCCTCTTTTCATAGGCAATAGATGAATCTTTTCTGCAGCCTTTGAGCAGCAACTTGGAGGAAGGAACCCCTATAGAGTTCCAGGAGGCCGATCCCCTAAAGAGATCAACCCCAAGCTTAGAATCTGCAAGGGTTCTAACAAAATCCTACCTCAAGGAGAGTGTTAAAGGATTATATATAGAAAATAGAATTACAAGACGATATGGTGTAATTTAAAGAGAGATATGTCACATTATAGTAAAGTGCTCCAAGCCTTTAATGGTTGGTGCAAGATTAATATTGATGGTGCTTACAATGAACAAACTAATGATCGGGGAGCTGGGTTTTTATTGCATTTAAATGATGGCACTTGTCTAGTGGCATGATGCAGGTTCATTTCAGAACGTGGCTGTTAGTATAATGAATTGGTAGTAATCAGAGAAGGAATACTTCTTGTTATATAGAAGGGATCTAAACGAATTGGCGGTAATCAAAGAAGGAATATTTCAAGCTGAAGGAAGGATTTTAAAGAATTGAAATTAAATGGATGCTGGGATGTTAGTCAAAATCCTTAACAAAGAAGACCAGCCACCATGGAGGCTTACTCTAAGCAGGTAAATCCCACATCTACAGTGTGTGCAAATTGTTTAGCTACATATACTAAAAATTGTAAATGTAATAAGATATGGAGACCTAATTGGTCTTCACTCCTGAGAACTGGACGCCTGTGCACGGATGGGCAAAGTGTGCATTGCATTAGATTATTAAAGTAGTATAGCTGATTTACTGTTTTTTTAAAAAAAGAAAATATTATGGGGTCTAGATGTTCCTGAAGTCTGAAACTAACTTTGAGACAGATCCAAAGAAATCTAATGCAAGTTACATGAGCCAACTGGAATGCTCATACGTACAGGAGAAAGAAAAAATTGAAAAAAGATAATTGAGACATAAAGCTAGCATTTGCATACAACAACATTAAGAAATTTCAATTGACAGAACTATATCATACTTGTACAAAAAGAATAAGTATAGAAGCTTAGATATAAATCAACAAATAAATCCACCCATTTCAGCCAAAGAAAGTCCATTAGGTGAATGAATTTTCGAACTTCAGTTATATATGATACATTAAGTTGAACTTACATGACAAGCAAAAATGGAATGAACAACTTGAAAATAAGCAGTGCTGCCATTAGAAACGGCTGGAAGCAGAAAAGAATTAGATTAGCATTAGTGAGAAATGAGTATTTACTATTTAATAACAGAATTACCAAACAATTACATTAGGTAAGTGAGAAGTTAGGGAATGCTTACGCTGAAGATTGTAATGAAACGGTAAACTGATGAAATCTCAAAGCTTGCAATACTTGCAAAATTACCAGTTCCAAAGAAGGCAATATTGAACAAGACCATCTGCATAATATAACATGAATAAACATTGGGAAACTATATGCAGATCCTCTTGGAGAAATTTATTATTTTTGTTTGCGGTGATGAACTAGTTCCAAGTTTACTTGACTGCTGGATGTGAACAATAATTGACAGTGCCAAAAGATGTATAAAGAGGAAACAGAAATTTCCAGAGGCAAGAAGTGAATGAAATTAGGAATCACATAAAGTCCTCGACACACTTCGTCATACATACAAATATTTGACTTTTCTTATTGCAGAAGTTTGCATAGAATCATATACATTGTTCCTTATTTTTACAAGACGGATTATATACATCAAATCAAGAAGATCACAGAACTCATTCAGAACTTGCTTGCTGAATGGTCTAAATAGAACAAGGCAAAAGACAGGAGACAAGTCTTTCAGTTCAGTGGAGTTATTAAGTATATACATTTCTAGATGGTATTTATAAACCACAGAATCAGTATATATGGAATAATGTATTACTTAAATATAGCAGTAAAAGCATTCGAGAAGCATATCTCATGTTCCATAAGACAATACAACATCATGAGAGGACTAACCCAAATTTCAATAAACAACGACCAAATGCAGGAAATTATCATAAAATATGCAACATAAAAGGGTACTTGCCTCATAACTACAAATGTAAAAAAACAGCTAGTCAATGGCAGCCATGAGTTCATCAAGTATCTTGTCAATAAATAGTGAAATCAGGCCTCGTAAACTTATTGAACAAAAATATGGATGAAATTTAAATCAAGCTACCAATAATTCATAGCACCAAAAACATACACTTCCCAGTTGGCATATTTCAATGTTTCATATTTCCTGAAGGAGATTAAAAAAGCTCTACCTAAAACCTCTAAGTAGATAAATTGTAGAATAAACATATTAGGTTGCAACACTTTGAGGCCAACCAAGATTAGTCAAATCTCATGTCAACTTATCACATTCCCTTCCCTGGTCCCCTGCTCCCATGCAACATACTCTCACCCTAAGCTTCATCTCTCCAAGCCACATGGTTGCTTCAATCTTGCTTAACATACACTGGTTCAGGTTAGGTAATAGCCTTATAGGCATAGAAGACAGAACATGATTAGGCTGAATAAAAACTGAACCAAGCCACTTGAATTGCAGCCTTGGTAGATGTGCTTTTCCATATAATGATATGACCAGAGAAAATAATCTAATTGGTGAAAGGCAACAAAAAGTTTTCCATAAATTTGTAAATAGTGCATTTAGTGAGTTCTTTAAATCTTTCAACTGCTCTACTAGTAATGATCTTAATAATATGTATAATGTGATCTCATTATAAAATTCTCAATAGTGGATAACAGAAAATACCAATGCTCGTCTTGCACAAAATTTGTGACAAATGCCTTAATCAAATTTAAGAGAAACATTGGAGCGGATGAGAGCTGTATAACTTACATGAAGATTAAAGTAGTGCTATGGATGGGATTTCTCATCAAAAAAAGAAAATGCTGAATAGTAGGTACTTGCAAGAGGGAGGATTATCTGCTAGGACTGAGATGGCTACCATGATGATCTAAAACATGTAATTATCTACAAGAACTACAGATGTTACTTAGCACAATCTCTTAAGAGCCATTGTTAAATGAATTAAATATCACTATCTGATACTCCATTCTAAAAATGTATATTTCTTTTTGCTTTAATGCATAGAGCATAAGTAGAGAGTCTTACAAAAAAGAGAGGAATTCTTATATCAGAAAGCTGCAAATATCTTGCATTATAGCCACCACCAGTTGGGTTATCCTCCAGGTTTCTCACATGTAAAGGTCCTTGGCATTCAGCAGAATATAGATTCACACACTCGAGTAATATCCATCCCATGAGTACCAGAGCAAGTGCGCTGTAAAAGACAGCTTCATATCTGTAGAAAGATTGAAATATACAAAAGATCAGATTATCTTTCAAATGCTAAAAAGTAGGACAGACCATATTTAGCATGATACAGAGAAAGAGGCTATCTTACCCAATGGACAGTAGCAGGAATGGTGGAGCAAAACCCAAGAAGATAGACGTGAGACGAGAGAGGATACTAGGTGGGGAAAACAATGGTAAGATCATTGAAACAACTGTTGAGAAAACAATAACTTGAGTTGGTACCATTCATCATAAGCACTTCTTTAAGGTATATATAAAGTAGGATGGCATAAAATATTACAAAAAGACAGCAACCATTACAAAACCCAATTAAAAGTTTTGTTCGGTTAAAATATTATGCATGTTAATAAGATCAACTTAACCTAACTAATTCAAGAGCCATTGAGTCACTTTTTTATTTCTTCTAACCAAGCCTCGATTCTTCCTCAACCTCTCCTGGCTAATACAAACATGCATAATCTGACCTTGACCTTTATACATGCAGCAAAAACATGAGCCCTTTCGCCTCGTGTTGCCACTCGTTGTTATTCGCAGCCCACCATGCACCGTCAATAGATACGCTTCCTCCTTCCTCTTCTTCTCCATCTCTTCCTCCATAGCATCCTCTCCATCTTCCTCTTCCTCCCTCTTCCTCCAGCGCTTCTTCTTCTTCCCTCCTATGCCTTCCTCCTTCATCCTCTTCTCGACTATGCCTTCCTCTCCTTTTTCTTCGTCTTTGAAACACTGAGATGTACTGCTGTACCATGCGTTGGTACACAGGTATCGACAGGTACATACCAATCTAGCCAGGAACCAATAGGTATGCAAACCGGCAATGCTTGGTTCTTGCTACACCTTGACGTAGTTGATTAAAAAACAAACCCAATCATTGCTATGTTGTTCTCCCTGGTCATCATCTAACATACTCTTAAAGGCCTCAATGCCCTCCTTCAATGTACACTTCCAATTGGTGCTTAGTTACTAGATCATGTTAACTTTTTATGTTTTCTGTTTCCTCAATAATAAGTGCGTTGGTTATTTTGATAATGATGTGAATACACAAAGTAATGGATTATTAGCATAGTGATTTTGAGATTATCAAGTTATCAAAGAGATGAATTATGACAAGAAGGTCAAGATGATGCAGAATAAATTACTTAGAATCAATGAACTAAAATTTCAAAATACCGAAAAGTTTATAAATAATATCAGAAAGGTAACAAAAAGCATGTGTCATCTGTCTCTTTGGTGCTAGCCGCCAAATATACCGAATATTAAGATATGAGAAATCAAGGCATTTATTCATCAATGACTGTTTGAAGCAATAGTAATATCACAGAATATGTGGGCCGTACTCTAGAAAGACGATTTAATGTACATTATCTTTTCGAATAAGACTGAGGCAAGATATTCTTCTAATTAAATTCAATTTTTCTTAAGTACTCTACAATTTTCGTCAGTGATTTAGGGCATGGCATGTAATTTCGAATGGTACCGCCCGGTACGGGCAATACATACTGGTCCAAAGGTATACCGGTACGCAGACCGCTCGCTACCAGACGGAACGTGCTACAGTATTATACTGTAGCACTGCTACAGTACTACAATAGAGAGAAAGAAATATTTAAAATTAGGTGTATCACTCGGTACACGGTACCGTATTGTACCGAGCCAACCTCGAAACATCGGTATGATACGGTATTGCATACCTTGATTTAGGGCTTGCAGTATCTATTTTTGGCTTTGTGTGTGCAATTTTATTTGGTGCCAATGGCACCCCCATTTCGACACAATTGTGTTCCATGTTGACTACACATATTTTGCTAGATGCCGGCTGAGGCAGAATATGCTAGCAACACCTTTGAACCTAAGTTCTGCTAACCTCCTACACCTTTCCAACTTAAATCCAAGATCATAGAAGACCTCAAGAACCATTTTCAGTAAATGCCTTAAGGTGCTGGGGATTGGCTTGATTCACATGTTATAGTTCTTTGTTCCTTTCTTACTTTGTTACTTGTTTCAAAATTGCAACTTGAAGGGAAGAACTTTAAGCCTCAAGGAAATATCCAGCCTTTAGTTTTCCTTTTAATACATTTAGCAAGTCTTACAAGGAATTAGGAAGACCTGTTTTTAATTAGTTATCATTTGAATCCTTCTCATTAGGATAAAAATAATATGCACCAGGATTTTGGTACAATATCACAAGGAAAATACTACTAAATTAGCTAGAATAATCAAACGTGAAAGAAATGAATAGACAATCAATAATGTCTTCAAATTTCAGAATTACCCGCTATGGACCAGTTTATTAACTGGTGCACTGGGAGAAGTTCTTTCTTCAGAGCCCTGTGGGAAGTGGATAACCACACCATTAAGGATGATAGCACAACTAAAGAAGCCTAACACATAAAATAGAGACACATTTAGCACAATTTATCAAAGAAATGTCTGCAATCAGACAATAAAATACCAATAGAGAACTTAGCAGAGATTTTTTCTTCGTCAGTTACCTGAACAAGGAAGAGCTTACGGAATTGAGACCTTTGTTCACTCATTTGAACAATGTATAACTTGAAGTTATCACCTCGACTACTTGACTGAATCCACCTTGAAGCCATTCCAATCAATACTATCAGACCTCCACTAGCAACTCTGCATTTGTCAACTCTATTAGATCTCCATGACCATCCAAAATGCACACTATAGTTCCCAGATAATATATTTTCTTAAATTTTCTTCAAATAACTAATTTTCTGGCAAGCACAGCTTAAAATTTTATATACGAATAGAGACCATAGTAACTATTTTAGATAACCAAATTGTTTTAAGCTAATGTGAATTTTAAACTAGCTTGAAGTAACAAACAAGTCGAGAACATGGAACTTTTTGGTTCTATGAATTCAGAAGGCAAAAAATGAGTACTACAATCTTAGAGTACATAAAACAAAGGAACAAAGTGACTCTAAGACAATGTCTTGGACAGATATATGATAACAGAGAAATGACAAGTGAGTTGTAGAAGAAAATTCATCACCAAACTTCAAACTTCCTATTCTATTAGACAGGAGTGTTCTGATCAAGGAACTTGATTTCGTCAGTTTTTACTGGCCAGTATTTACTACGGGCAGGATTCGAGATGTGTACTGCCCATCTTCAGGCAGTCCGGTCTGGTCCAGTTTCCTTTTATTTTCTCAATGGCACTTAGGGTTTGCATGCCACTTAGATATGTGTGACCACAACTTGTGATGCTGCTCTCTAGCCACTTGCAATCGATTGCAGCCATATTTCCCATGACTCCTCTCCTATATCATGTACCATTACACTGGCATGAACTGGACTGATACCATCAGGCTATGGACCATCACAGGTTCAGTACCCAAAACTGCAACCCTTGGTACTGATACCAAGGGATTTATATCTCGATCCAAAACTGGTTTAAAAAATCTAACAGACTACTGAGGCGTACAGTCTGGTATCCCCATAAAATATCACAAAAATAATATTGACCAGTGTCAGACCGTATTGTTTGGCACCAGTCTTTGCTTGGACTGGTAGATACCAGTCAACACACAGCAAACTGACCATAACTTGAAACTGTGCAGCATACTAACATACCCCATGCCAGTAAATTGACTTGTGTGTGCATCAAAGCCACTAGCACGATATGGAATGGCATGATATGTGCTGATCTTTGCACGCCAGCAAGAATCTGAATATGGATATTTCAAGATACAGAATTGTAGCAAAAGCTTTTAAATCAAAAATAAAGCTACCATTTCTGAAGCTTGCACAAATCAGAAATCATAACTTCTTAATCATTTAGCTGATCAGAAGTTTCCAAGAAGTGAATTGGACTCTAAGAAGGCAGTGACCTGTAAATGTAAAGTACTCGGCCTAAAGCCAAAAAGAAAAGACAACGGGTTGCAGAACGGGAATGCACTCTCCACATGGATGTAAACAGCATGCCCATTGGATGAGGACTTAACGCCCATCATGGCCTATACTCTATAGATCCTTTTTCACGTTATATAATAATATAGATGTCTATGGTGCATAATAATGCTAAACTAATGTGAAGTCCAGTTGGTCAGAAAAAGAAAAAGTTTAACAGAACCACTCATTTACAGTAAATTACAAATCTCATTTTGTAACAATCCCATTTGTGGAAGTCAGAGCATCATAAAAATGGGAACCTTATTATATCTTTTTCTCCTGAAAGTGTTCCCTGTTCTGTTCCTTTCTAGCACATGGGTATATCACATAATTATACGCTAAAGCAGTTATTCTATAGAAATTATAAATTAATCAGGTTATCCAAGCAGATAAAAGATAATGAAAAAACAGCAAAATTTCAAAGTCATTAGATATGCAAATATTGTAAAGTATTAGCTCAAGCATGCAAAAAATTTCCCCAAGAATAAGGAAAAAAAAGAGAAGCACATTTCCTGATAGTAATTACTAGTTACTAACAAAAAAATCTAGAAGGAAACTGAAAAGGAGGTATGAGCATTACACTAAAGGGTTATTGTCAGGGATTTCTGCAGGCATCAACGTGAACATGGACAAGAACCAGCAGGACGACCATAAGTAAAGAGCCATTATATGTCGTCCTGAGGCAATAAAAAATAAATGTAATGCAGCAAGTATCCCAGCCATGAGAAAAAACCAAGTATATAACTTCCTGTTGAAAAAGCTTGCCACCTGTACCAGCATAATTGAAACTCAACATGCAGATTTACTTGCGTGTTTGTCAAAAGTTGGATAACAGATGTTAGCAACATACCAGAAATTCAAGAATGATAAATGACATCATGAGAACAGATAAAAGCTTCATATTCGATATAAAATTTCTAGCAGACAACTCTTTCCATATAGCATTTAGAAGTTGGAGCTTAGAAAGAATTTGTGTCCACAGGAACACTGTCATTGATATATAGGCATGGTAAAGAAGAGGAGAATTCTCCAGATAAAGAATAACAGACAATAAACTCATCAACAGGCATCCACCCAGATATACCTGCAAGATAATAAAGATTATTTTTTTCTAGAAACAAAAAATTATTAAGTAGAAAAGGTCAAATATACAAGTAAAAAATAATAGGTTCAGAGATACATTGTTAGTGTGTGTACAAGGCAGAAAGCATGGATTCATATAAAAGGAAGGACTATATATTGTTTACAACTTGCTATATCAGAACAGTTGGAAACAAAATAGAGGTCAAATCCAATCAATTACAATAAAAAATAGCAGGTGTAACAAATTTTAAACAATTATAAATTGCCAGATTCAGATCCTACCTAGACCTAGTTCTCGGACATCACAACTTGTTCACAATTTGACTAGTTTATTTAGACAAGTAGAATCTAATCTGAATAGGTACCAATTTTCACCAATGATCAATTATAAAGATAAACTATACACTTAACCAGCCTTGATTTTCTCAATTGACCAAATCAAAACCTGATTTTCTCAATTGATAAACTATACCTAGACCTAGTTCTCGGACATCACAACTTGTTCACAATTTGACTAGTTTATTTAGACAAGTAGAATCTAACCTGAATAGGTACCAATTTTCGTCAAATGATCAATTATGGAGATAAACTATACACTTAACCAGCCTTGATTTTCTCAATTGATCAAATCTCAACCTGGTTTGATCCAAATTTTTCAACAAACAAATATAATAGGAATAACTGACCTACAATTTCATTAATAAGAATAAAACATAAACCAAATCTAGTTCAATCAATTTAATGTTGATATAGCAATTAAGTTCTGGTTTGTCCAAAATCCACATTCCTAACCTCGAACCTGACTTTGATTTATGATTGAGTAACGGATCCAGATTTTCAACAAAAGTTCCTATGCCTAGGCCCGACTTCCTATTTCTTTTCCTTTGGTCTTTTTTAGTGGCAACTGGTCCCAAGGTCTTTTTTAGTGGCCACTAGTATGATGGTCTCACAGATCTACCATAATTTTATCTGTAAACTTAACATGTGCATGGTACAAAGTGGATGAAATAGAACAGAACAGTAACAAAATCTAAATAGACTTGCTGACAATCAGTAAGAGGCTCGTGGATGAAATATGGGAAGTAGAAGAGTGAATCTGAAGAAAAACAATGGAAGAAACTGGAAGAAGTACCAAAATGATAACCTCCATCGACTTATTTCGTTATATGTATTTCTTTTATTTTAAGGGTAAGAATTTTGGTGTTTCACTTCTCTATGATCCAGAAAAGCTTAGGATTACATTTATTTTGTGAGGATGTTGTTCATTTTTATGATTTGTGCTTTCCTAACTCATGCTTGGTTGGTGATCACAACACTATGATGCCCTCTGGTTAAAAATACGGGGATACTAGGTTCACTTTTACAATGGGATGTTTTGATAGTACCACAAAGGAGTAGGATCCACAATATATTCCTTTTGAATGTGTGATTTTGCTTGGTTGGTTTACAGTTAGCATCCATTTTCATAGAATAAAGATTTCTGTTCTCCAGTGAATAGCAGGATACGCTTCCTGGCTTTGACCCAGAATTCTTCTAATCATTACAGAATGTGATTGTTGGTTTATTGCATCTGCATTCTGGTATCTTGGTGAGAAAAAAGGTTAACTTTTAAGTTTGATGCAAGTTGCACTTTATTTAAGAATGAGGAATTATATTGTCGAATTCTCCTTTTCAGTTCAAGAGATAGATATTTTGAAAAGTTGGAATTATTGGGCAGAATAGTAGAAGAGAGTCAGAGATTAAATGTTTTAGTTTTGCAGTTCGATAGACTTATCTTGAAAAGCTTTGTACCTTCACCAAGTTCATGATCCTAATTTTAAATCATCCATATATGGAAACTCTAAAATATCTTACAAGCTCAAGTCATTTGCATACTGATAATATAATTACAACAACAATATTTTGCAAATTATGAAGTTTGATGTTACCAGTAAATATTTGTACTTTGTGTTCGGCTCATGATCCTAATCTGACCATGTATGGAAACCCTTCTGTACATGTCTCATTTGGCTGAAAGAATTTGGAAATCTAGAATACCCCTTAATCTCAAGTCATTTGTTCTCTGATTCTTAATGCGATAACATATTCTTTTGGAAATGATGAAGTTCCATGTCACCATACAAGTTCGTGTGTTTTGTGTTTCAAAGCATTAAGATTCTTGGGCACCATTTTGTGTATTGTTTAACTTTCTGGAACATGCGGAATAGGTTATGTGATATATATGAAGAGCAGAGGATCATGGAATGCCTTATTGCATTTAACAAGGCATACCAATTTGAACAAGGATCAGGCCATGGACTTTGCAGTTTTGGTCAGCATCTCTTAAAATATTGGTTTTCTTCAATTTTTAGAGAGTTGAGATCCGAAATGTGAGATGTCACCCAATTCAAGACAACACTGTACAACTGGAGCAGCAACAACAACAATAATAAGATGTGATATCCCAACCAGGGATTGCTATTTCGGGTACCGGACCATCTCGGTGACCTGATCAGACTGGTACATACTGGTCAGTACCGGTATGTACTGGTGTTACGAAGAGGAAGGAAAAAGAGGAGGTAGTAGAGGAAGTGGAAGGAAGAAGAGGAGGCGGTGGAAGAAGAGAAGGAACAAGCAGAATGAGGAAGAGGAAGGAGGAAGAAGAGAAAGGATACGAAGGAGGTAGTGGAGGAAGAGGAGGATGGAGGCACGAGGCGGCGATGGGCAGCAGAATGAGGCCAAACACACTCTCTTTTGGGTGATGAGGGCTTGTGAACGCAAGTCCTAAAAGTTTAAATGGGTTAGAGTGAATTGCCAGAAACAAGGGCGGTCCATGGACCGGTTCATGCCCAAACCGATAAGTACCCGCTTGTTTTGTAACAGCCCAAGCAAAAAGGCAACCCTTGTTCCCAATTACTTGGATCTTCTCCTGTCATTTAGCTCTAAATAGAGTTTTCTTAGGCCTTCTACCTATTCTCACACCATTGATCCAAATTAACTTATCTCATCCAATCACAAAATCACTAGATCTACTTTGAACATGTTCATATCACATTGAATGACCTTCCCACCACTGTAAATGTAACAATTGACATGCCACCTACCTTGCTATCAAATAATCTAAGCAATGTGTCCTGTGATTGTACATGAATGTCCGAGATGAAGAATTAATTAAAAGTTTGTTCAAGATATAGCATATAAATCTATAAGAGTATAATAATGTTGCCTGCTCATGAGATCTAACACTATCTAAGCTAAATTTAAGAAAATCGAACCTTAAGTTAGAACATCAGTGTTACTAGCATTTTATTTCTTAACGTAGTGACAAGTTAAAGCAGAATTACTGAAAATTTAGGATGAAAATTGATGTCAACAATCGAAATATATATCAATTAATCATGAATGAGTTTGAGTTTAAGAGCAATATAAACAATAACATACACTTAAAGTAAAGCAAACAATATTATAAATTATTTTCCATATGCTTTATACGTTGAGATTATCTATATTCATATAGATCATGTCTTAGGCATCTATTTCATCCATGCTGCAAAAACTGCACTAACAAGATCATGGAAAAAAGAAATTCATTTCCCCATAGAAACATAACATTAGAATAAGGTATCAGAATTAAACGTTGGCAAAATTTTCTGACCATTTAATAACTTACATTTTTTTTGGTGATTCTAAGAGAAGACTCTTGGGTTTTCTTCAAGAAAATGTTTCCCAAAAATGTGTAAGACTGCAGAACATGGAGTGTTAAATTCATCATCCATCCAATGTAACCAAGGATGATTGTTGCCATTAACATCAACCAATCATAAGTTTGGAAGTAATGAAGACCCTCAAGTGACATAGCCCTCAGGATATGGCAAGTTTTCAAGGCAGCTTTGTATTCCCTTGCTGCTATAAGATCTTCAATTTGGTCAAGAAATGAAGAAAAGTTTGCCAAAGGCTTATATGGCCTGAAGTATAGTGAACTCAGCTGCTTTAGCCCTTTAAATCTGATTAAGGATGTCAAAATAGATGTGGGCAATTCTGAGAGGTATCTTTGTTCTTATCCATCTTTCAACAACAGGAACAGGATAAATACACAAGTTATATGTATATGCAACGTAGTGGAATAAGATCATAATGAAAAGCTATTCAACAAACACAAGTTGATACAATAGCAGCATTATATTTCTTCACAAGGCTTCAAGCATCAATCTCTCTAGTTTGCTACAGAATTTATCAGGCCACTTTAAGTCACCGATAGCTTAATAGAAGCAATATCTATGTGCCAAACCAGAAAAGGTTGAAGCCTAAGAGAGCTAATCTGTCACTGTTCCATCCATAAAAGAATATCTTCATAAATGATCAACATACAATTATTTTCTTATATGATAAACAAAACTATGAACCAAGATCAAATTTTCCCTCTGGATCCAAAGAACAAAAGAATATTTTATTTCCTAATTAAACATCTGCCTTTAACCCTATAATAAGCGAAGTCAAATTGAAGAAAAAAACTTGAAAAGAAAATGGGTAGGGCTCACTGCCTTGCTGCCTCGTAAGAAATGGGATGTACCAGTCCGAGGGCTGACCAAAACGGCAAAACCTTGACCAACCCGTTTCAGCTGAAACACGTGATTTGTGAGGTGTACCAACCATGGTATGCCTCACTGCCTCACCACACAGTACAATTGAAATTCAACCATTAGTGATGGGTACCAATCAATAATGGGGTGCCTGGTTGAAAAATTACACTTACAGCCCCTAACAGTCAATTTGACTATTGGGAGCTCTTTTAGGCTTATGAAAGTCCCTCTCTTCCACATTTTCAATCACTCTCACTCATTTTCAAGCTCACTCCCTTTCTCGCTCATTCTCATTCTTTCTCTCAACTAGTCGGCAATCAGTAGAGTTGATTTGAATAAAAGAGGGATTAAACTCGAGCTCTTATGGAATTACTGTTTAATTGAAGGTAGTTACCTTTTCTCTATATTTTCTTTATCATTTCATGTAATTAATCTAAAGAATATTAGTAAATATATTGATTAGGACCTAATGATAAATTAAGATTTGATTAGAGGTATTTAAGAACAATTAGATTAAATTGATAATGTATTATTGACTTCTTGCATGAATTTCTATTTTTACATGGAAAAATTAGTTTAGATTGACTGCTTGGATATTGACTTCCTGCATGATTTACGAGCTTATTCTCCCATGTTAAATGGGTAATCAGAGGAATACATAGTGAGGTAGATTAAGCATAATTAAGGTCTAACGTGTAGTAACTAAGTAAGCATATAACACAATGCTTCAACTTCTTACATGATTTTATATCTCATTTGAATTAAAGGAGATTAAGAAGAATAATCATAATTAAGGCAAAATTAAGGTCATTTTCTTTGCACAGTTCTCTCAACATTTTGATTTCTTCATTGTATAAACTTTTGATTCAAGATGCATGTGCAAAATAACTTCATATTTATGGATAATAAATTCAGTAACAGAATATAAACTCTAGAAAAATAGGTTGGACTTCACCAGTAATCATACCATGAACTCACAAACAAAACCATCTGTTTTTGAATTGAGATTATAGTTTCATATATGGCCTATCAATCAAACTGAAAAATAAATTTGTGTTATAAGTGCACTATTCTTCTCAAAATGGTACTTCAGATGTAGGATACTTGACTTCTGGAGGAACTGATTAAGAATTTGCTTTGTATTTGCGAAAACAGCTTCAACTTCTTCTGCCTACTTAAAATGAACCAGGAAAGAAAAATGATTTAGACACATAAATAGTGCAATATTGTATTACAGTAAAAGATGACTATCTGTCTTGGAATAAGTGAAATAACTTCATTATCACAAGACCTGAAAGAACAATTGAAGTACCATCATGTTATTATTAATACTGCAGCAAATCCCAGTACTATATAAAAGAAAAAGAGAAGGTTAAAGAATCAACCTTATTTAAACTCAGGTAACCCAATGGCAAATTTCCAACTGAATTAACTGGGCATGGCAATCCAACAATAGTCGCCTGCCAAATTTTTAGATTTGTTAAAGAAATAATGTGAAAAGAAAATTATAACAACAACTGCTAATGTACAAAATTTAAATGAATCAAGAATTCATAGTATTACCATTAAAGGTGCTAAATCAGCCTGATTGACATCCACTCTTTCAATGCCTCTAAGCCCCCACTCCGTAGGTGTGGGCATATCATGTTTATGTTCATCAACAAAACGGAAACCATCATCAGAAAGGCTATCAGAAATCAACCACCCGGGATTCTTGATACCAGCTCCCCATGCCACAAGTGGAGTATCCGTGTTGGAAGGGTGGCCATCCCCATGACTTCCTATGATAAAGTTGTTTTCCATGTGTGCATGTCAGAAGGAAGGGCACTGGTATGGTAGGGAGCAAAGGGAAAAAAATCCTATTGATACAATAGATGCAACAGTAAAGAAAGGCATACAAAACCATGTAGCAACTGTAAGCAACTCAAACAAGGACTAAAAACTACATATAAGAACTATGAAGATCATAGTTCATGCCAGTGAAAATGAGACCTCTTGCACGATCACTGAAAATCAAGTCAGTTCAATGAGTATTGCATGAATTAACAAACATGCGACATCATGTAAAATTAAATAAAACAGTACCATAGAAGCACCACCATCACTCCCAGCCTATCATTCACCTTGCATTAAATGTTGCATTCCACATTAATGAACACATAATTGGAGTTTCATGTACCAAAAATTATCAAGCATCTTTACGACAATGTCCGTACCATCCACAATGACCACAATGTGTTGGTCCGAACTCAATTAGTACACTACCAATTACCAAGTACCAACCACACTGAAGTACACCGACATTTCAAATAATCTTGTTATACTTTTACACAGTGGAAGGGCATGGTATACTGCACCAATCTGACACTGTACCAGAAGAGGAACAACTGGTACCTAAATCCTTAATGTTTAGATATATAGCTTTCTGATTTAATAGGAAACTAAGCATTGTAAAAGAATGACGAGCAAAAAAGGGTCACTCATTAACAGATAACTAGTCTTTTAGCATTTTACAATGACAGAATTAACCGTCAGTTTGTTTTTCTGCCAAAATTATTTTGTAACATTCTTCTAATAAATTACAGATATTCCTAATAATAAATTAAACGTATTCATTCTTTCTTTATCTTCTCAAAGCCATCACTCTATTACAAATGTTACTGAGGAAGTGTGCTCCAAATCTTCAGAGATGTCGGTGTCTTGGCAAAAACCCAGTGTGGGATGGGTAAGATTGAATAGTCTTATTGTGATGGTTCAAATTCTGGTGGAGCAGATCTTTTCTTTTGGTCCAAGATGAGTTGGCCAGATTGGGTCGCCATTTGTTTGCAGGTGGCAGGTTCTTGCAAGGCGCGGGCAGCCATTTCTACGAGCTATGGCCATCAAAGAAGGCTTGATGCTATCTATCCAACATGGTTTTCAGCGTGTTCATATTGAGGCAGATGATAAACCAATCACTGACATATTAGCAGGCTACATTGAGCCTCCCTAGTCATTAATTAACATAATTCGGAATGTTCTACGTTTACTCTACTACTTCCAATCAGTCAATACCACTCATGTCTATTGTGAAGGAAATTCCAATGCCGATTGGCTGGCCAAAATGGCTAATTCAACCAGGGCATCCTTTTTGTGGATGGGTCATTGGCCTGAAGTTTTTGCTTCTTTTTTTAGTGCGGATGCTATGAGCACTATTTATACCCACCTAGTGAATCAATAGATGCTTTCTAGTTTTGTTTCTTGGAAAAAAACTTTATGAAGTAATAAAAATGCTAGATCCACACCTAGTTTGAAATAAATAATAAAAAGTGACATGTTATTTGGTTGTTGTTCAAACAATGATAATTATTTAGCTTGGACTCAGATATGAAATAAATCAAAAGATTAAAATAGGTGGAATCAAGATCGAATAATGTTGCATTTTATTATCATATAATCATTACAAAGGTTTGACTAAAATGGATCTGAGTGTTGGACATTTAAGAAATAACATATATATATAGTGTTGTTGAGATGAACATGTTGAGGTCGATGTATAGACTATAGAGTTATTAGAAAAGATAGGAAAAAAATATATTTTTATTCGTAAATAATTCGTATCACTTTGATAAAGGATAAAATAAGAAAGAAAATGGTACGAACAGGACATGTGCTCTACAGACTTACATATACGGTAATTAAAAGAGGTGAAACGATTGCTATTAATGACATGAGAAGAGATAGAGGAAGACTTAAAAAGATTTTAATAGAAACTATAAATAAAATTTTAAATATCTTTAACTTAGTCGAGCATGTGACTTTTTGCATATAACTTAGTTGAGATTTTATGGCCTTGTTGTAATATAGTTATTACGAAGGTACCATCAAATATTCTAAATGTCACATTTCATAGCCCAAGAATAATATTAACTTTTTAAAGGTCAAAAATTGGACAGATCATGTTATAGTAGTATAAATAATGCAAAAGTAGTATAATGAATTAATGATGATTGATAAATTAATTATAAAATTGTTTTATTTTCTAGAATTATTATAAATGTCTTAAACCATATTAAGATACAAAGCTTGCCATGTTTGACATAGTGTAGCTTTTAGTTCAACCATAACAACAAGCCACAGACCCACAATGTTGCAATTATTTGGGATTAGCTACACCTTTCCTACTCGAGCCTCCTCACCATGCCTAAATACTAGGTCGGCTCTAATACTAAATGTCATGACCCTAGCCTGATGGGCTAACTGGGCTATCAACTTCGTTTGGTCTAAACCAAAGACCAAAATGCTTAAGCTGAAGTTGATAGTAGTACACTCATCAGACCCTTATAAGTCAATCTCAATCTTGTCCACTTCCAATGTGGGACTAATCAGGGGTGTTACATTTATTCTTTGTAGTAATTCTATAATCCACCTTAATGTTCTTATCTAAGCTACACTAATTTTTGTAAGATATAGTTTTCTAACTACCTGACGAAACATTAAGATCCATAAAGCATGACATCTTAGGAGTATCTTTTTTTTTTCTCTTTATCTTAGAGGTACATGTCAATCACAAGAAACTCCCAAAGTTTCTCTCCACTTTAATTACCTTGTTTGTACTCTATTTCAGGGTTTGTCGTTATGAGTTGTACCGCTCGATATGGGGGGTATATATCGATCCGACAAGGGACCAGTACATAGATTGACCTCTATCGAGCGGTACCCATTACATGACCCCATATAGGGCGATATGGGATTTGTACCGGTTGGTAACAATCAAAATCCAACCATTACCGATTGGTAATGGTCGGATTTCGACCGTTATCGATCAAGGGCTCAGATTGCCCTACTTCAAACTGCCAATTTGACCGTTTGAGCCATAGGAAAGGGTTTTTAAACCCTTTTGTCCGCCACAATCGTCTGCCCAACGTGCAAAGGCAAAGGGAAAGGGACAGGCAATAGCATTAACCGCACCATTAGAAAGAATCGTGTCGGGTGACAGACACCTTCTCAACCATATTCAACAATCCACTCGGTCCAAAGACATGGTAACGACATAGACAACAGTGCCTCGACTAATGATGGCGGCGATGCAGGGGAGTCAATGGTCTCATAGGATCATTTTCATGATTGGTTCAACAAACATATTAAATTGATATATAGATACATAGGATCAAAGAACTCGATTCACCACCCGTGAAGTCCCGTCGTTCTTTTTGGTGGCAAAACCAAGTATATCCATCGATTAATTACTTAATTCATTTAAATTTTAAAGTTTAAGTTGTTTAAAAATTAATCTAACAATTCAAATCATTTCTTTGTAGATAATTCAATAATAATAGAAGATCCAAAACGTACCATAAAGTTACTCCGCAAAACTCAAAAAAGATATGTCACTATTCTTTCCTAATTTAGATTATTTTTGCTAAAATTATACTAAATTTATATTTATTTCTAAATTAGAAACCCTAACCCAACTTTGTTTTCTATTTTTTTGGAATTTTTAGAGTTATTTTCAGCAATTTTATCTTACCATCGGTACGCCCAAGCATACCGACATATGGTACATTGGTACGCTTCCGTACGTACCATACAGACGGTTGGTCAGTACATCAGTACGAACCGATAAGACGAACCTTGCTCCATTTTATTTTTGTTAAAATTTGTTTTTGAGAAACAAATACTCCATAATATCATAAACTTTGGACTCTTATCTACCTATTACTACAGTTTCCAATTATCCATATTACACACTACACTAGAAAGATAAGTTTTGCATCAATTGATTCTTTGTCCACGTCACATATCAGCTACATCTATTTTATTGATAAATTTTAATAAAATGAATATATCTACTAGTTCTATTATGAAAAAAAATAATATTTCCAGAATATACATCTATCTATACAAGTTTAGAATAATAAATTAAATGCAATGATAAATCATTATAGATTGCTGTAGAATTACTTCAAATTAATAAGGAGTTCAAAATCTCATCTAGCTATTAATTGATTGTTCACAGCTGCTCCAGATATAAATATGGCAATAATGATTTTTGCCCAGTTTATTGCTATGCCCTATGATCTGAATCTAAGATGTCATCTGTGCAGCATGGTGCCATGTTGGTCAACGGTTAACATATCACACAGTCAATATAATGCCTATGCCATTATACTAACATGGTATGACTTTTTGCACTTGTTTAGACAACAAAAGCATAATATACGAGGCCATAAGTCAAATGAACATATAAAAGTAAAAGTGGAGAGTGCATAAATATTCACGCAAACCTTTATCACTCATTCCATGGTCTGCTGTAAAAATATAAGCCGTCTGATTGTCATTGAAATAGTTTTCCAAGAGATTGTAGACATCTTCTGCAATTTTATCAACAACCTTAACATTGCTTAGATAAATGGATGAGTAAGGCCGGTGTGCATGGCCATTTGTATCACAACCAAGCAAATGCAAGAATATGACCAATTTATCCTGTAGGAGCATCTGCCTTAATTTAGGATCATTGCGAGACCTATTCAGAAGGCTGTGAAATTGATCAAATGACCACTGATCAAGGAAGGATGCATCTGCAACAGAACTCAAAAAGAATTATAAACATTGTTCTTGTATGCTAAGCAACTTGATATAAATTGGCTATCACATAAAGATAATAACAAGATCTCTCACGGTTGGAACAATAACAAGAATTTTTTATCAATTACACAAAACAACCTGCACACTTACATGATTAAAGTACTAAAATGTTGTAACTTAAGATGAAGTTAATTAGATGGCATCAAAATTAGTAACTTCATCAGATCTACATCATTCAAATCCATTGCTTAACTCAACCTACATGCCAAGGCTTTGAGTCACAGAAAGTAACATTTATTGGTAAACCCATAAAACATCTGACCTTTCCGGAACATGCATAGCAGGACTCAAGACCCTCATGCATTTAGAATTCAACTCAATGCAAAGGGCTCCCAACAATGAGAATCTCAGAAGGGTCAGATTTTTGTGGTTTTACCAATAAATGCAGAAAAGTAACTTGCTATTGGATGCAACCAGTAAAGACTAAGTGAGATTGCCCAGTCCACATTCCAATCAATCATCAGACTGGTAAATACCAATCTATACAGATTGGTAGAGTCAAAATTAAAATCCTTGACTCAACTTACTATTGGGCAATGTATGTAAAGCACAAATCATATTGTACCATATTTTGCAACCTGCATGACTAGGGTTCAAATCATAGAAACAGTCATATTCCACATGCAAGGGTCAGGGTTACATTGAACCTGCCTAGGGTACAATGAAATGCACTCTTTATCTTGTTGATCAGGCAAAAGACACATCAATCCAACCTCGATATCTTTTATTGTAAGACAATTCACTAATTCAATTTCTCTTCTTACTTCCCATCTTGTTCTCTCTTGTTTCCTTTTACTGACATTTATCTTTTTTGTTCTTTTGTTGTTCAAGTATATTAATATTGCATTTATGTTTTGACCAAGGTTTGTAATTTTGTACCGTACCGGAATATCGAACTCAACTTGGTATAGTACAGTACAAGTATACTGAGAGGTACGTTCTAGCATACCACTCGGTGTGGAGAAGAAACGTTGCCTCATTTCGTCGCGAGGTTTCTTCTCCCAGCGAAAAAAAGAGCGACATCGTGCCTCGTTTCTTCTACCCGCATGGGGAGAAGATACGTTGCCTCATTTCGTCACGAGGTTTCTTCTCCCGGCGAAAAAAAGGGCGACATTGTGCCTCGTTTCTTCTGCTCGGTTTCTTTTCCCCGCGAAGCTTCTCCTCGCGCGGATGAGGAGAAGTCAGTGACAACGCTGAGCCCTCGTCGCCTCAGACAAGGAGGAGGCGACGTCTCATCTGCGACATCCAGCGAGGGACGGCAGCGACGGATCAGGATCATCAAGGGAGAGCGACACCGGATCTCCAGGTTCTCCCTTTTCTTCTCCCTCTTCTTCCTTCTCCCTCGACTAATAATGCCCGGTAGCGGACGGTGACGGTCGCTAGCAGGCGGCGACCGATTTCATGTGGTAACGGGACGAAAACAGCCCCAATCGATGGTAGCGGGCAATCCGCGTGCCGGTCTGCTGGCAGACCGATACGTACCGCTCGATACAGGCGGTATTATTTGAAATTAAAATCCTTGGTTTTGACATCTTATTCAGTCATTTTATTTTCTTCATAGTCCCTTGTTGCTTCTTTTCAGTCAATACTTCCTCCCTCTTGATCTTGCTCTTTATTCTTAATCAATAGCTTGATCCTCTAACCACCATTCTATGGGATCAGTCAACATACACCAACTTTTCCTCTTGCAAGCAGTTTGAAATTTGATGACCAAATTTATGGATCAACAACCAACACACTTGTACAAAACAAACCTCTACATAAAGATGTACCTTTAAAGTAATTATTAGAACATAACAAAAGTATGCTTGATGAGATTTCCCATCTTTTGATTGATCTATCAAAAGTTCCAAGCAAATTCAACATTATCAAGCATGCATTTAGCATAATGAATCATGCATTTTAAAATTTTCTTAGCAAAATATTAACATTTAAGGAATGGAACTGAAACAAGTTTCCAAGAGACAATAGAAGCCACTCGTCTTAAAAGGCAAAGTGACTCCAATGAGATCACCCAATCTGGGAGTTTATAGTTCTTTACCACCAAGTAAAAAAGTTAGATGAATTCTCTTTGATTATATTGTAAAATTGCTACACCCCTATGATACTACAAGCATTTAAGGAGATGGGATGACATAAACAGAAGTAGTGACCTAACAGCAATCACTAGGCCTTCAGCATCTTCGCCACATTGTTAGGTCTACTCCAACAGATTATATATCAGGTCTTACATGCAAAAAACTCTATGGACCACTGAGTGCATTAATATTTGTAAGATGTTTCCGTTAGAATCTCAGATTACTCCAACTTTTTGTTGCTTCTGAGCTACATGTTATATTCTAATAGACGAATTAGGACTTGAAAGGCTAGGTATAACACCCAAAGCACTTGAGCAGGACAGTTGGACTTGTATATATGGAATTAATAGCTTACTACTAAGAATTGGGGTGCACTTTGGACCATGTTGTTAAGGCTATCACATGCAAGCTGTTGCGCTAATAGGTCAGTTGGGATCAAAATCTTAAATATTTTGGCATAAAAGATGAATAACTTCCATTTTAAATCAAGATTGTTACATTAACCAATAAGATGCTCAGATTTAAAATGCTTAATATTAAAGCTGTAAAACCTAAAAATTTGATCATTTTAGCATAAAAATGCGGAAGAAAGCTGCATGTGTTAATTCAGAAATTCAAAAGGGCTAGAGTAAGAGTAAGATTCTACTTAAGTTAATGTCAGTTGTCCTAACCTGAAGCAAAGTCCTCATATTCATGAGGATATGTAGCCCAGGTGCTGTGAGGCACACTTCGGCAGAATATAGGAATGATATCAGGACTCCCAAAAGCAAAGGTATGGCGACTTTGGTTGAAAACTGAATCAAACTCAACAGGATTAGCTTTCCACCCTGCAAAACAGGACAAAATATACACCTAAGAGAATATTACAAGGACATTCTGTACTACACAAAATGTAAGTGATTAACATAAAACATTCAATCAGGTGTTCCAAGTCTAGTATTGAGAAACTACACAAGCAACAAAATCTTTTAAGTGTATGCAGTAATACTAACAGAAGATAGCTCTTTATCTAACAAACAAACAGAACACCACTCCTATCTTAAAATTGTTCTAGCAAGAAGCTTGTCAGGTTCAAACCAGATAAACTGACTTTAATCCTAGGATAATGACTAATGACCAAATATAAACCACAGAAAATAACTTCAACAACAACCAGCCAAAATGTCTCTGTCATTTTGGATGGGCTACATGGATCTTCCTAGGCCTGATCTTTAAAATAACATCACTTGTCAAAATAAGAGCAAGCAAATCTCTTTTTGTTATCTCTAGAAAAATGATATTACCATAAATTTATCATAGCTGAGGATATCTGACATATGAAAATAATTGTAGCTGCTGGATATCTGTATATGAAATTTATACAGCTAGAACCTCCTTGATTCAACTTGAGAGAGAAGCGCATAAAAAACAAATTATTTTTTTCATATTTAAAAAAGATGCTATATTATCTTAGTCTAAACTTGTTTTATCCATTAAAAAAATACTCCATTTCAGCTTTCTAGTACTCCTTTATCTAATCCATAATTGACTTGATTACAACCTTTCTAGGTTCTAGAACATCTTCAAACCAATAGGTTAACCCACATTTTTATAGTTGTGGCGTCAAAGTCTAGATATCAAAGAGGTCAAAGATAAACTAAGTACGTCCTACATTTGGCAGTGATGCAAAAAAGTTAAATCTTGAGTGACTATGCAAAAAAGATTATCTTGAGGGACCTTTCGAGTCAACTAGGTAACAATTTATCATAACTCATGGCAATTAAAACTTTAACCTTCTTACCCGATAGTGGTGCATACCTAATAGGAGAGTCAAAAGATAATCCAAGAATATTTTGTCACAAAGTATCCAAGAAGATTATACATGCGCAGAAGCTACAAAGACCTCTCAGTGGCTGATAACTATTCAAGGCACAAAGCTGTAAGTCTGAACTCAATGGTTCACTTCAAGACTTGGACCACCACCGTAATTTGTATGGTGGTCAAGATAGACAAATAAAGCTAGTCAAGATATAGCAAAATTATGCAGCATCATTCGTTATACTTGTGCATTTAATTGCCGCAGATGCTTTAAAATATCATCTTCTACTGACTTTTTCTGCTACTCTGCTTCAACAGCAAAAAATAATTTTATAAGCACTTATTCTATGCTTCATTAATACACCAAAGAATTTTGTGGCTGACTATCTACTGCAAAACATTATTAAGAAAGACCCATCACTGTGCTATGTATCACATGAATGCACTGAATTGTTCACCCTAAAAGCAAAATCTGGGTGATCAATAGTTCTATTTAGGTTGTTCAAGATTCAGATGCTTAGGATAATGGTAATGTCCAGCTTAATGGAATTATGTCCAGAGTTCTAAGGCCATCAAAACAACAACAAAAAAACGTAATAAACCCTATCAAGAACATGTCACACCTTTTGTGACTGCACTCGGGTCCTCGTAGAACCCAGCAATGATGGAAACGTGCCCAGGCCTCGACTCCGTCGGAGGACGGGCATGCGAGATTCCCCAGCGCCCCTTCTCCTTTATCACGCTCCTTAGAAACGGCGCCCTGAACCGTCCATCCGAATCTGGCTCAAAGAACTTGTCCGCACGCAATCCATCAGCTGGAACAAAGCTCAAGAACCAAACCCCAATCGGGAATCAGTAAGAACGATGGCAGACATCATCACCACGACCCAGAAATGAGGGGAGGGCGCCCGCACCAACGAGAAGGACGAGGCGCTTGGCGGGCGGGGAAAAGCGCTGGGGGACGGGATCCATGCCGTGGACAATGGGGGTTTTGAAGTAGATGTCGAAGATGCTAAGCATGTAGACGGCGTGCAGCACGATCCCCAGGGCCACCAGCCACCGTTCCCTCCGCTTCACCTCCTGCTTCCACCACCGCCCACCGATCTGACGGGCAGCCGCCGGATGGCCGTATCCCCAGGAGGATCTGCCCCCTCCCAATATCCCACCTCCGGCCATAGTCTTGCTTTTGGCGAACCAGTAACTCTTCGACGGGGAAAGGAGTTAGGAAAACTAGAACGGCAGAACAACGGGATAATTCCCCTGCTTAATTAATTTTAGCATTCCCATCTTTATCATTTTTAAAATTTATAGTTATATTTCTATAATTATTAAGAAAATTAGAATTTGATGTTCTAAATAAATAAAAAATCGAATTTCTTAAATTATTCATTTTGAAATGAATCAAGATTGAATATTGAAATAAATCGATTAGGCAATGATAATAGGATATAAAGAGAAATAAACTTTTATATATGAACAAATATTAACAGGACATAACATATGGTGAAATTAAATGAAATCACAATCAAATAAAACATCAAGATATACGTGAAAAATCTCTCTAATGTGAAGGGTAAAAATCATAGGGTAAACTAGAGATAATCCATTATAAGAATAATGAATATATAAATCTCAATCTCATGCCTAAAACCCTAACAACAATCACAAGATAATAACTGTAATACAAGGATCACGTCACTGTGCACAATATCTAAATTCTTCCCAAGTAATCATAGCAAGAATCTACTATAAGTTTGATCTAATCTGAAATGAGAACACTGCCTAGATAATTGAGAATAGTCTCTTTGCATTGTCTTTTTTTTTTCCTTTTCTTTCTCCTTGAATTTCTATCTTTTTCTCCTCCTTTTTACTACTGCTAAAGACTACCTCGTTGTTGTCTTATTCTACCTCCAAAAACGCAACCACTCACACTCCCATAACTTTAATCTAGGGTTAAGTCAAAGGGGTGTGGGCTGTGGGCTGATAAAGCCCATCATGGGCTGAACCCAATATGGGCAGTCAACCCAACAACCTCCCCAGGCCATAAGGGAGGTTGTCCCATGACTCCTCAATATGAAGTCATGTCAATCAGATGTCGGCATATCTCCTATCTTTCTTTTGATAAGGTATTTATCAACATGTCTGCTCCATTATCATTTGTATGAATTTTCTGAAGCTGCAACTGCTTCTCTTCAAATACATTTCGAATCCAGTAGTATCTGATATTTATATGTTTTGACTTGGAATGAAAAATTGGGTTCTTACACAAATTGATAGCACTATGGCTGGCACAATGTACCATATAATTTTCCTATTTCAGCCTCAATTCTTTTAAGAATTCTTTCATCCATAACATTTCTTTGCAAATCTCTATAGTAGCTCCTCCTGCAAAAGTAAGTACATAACTTGATGTGGACTTTCTCGAAATATCTTACTATATATGCATTTGTATAACCTATCAACACAGGTGGTCCACCTCCAAGCTTAAATAAACCTTAGAGCTCCCTCTGAGATATCTAAAAATTCACTTCATTGTTACTCAATGCTTTTTGCCTGGATTTGCAAGAAATCTGCTAGTAACACTCACTGCATATGCGATGTCCGCCCTTGTACATACCATCGCGTACATTAACTTCTAACTGCTGAAGCATAATGAACCTTTTGTATCTTCTCCTTCTCCTCATCACTTGACGGATTTTATTCTGAGCACAACTTGAAGTGACGTGTAAGAGGAGAACTAATTGGCTTTGCATTGCTCAAACTAAACCTTTCCAATATATTCTCAATGTATTTCTCTTGTGTCAACCAAATCTTCTTGTTTTTCCTATCATGGGAAATCTGCATGTCACCAAACCATGTCCTTCATTGCAAAGGACTTATTTAGTTCCTTTTTTAAACTATCAATTATAGACATATCTTTTTCAATAATAAGCATATCATCAACATAAAGTAAGAGAATAATAAAATTCTCACCAAACCATTTGATGTACATACAATTATCTGAAGCCGTTCTTTTGTATACATTTTTTGTCATAAATGAATCAAACTTTCTATACCACTGTTTTGGAGCTTACTTTAGCCCATACAAACTCTTTTTCAACTTATAGACAAAGTTCTCTTTATCTTTAACTTTGAAGCCTTCTGATTGCTCCATATAAATTTCCTCCTCTAAATCACCATGAAGGAAAGCTGTCTTTACATCTAATTGCTCAACCTCTAAGTCATGGGTAGCAACAATACCAAGAGCAACACGAATAAAAGACGGTTTAACAACAGGAGAAAAAAATCTCTTTAAAGTCAATACCTTTCTTTTGATCAAAGCCTTTCACAATCAATCTAGCTTTGTACTTTATTTGAGAACAATACTCTCGAGACTTCAACCTGAAAACTCACTTGTTCTTCAAGGCCTTTATTCCATTTGGTAGTAGCACTAAATCATAAGTGTGGTTCTTTTGAAAAGCATCCATCTCTTCCTGCATAGCAACTAACCATTTCTTTTTCTGCTTACTTTCAACTGCTTCTTGGTAACTTTCTGGTTCACTTGCATCAGTAAGCATCACATACTCATATGTAAAGTATCTTTTGGAAGGTTGACGTTGTCTAGAAAATCTTCTCAACTGAGGTTTTGTTGGAAGTTGCTCTCCAAATTCTTCTTGCTCAACATGTCCTGCAGGTAAATCAATATGAGGCTCGACACCGCTTCCTACATATCTCCCCCATTGCCCTGATATATTGGAGGAGTAATTGGGTCACAATATGCTAATCCTTCTGCAGAAATCTTGGCTGGTGCCTTCTTCTTCAAATCCTCAAATGTTTGATCCTCAAAGAAGACTACGTCTCTGCTTCTAAACACCTTTTGCTTTTCTGGATCTCAAAGCCTGTAACCAAATTGATCATTTGAGTAACCAAGAAAAATATATTCTTTAGTCTTACCATCCAGCTTGGACCTCTTATTGTCTGAAATATGTGAAAATGCACGACAACCAAACACTCTCAAATGCGTATAGGAAACATCTTTCCCTGACCATATATGCTCTGCAACATCACCATCTAAGGCTATACATGGTGACAAATTGATCACATCAACTGCAGTCGTCAAAGCTTCATTCCAAAACCTTTTGGGTAGCTTGGCCTGTGAAAGCATACATTTAATATTTTCCATGATGGTGAGGTTCATCCTCTCTGTAATAGCATTATGTTGAGATATACCAAGAACTGTCATCTCATGTTGGATGTCATGTGACCTGCGATAATCATTAAACAATCTTGTGTACTCACCATCATTATATGGTCTTATGCATTTCAATTGTCTTTCTTTCTCCCTTTCAACCCTTACATGGAACTCTTTAAAAACATTAATAACATGATATTTAGTCTTCAAAGTATAGACCCAAACTTTCCTAGAAAAATCATATATAAAAGTGACAAAATAAAGTGCACCAGTTATACCAAGAACATCAATAGATCTACCAAGAGTTTTTATCCTTAAAAGACTACATACATCTGTATAAACACAGTCTAAGACATGCATTTTTCTAGACATAGCAGAACTAGCAAATGAAACTCTATGTTGTTTACCAACCAAATAATCAATACAATGGTTCAAATGTATACCTCTGAGATCTGATAATACTTCTCTTTTGAAAAGAGCATACAGCCCTTTCTTGCTCATGTGTCCCAGTCGCCTATGCCACAATTCCATACTGAAATCTTTCTATTTAGTATTTAACTATTCACCATAAGTTTTAGCCTGCAACCTGTACAAAATATAACATTTCTTTCCACTAGCCACAATAAGAGAACCCTTACTGAGCTTTCATTGTCCTCTGTAAAATCTGCTATCATAGTATTCATCATCTAATCTTTCAACTGAAATTAAATTCAGCATCAAGTCAATCACATGCCTCACATCCTTAAGCACTAATTTGTAGCTAAGGTTAGTCTTTGAATGAATATCACTCATACCAATGATGTTCGCCATGTCATAGTTGTTCATCTTGACAATACCAAAATTTCTAGACTTATATATATCAAAAAACTCCCTCCGTGGTATAGCATGATAAGAAGCACCTTGTCAATCACCCACTCAAGATCTTGACACACACAAGAAAAAATATCATCAGAAAGAGACAAAATCAAATAATCATCACCTTGTATTGTAGCTGTGATATTATCTTTTGACTCTGTAGACTCCATTTCTTTTCCCTTTTTCTTGCTCTTCTTAGGTTGCTTATATTCATTCTTGTAATGTTCTTTCTTACCATAATTATAACAAACAACATCTTTTCTTGATCTTGACTTGCTTCTACTCATGCGTGAATTACTTCTATACTTTGACCTTCCTAGAAGACATTTTCATAGAAGATAACTGGTTAGTGATACTCTGCATTTCATTCAAATGCTCGACAATAAAAGCACCCTCTCTATATTTTAGGTCACTAGTTTTCTAATCAAAAAAGCTTTGTTGGCAGTTGTTTTTCTTTCATAGAAACTTTCCAATTTTTTCCAAAGAGAATATGTAAAAATTTCAATAGAAACATGGTGAAAGACACTATCATCAAGCCATTGTCGAATAAACCAAATTGTTTTCCGATCTAACCTCTTCCACTCATCATCAGTCATACTTATGGGTTTTGCATTATCCCCCTACAAAGTTCCATATAAATCTTTGCAATATAAGAGATCTTTCATTCTTGGTTTCTATATCATCTAATTGTTTCCATTCAAACTAATCATGCAAGAAACACTATTGGCCTTCATGTTCAAATACAAAAATTAAATCACCGTAACCTTGCTCTGATACTAGTTAATAGGATATAAAGAGAAATAAACTTTTGTATATGAACAAATACTAGTAGGTCATAGCACACAACGGAATTAAATGGAATCATGATCAAATAAAACACCAAGATATACGTGGAAAACCCCTCCAATGTGAAGGGTAAAAATCATGGGGCAAACTAGAGATAATTTACTATAAGAATAATGAATATACAAATCTCAATCTTTTACATAAAACCCTAACAACAATCACAAGAGAATAACTAGAATACAAGGATCATGTCACTATGCATAATATCTAAATTCTTCCCAAGTAATCACAGTAAGAATCTACTGTAGATTTGATCTAACATAAGATGAAAACATTACCTAGATAATTGAGAACAGTCTCTCTATGTTGTCCTTATTTTTTCCCTTTCTTTCTCCTTGAATTTCTGTCTTTTTCTCCTCCTTTTTACTATTGCTAAAGAGTGCCTTGTTACTGCTTTATTCTGCCTCAAAAAATACAGTTAGGTCAAAGGGGTGCGGGCTGATAAAGCTCATCATGGGTTGAACCCACTATGGGTTATCAGCCTAACAAATGATGCTCGAGCATGTACTTTTTAGTGTTTATTTATTTTCTATTGGTCTCTAGTTAGAGCACTTATATGTCTTGAGCTTATTTCTATAGTCCCGAAATATTTTCTGAATCTAAATATTTAAATTTATTTTTCATAATAATATTAAAATTATTAATAAAAATATAAAAATAATTCTAATATTTTAATTATAATGATGTACGATGATGTTATTGGAAAAAGAACAACAACGAGAGGTGAGGATCCCATACAATTAAAATATATGTTATTTAATAATTAATAATTAAAATAAATCTTTTATATCAATAATAGAAGATATAAAAGAGAAAAATAATAATAATAAAATTAGATAACTACCTAACCTCTTCTCGCTCCAGAAAATAATTATTTCGATAATTGGATAATTCTATTAGTGTTTTTCTAAGGTTCGAGTGCAAGAGGAAAAATAATAATACATGTAATCACACATTAAGGCTAATCAAATAAATTAAATTTTTGGCATTGGAGGAGATAACTTTTTAGATTTGCATTACCAAAAATCTTTCTTTTTCATTAATCGATTGTTTTCCTTTCTTGTGGGCAATTGACATAATAAATCAAGAAAAATAAGAAATATTTTAGATGTTGTTGTCAAGTGCCAAAATTACAACAACAAAAAAAACTAATACAAATTTTATTTCAGAAAAAAAATATAATGGTCCCAAATCAAAGTGCCTAAGCAATCTCCTCCTCACTTGTCTTCACCATTTGATTCTTTTCAAAATTAAATAAGGATATTTTTGGCATATATGTCAAGCAGTATTTCGTAAATATAGAAAATATGAGCAAAGAATGTTAGGAATGTAAAAATATTCATGGAAAACTCAGTTATATTTTTATAAGAATATAATCATGATATTTGATGCACGATTATATTTTTATTCGAAAGCACAAATCACTAGGATGAGTTTTTATTCTTTTCGAATCTATTATATCTAACAAACTCATCTGTAAAGTCCTACCATGGAATTCATAAATATAATATTTTCTGGAATCAGTATAAAACTCATACGTCGAAGAATCGAACTGATTTCAATCATGCGTAAAAACCCAATGAAATAAAACGGAAAATTACTCGTTACATTTATGGGTGTTAGGAATCTGCGTAACGAGGAACACATAAAAAGATTAAAGATTACCGCGATTCTTTGAATCCTGTCCGGTCCAATTCCAAATTCTTGATGGCGGAGGAAGAGCGGGAGGAAGCAACGACGGCCAAGGAAGCGGCGGAGGCGTTCACGGTCAAAGAGATGCTGGTGGCCGAAGCTTTGGTAACTCTATGTCAAAGCGGCGCCACGGTGTCGACCTCGGAGGCGCGGAATACGCCTCGTCGATTGCCTGCAGAAACGTAATCCGCTTTCTCTTTTCTTGAATCCACTGTTCCTGTGATCGATGTGCTTTTCGGTGTGGGTTAGCAGATCGACTCCCGCGAGCAACAAGAAGCGAAGGAAGAGGAAACAGCGAGTCATGGCCTATATTCCCGTCGACGTCGTCGAGTTGATCTTGATGCGTATGAACCCCAAAGACGCCGTGCGCCTCGGCACATCGTGCAAGGATTGGACAGGCGCGGCCGCGCGAGTCGACCCGACCAAGCGGAAAGCCCCGTGGCTGCTCGTCCAGACGAATTCCGATACCACCTGCGCCCTGCAGAGTGTGAGGGACCAGAAAGTCTTGTTCAAGATCAGAATCCATGGTTTTGTGCTTCGACATTACCACTTCGGTGGTTCCTGGAACGGTTGGCTGGTTCTGCAGCCCAACCGGCACGGTCAGATATCACTATTGAACCCCTTCTCTCGCGCACGGTGGGACCTCCCTATCCTCCCTCGCGGCGGCCTTCCGTCCCGGTCGTTCTTTTATATGTCTTCGGCTCCGACGACCTCCGGCTGCGTCCTCTTCGTGCGCAAACTTACAATGCTCTACGTTTGGAGTCCGGGGCACGAGTTTTGGACCGCAGAACATGTGGAAGCCACAGAATTTAATTCGATTGTATGCGTGGAAGGGCAATTCTACGCGATGAACGAAGAGGGGAGGTTGATAAGTTTCCGAGTATTCCCACTCCGGATCAGGGAGCTCCATGTGTGCCGGCCTCCCGCGTATAATGTTCCCCGCCAAGAGCGGTTCTTGGTTGAATCTTGCGGGGAGATACTGTACGTGGTGATAGCGGAACATGAGTCCACAGAGATGAGCGTGTTCCGGCTGGATTTGGGGAACAGGGCGTGGGTGAAGACGACGAGGTTGGGAGATCGAGCGCTCTTCCTGCACTGGAAACAGGGGATCTCGGTGTCTGCTGGTGAAGCCGGGTGCAAAGGTAACCGTGTCTACTACAGCCGTCGATACGACTCTCGTAATGTTTGGCGGGTTTATGATATGGAGAAACAAAGCTTCACCCGTTTTCCGAGAAGAGATAGCCCACATCGATCCTTCCATGACAACGTGTGGATCACTCCGGAGAATTGAGTTGAAAGTAGGAGTTCTTTCTATCAGAAAGTTTGATGCCAGTTCTTCTTGGTGACTGCTCAGAGAAGATTAAACTCTCTGGAAACGATTGATATTTTTTTGGACTCTTTCATATCTTGTACGAGAAAAGATTTAGGTTTATAATTTTTTTAGATAATAATAATAATAATAATAATAATAATAATATCCCTCTCAAACCGTAAAACAAAAGCAAATTTAAAACATAATAAATTATTAGCCTGGTGATGTATTGATGCTTTGTACCGATTTATCCGGTGTCTTTTTTCTTGTTTTGGTCCTCCGTGGATATTCTCTTTCCCGAATGGAGCAGAAATAATTCTATCGATGAGGTCTAATCCTTCCTCTCGGTGTACTACTAAACATGCCAATAAGTAACATCGCGTTAAATGAATGAACTTAATGAACCATCGCATTGCAAGATACGGTCCAAAGCCTTGGATGCATATAGTGACATCAATGAAAGGATTTCGACTCCTGCCGTGGAGTCCACCCAAAACAAATAAAACATATTAGCCGTCAAGAGGCTCACGAAAACAGACCAAGTTGCAGCGAAGGAAGAGCGGATGGGAGGGTCGATGGAGGCCCAAGCCTTGGCAGCGAGCACCATCGACGACATACTGGCCGACGAAGCCTTCGCATGGCTCGCCTACACGCTGGCCGCCGGCATGAAGCCGACCTCGGAGCCCAGGGATCAGCCTGATCTGCCCCTTCTTCTCGATCGCCGATGCCACAACCCTCCTCGTCGACCCCGAGATGAGTAATCCTCCTCCTCGCCTTCTCTCAATCGTGTAGCTTCGTTTCTGCAACCGTAACCAACCTCTGAGGTGCGTGCGGATGAGCAGATCGACTCCCGCGACCGATAAGAAGCGCACGAAGAGAAGAGGAGGGAGAGGCAATTCCGTCAACGGGTATGTTCCCGTCCACCTGGTGGAGTTGATCTTGATGCGCATGAATCCCAAAGACGCCGTGCGCCTCAGCACGGTGTGCAAGGATTGGAGAGCGACGGCGGCGCGATACGACCCGACCATGAGCACCACACCATGGCTGCTCACCATGACGCTGTCCAACACCACCTGCCGCCTGCAGAGCGTGGTGGACAAGGAAGTCTCGTTCAAGATCAAACTCCACGGCTTCCAACTCCGGAAAACCTACTGCTGTGGCTCATGGCACGGTTGGCTGGTGCTGCAGGCCAACCGGGATGACCCGATCTCTCTACTGAATCCCTTCTCGCGGACACGGTTGGACCTCCCTGCCGGGGGGCCTGCGTCCGGCTTGTTCCTCTACATGTCGTCGGCTCCGACGATCCCTGGCTGCGTCCTATTCGCACGCGATCGTCGAGATCTCTACGTTTGGAGGCCGGGACACGAAACTTGGACAGTAGAAAACGTCGACCTCGGGGACTTCGACTCAATCGTCAGCTTCGAAGGGCAGTTCTACGCTTTGAACGACAACGGAAGCTTGCTAAGCTTTGACGTGTTTCCTCTCCGGCTCACCAAGCTCGATGTGCCACCTCCCATCAACAATATCTTCGGCAATCGTCGCTTCTTGGTTGAATCCTGCGGGGAGCTACTGTTTGTGGGCATCGCGAGGCATCACTCCTCGAGCATCTGTGTGCTCCGGCTCGATCTAAAGAACAAGGCTTGGGTGAAGATGGAGAGGCTGGGTGATCAAGCACTCTTCCTGAACCGTAAACAAGCGATCTCGGTGTCGGCTGTCGAAGCTGGGTGTGATGGCGACCGAATCTATTTCAGTAATCCTTGTGACGATGACGTTATTTGGCGTGTTTGCGATATGGAGAGTCCTAGACTCGACTCGTTTCCAAGAACAGGTCGCCGACACAGGAGGTTTCGCGACCAGGTTTGGATCACTCCCAGCTTGAGCTGAGAGCCGAAAAGGTTTTGGATCACTCCCAGCTTAGCTTGAGCTGAGACCAGAAAAAGGTTTACTGCAGATCTGACGTAAACCTTCGTTGTATCTGGAAATTCATATAGTGTTTTGTTTTCCTTTTAGAGGGAAAATGAAAGAAAATTAAGGCCTTTTCTGTTCGGATTAATCGGCGAGTGAATCTGTTTGCTTTTGATCTTATAGACAAAAGTGTTATACATCATATAACTTCAAAGTGTTAGAATCTATTATTTTATATTTTAGTGGTCAACCCAAGATGGCGAAATTGATCTAACCCGGTCCACCATTAGTATAATCATTGCCAACTCGTTGATTTGGTCGGAGGTGAGTCTTGCAAAACTTGCACTGGGGAAGTAGGGGCACTCGAGACAACCTCTTTATCTATCATATTCATTCTGTAACTATTATCGATTGCAAAAAGATTAAATGTGTCGATGAGGAGTCTCTACATTAGACGCTATGCCGAACTGGTATCCCTAGTCGTCATTAATTAATTGAACACTCGATATGGAACCTTGTGAAGAAGTGGCCAAAACTATGGATAAACTTCACGGATTCGACTTTGATTTAGCTTTTAAATAAACACTTTAATCTAGCTTTAACTTGATTCATATAGCCAAGTGGTGGTAGATGCTGTCATCTTCCTCTCTCTCTCTCTCTCTCTCTCTCTCTCTCTCTCTCTCTCTCAAACAAACAAACAAATAGAACCAACTTTGTAACAAAAACAACAAGGTGGGGTCCCGCTGATGGTGGTCGCCACGGCGGCATCTGCCACTGTTGGCCGTCACCGATGCCACAGGTGTCGACCCAATGGCTGGTCGTCAAAACGACAGAAGAGACTTCCGATGGTCAAAACACAAACAAAAGGCAGATGGTGATCGGTCAGTCGATCTCATTTCCGAATGCATGTGTCCGTGCCCGATCTCGAACTCCCTCGCCAAGCTCTTCAATTTACCTTAGGTGCCAACAGCCAATCCATGAAGACTTCTCTTGGAGGAATATAACTTTGAAGAACGCAACGAATACATTTAAGCGTGGCGAATTCCTCAAACCTCAACGATCAAAGTAATAGTTGCTTCTGTCCTACACATTTGACTTTGCAAAACTTTACCTGTTTCTTACTCTTTATAAAGGATATCCTTTTTATGTTGCACACTCCTTTGAATCGAAAATTGATATATGTGCTGTAGTTACGACAGGAACAGAACTATACAATTCAGTCAAAGAGTAAATTAAGCATGGCCAGACCCTTGACTGGTCAAAATAATAGTTGCTGACGTCCTTCACGTTGACTCAGCAAAATGTTACCTACTCTTTACGCTTTGATGACATTTTCAACCGCAAAGATGAAGGTTGACGACTTAGCGAGTTCGATTCCTGTTTAATCCAGCAGTTCAAAGAAAGAACAGATGGAGGGAAGGATGGAGGACGCAGCGTTGACGACGAAGGAGGGATGCCACCACCCTCTTCCTTGGGTTCGAGATAAGTAATCCTCCTCCCTCTTCATTTTCTTGAATTAATCGTGTTGCTTTGCGTAGTTTTTTTCTTGAAATTGTAAACCAAACGGTGTATGTGTTTGCAGGTCGACTTCCTCGAGTAATAAGAAGCGGAGGAAGAAAAGAGCCCGAGGCAATGCCCCAAACGGGTACCTTTCCCTCGACATCGTGCAGTCGATAATGAGGCGAGTGAATCCCAAGGATGCTGTGCGCCTCAGCGCAGTATGCAAAGGATCGGAGGGCTGTGGCCCGGCCATTCGATCCACTCGCGAGGAGAACCATAACGCGGGTGAAAACCATTTTCCGCTTGCACAGTGTGGTAGACAAGGATGTCTCCTTGAGAATCGAAACTCCCCGGCTTCCATCTCGGCAAAACCTTCTGCTGCAGTTCCGTGCATGGCTGGTTAGTGTTACAGTCCAACCTTGTCACTCGGGCACGGTGGGACCTCCGCGCCGGCGGGCCCGAACCCCTTTATGTTTGGAGCCCGAGAAACAAGACGTGGACCGTGGAAAATAACATACCGGGTCATCTTGGCATGATTGCCAGCTTGGAAGGGCATTTCTACGATGTGAGTTAGCACGACGTAAGCCCGAGATGTTTGCTCTCCAGGAAGCTCGATGTGCCACCACCTCCCTTCAAGAGAACTTTCACCGCTCGTCGCTGCATGGTTGAATCCGGCGGAGAGGTACCGTAACAGGCCAAATCTGTTACAGAAGTCGTTGATGATGTCCCTCAACCATATCCAGGTGGTCATATAGATCCATTTTTCCAAAGATAGAGACCCTTGGCGTTGAAATCATTTTCTTGGCTAATTTATTTGAATAACGTAGAAAAAAAGAAAGAGGAAAAGTAGCATCCTTACTAAATTATTAGATGAGTCAGTCGAGTTGTAGATTTTATCAAAATATTAAAATTTATAATATGGATTCATAGCAGGATTAAATGAACGTTTAACCCGACCTAAACCCATCATTTTCGTGCCAGGTCAAAAGATCATATAACCTAACCCCTCGCCTGTAAAATGAATCAATTAATAGCATCCTCACCGAAATGAATCCAATGAGTTGTAGATAATCTAATTTATAACGTGATCAGGTTAGGCTAAAAGGAAAGTTTGACCCTACCGAGTCCCATCAATCTCCTGCCAAGTCGTAATCGAATGACACCATCAATTTGCATGCCATACGACAGATCATACGTGTGATATCACGTGGTTTAGCATAAAGCTTCTAATTTAGTTTCGGCTTCCCAGCCGCCCCCGAAGACGAATCAATACCGTGTACATGTTTCGCATGCCAGCAAAAGCTTGCCTCACCTGCCCCTTATTCTATTATACTTTCCTTTTACACGCCATTGATCAAAGTTGGTAGGCCGGCGACCTCCTCTTCGTCAAATTAGCACCTTGCAAACTATATATATGGAATGGTTCCCAAGAGAAGAGAAGGGAAGCAAGCTGTCATCTTTGATCCAGTTCCTTCTGAATGGAGCGGAGCAGCTCGTTCGGGATGTCGTGGGCGGATCAGTGGGACTACAGCGAGCCGAGCGCGATCTCGCAGAAGAGCAACAGCAGCAGCAGCAGCAACCTGAAGAAAGGCATGGAGAAGACGAAGGCGGCGACGTCTACTGGCATTAAGAAGGTGAAGGAAGGAACTAGCCATGGCCTGCAGTGGATCAAGGACAAGTACAGCAAGAAGACCCAGAAGCACTAAAGTTTATTTGCCTGCAGCATAGCATATACACAGATTTCGTTTAGTTATTATCGTGCTTTATTTCATTCTTTTGACATAAAAGTAGTGAAATGTTCATGTAAATGTAGGGAATATTTATTCTACCAGCCTTGCTTTATTTATGCTACCAACGGTGGAGATCCTTTGAATCAGATTCTAAGATTGCCCATTAAACTGGGCTTAGGTATTGATTCAAGTTAATAAAACTTGCAATTAACCCACGAAATTTCTATAGAATATGGTGCCAAATTCGGCCCATGAAAACCAAAATGGAAGTTGGAGATAACAATATCGCTTTCATTTTTTTGATTTTCGAAAGGGAAAAGGGGCAGCAGGACTCGGGCCTTCGATTTAATAATTAATATAATATTCTCATGTGCAAAGCAAGTGCAACTGCTAATATCATTCTTAACCCACACAAATGAAGAGGGTATGTAATTATTATATTCGTAAACTGCTAATTATAAGTAATTTCGGACGGGGCGGGAAGATTTAGAGACAAAACGGATGCTGCTGTTTCCCGCCTCAGTACGATTCAATTTTTTCAGTCAATCAACAGATTTGATTGGGTAAGTATCGGTCCGTTTCAATCTCGATTGGGATAGTCGATCGTTGAGATCATCTTCTATTGTAGTCGTTAGAACGTTACGATGTGAACATAGCTCGGTATGTTTGTTATAAAGTGTTCGTCGAGGTCGTTTCCACCACCGTTTGCAACAGAAGCCAGCTCTGAAAGTTCTCGCGGCAGAACCATGCAGGCGATGCTCTCAAGAGCGATGACGAAGGTTTCGCGTCTCGGGAAGCCACCGCCCTCCTCCTCCTCCTTGTTCCGTTTCGTCAATGCCGTCGCTGTTGATTCTCCGCGTACGCGCCTCTCCCTCTCTTCCATCGTTCTTCTCCAGCGTGATCCTTTCTTGATTCTTTTCTGTTTGATTGGCTGGATCGATGCAGTGCCGCTGTTTTACCACCGAACCCTTTCGACGATCCAACTCCAATCGTCGTCCGGTGAGCGCTTCTACCTTTCTTCTTTGTTGCCGGCCATCTTCTTAATGGGGGCGTTCGGCGCCGGATCGGTGCAGACCACTTACGCCGACGACGATGAGGTTTGATAGTCTTTCTTACATTTACGAGGTCATTTTCATGGTTTATTTGGTTTGGAGTGTTCATTGATGCGGTTGGTTCCGCGGTTGGAGGATTACGATCCCTATGCTGCCACCGACTCCTGGTCGAGTTCCAAAACCGCGGATAAATTGGATAGTATAAAGTTGCGATTGGAGGTGTTGCTGCAAATCAGAGGAATGGAGAAAGGATCGTACCCGCCCTACACCCTTTCTGCAAGGGGTCAGCAGGTTTGCTCCTAATGAACATTTTAATAGTGTTTCATTTCTACTCTGCTTTGATGCGTTTCTTCACATATATTTGGCTTGAATCTTCGAGCTCGTTAATTTGATTGTTGTATCTTATTGTTGCTTCTTCATTGGCCTCTATGACCTATGCATTCTTTTTTCTTGAAAATATACAAATTTAATACGAAAGTTATGCAATGCAAAAAATGACAATCCCGAAAATATGCTCTCTTATTACTGGTGAAATTTCCATTTTACCTACTTGCGTACAACATGTGCCTACTAGATTGATGAAATGGTAGACAGCATTTGTCTTATAATAATGTTCCATCAATGCAGTAATCTTACACCAAAATATTATTTAAGTTCACACGCAAGATGTGAAGATTCAGATGTTGACAGTGAAATTTAAGAATTACACCAAAATTGGTATGGCTGTATGAGAGTGGCTGTTGATAACTATTTTAATCAAGCTCTGTTTGATGCATACTGCATACACTAATGTACGAAACATATTCTTGAGATGGGTTACATTTCTTATGGTTTTCAAAGATTTATTTATTAGCAATTTGTTTCTGGATCATTTTTTTCTTGTTATTGGACCACTTGATGTATAAGTTGCAAGAATTTTTTAGTCTTCATGATTGGATCTCACAAGAAGATATGTCAGTTTAAGGCCTTTACTTTGGATCTATGGGTTATGATCTGTAAATTCTATCTATATTCGCTGTTTTCTTATGAAGTTTCACCGAAAATTTTGTCCCACATCTATAGTGTTTGACATGAGGCAATAAGATCTATGACAGATTTTATGTAGGAAGGTGGGAATTAAGGAGGATCAAAATAATGAATCAAATAGATGGCTTTGCCATAAACCAGTTTGCTCTGCAAATAAATATTGGTAAAGTATCACCACACAAGATAAACTCTTCTCACGGACATGACATGCTCGCTGTAGGTATTAAAGATATTTTTGTCACATCTACACTCCCAGACCTTCAACCTAAATAGGAAAGAAACTGTTGGTATGAAGGATGAAACATGATTTATTACTGGCCACTTATTTGATTAGTATGGGAGCTCTACAAATGTCATGTCATTTATATCCTTTTTAAGCATTTTATTTTGACTTATAATTTTTTTCAGGCTAGATTTCTGTAAGCTTTTCCATTTGGCCAAATTGTTCTTCAGACTTTAAGTTCAATAAGACCTCTGGATAGATAATTATAGATGTCCTTGCCAGATGGATTATTAAGCTGATCCCTGTTACTTCACAAAAGGCCAACCAAGAAAGATTTGTCTATCTTGATACCGATCCCATTCACTCATAAAAATTCAACCAGCAGAACCGATGTTGCTATCTAAAATTACATATCTAATTTGATATAATTGACAAGCCCTGGAATTCAGCTATAGTGCAATGGTATCTAAAATTACATTCTCTAGGATCTTCTAAGCATAGTCATTATTGATCATTGTCTTCTTAGGTTTGTATTGTATTGCTCTGCAACTTGTCTATGGCTGCTGTCTTCTTGCAGTGTTGTTCATACTTCATAGTGCCTCCTGTTGTTTCATTTAATTGGTTCAAGTTGAACACATTCTTTGTAGTAATGTAATTCCCAGCTATATCTCCTTATAAGCATACTTGAATTTCACTTGCTGTCTCTTGATGGTTAATACTTATGAAATGGTTGCACCAAATTTGTTAGGTTATTGTCAAGTTCAAAATTCCTCCTACATGTGAGTTATCACACATAATCACGGATCTTGTTAAGAACCTTGGTGACACGTCCAAGCAACTAGGTGGTGGTTCAAAAATTCATTTATATGCTTTTGACAGGTTTGCTTAAGCAGTAACCCAAATTTACAAATTACAACAGCTTAAATCTATTTCTTAATTTTCATATTTAAATTCTTCTAAGTTTGTTTGATAAAAAATTATTTATAAGTGAGCTATAGATTCTACCTTCATATATAGGGTTATTTATGTGTATTATTTTTATGCAGGCTTTATAACTGTCTCGTTTGTTTATTTGTACCTTTGACTACAAGATTGATATCTACGGGTTCTTTTTCTCCTTTTGTATACAAGTTGCTTGTTACCATTGCTACATGCAACCTCTAATTAAAAAGTTCATTTAAATTAAGTTTGTTAACAGCTATATTTAAAAACAAATTCATTTGCTCTGACGTTTGTTCTGTTGGTTAGTTTTTTGTCCAGAAAAAGGAAAAAATTTCTATAAGAATGTGAATTGAATTTTGGGGTAGAAACGGTCTACAATGAAACATTGTTCAATAAAGAATTCTCTTAACAATAATGTGGCAAATAGATGGTGACATGACACTATGATCATAAAGTGATAGTATCTAGTGAAGTCAAGAGTTTGATTGGGTTGATTCAATAACAGCAAATACCACAACTATTCAATTAGAACCCATCAAATGTTCTAACAAGCAATATCAAACTCAGAAGTCTGACCCTCATGTGTGTCATAGATGTCTATTAATGCACAATATTCACAAGCAAGGCTTTAAATCACATCCGGATATTGATTTTATTAATCCAATGGACCATGTTCATGACATTGAATCAAAAGCAAGAATAACATATGAATTGTCCCCACAGCAACCTATGCCCACTCTTTGGATGCTCCTTTTGAGGCATGCACATCTTTGCTTTAATGTCACTGGAACTGACCTACAATTTCAATTTCACATGGTTCATATGAATCTTCGTGTATGTAATATTTATTTAAATTCACTTCTCTTTTTGGCGTACACTAAGCCCTTTCAACTTGTATATTTGCCCAATCTTGTTCACTTTTCAGCCAGACTTTCAGGATGGGATGTAGATTGTCCATAAATAAGTCTACTTCTATGTACAAGTTTTATAATCCAAGTTGATGGACAAGATATTTCAAACAGAATCAGTAAAGGAAGTGCACTTAATAGACTTAAAGATGAGAATGAGAAGCATTAGTTCTGTTAACCAAGTAAAACACCAAAATGTTGTAACAAGAGACACCTTGGAGCATATACATAGCTCCAAAAAGCTATGTTTGTTTGAATTGCACAAAGGTGTATTTGAGGAAACTTTGGATTTTAAAGTTTAAACATGCTCAAACTTGCCTTGTGACATAGCACTTGGAAATAATAGGATTGCAACTGGATGATAGATCAGCTAACTACAATTTACCCAGATTTGGCTAATTACATGCCATATTCATTTAGATCTGAAACATGACTTCAACCCCACTCAAGTGGGTCCCTGAAGATATTCAAGTGATTTCTAATTTATTCACTGACCCTCCCTGACCTTCACTGGCAGGAACCTCATGCTCTAGGTACGGCTTTCCTTTATATCTCTCTCAAGAAAGGAAAAAAAATTACAAATTGTCATCAAAATTAGTTTCTTAATTTTGGTTCTTGATAAAATAAGTGTTAGGTTCTCTCTGTCATAAAAGTTTAGGTTCTAAAAGAACAGGAGATTCGAAAAGTTTAGGTTCTTATGCTTTGTTCTTGTGTTATAAAGAGGTTCTCTTGAAAATATAGAATTTACTGAACATTAAGAAAGACCATTAGTTTTCTTGGGAGAAAAACAAATGATGTCATGTGTGTGATATAGAGTGACAATAATGTGTTATCACCAAATTGAAACCAAGGAAAAATTATGAATCAACAATATGCTTTTGTGTGATTTTGGTTCATGCAAAATTGTGTTCAGTATGTTAATTGGCTTGATGGTGAGGCCTGGATGAACTAGAAGCAAAAGGATGGATGGATCTGTTTCATGACAACATGTATGGACCAGGATGCAAACATAAATTGCTTTAAGGATTGTCAAGTTGGAGTTGGAAGGAAAAAAAAAGGCCAAAAGCAGGCAATGGAGATCCAATAAGCATTCAGTCCTTTTGTTTGTTTTACTGTTATATAGTTTTTGAACCTCCAAGGAACCTCTACTAAATTTACACTTGTAATTAAATTCCTTAGTTTTTTTTATATTCATCCACAATATAAGGAGATCTTGATAAGTAATGACATGCTGGAGTTGTTTTGTAAAATTAGATCATTGATTAGGAAACTCTCTTTCTAACAACTGAATCCAACTTATGGGAGAAGCTTTATTGTAAAGAATTTATGTTACAAAACTGTATAAATTAACAATATATGAAATATTAAACAATATAAACTAATATGCGATAAACTTAGAATATAAAAGACGGGTAAGATAACATATATGTAAATAATGAAATGTTATACTCTACAGATAAAGGAATGATATACACAATTTTTATCTTGTTGTTACTTAAATGTGTTAATGACATGTATGTATTCATATTTAAAATCCTGGATGAATACTGACATAAGCTCAATTCTACCCATATCAGAATATCTTAACATCTAAATGCACTTTGAAATACTAATTTTTTATAGTAACTTTAAGGAGAAGATATTTCTCGATCGATTTCCTTGAGGTTTCTGTATATTTTCTCATTCTTTCTTTTCTTTATTTATTTGCTTTAATATTTGCCTCTATATAAAGTACAACCAATGGGCTTAGTACCTTAAATATTTATCGGTAATGAGTTTTGAAAGGTCTGGATTAGGATTTTCCAGGATCTATACAGTTTGAACCAATGGAATCTGTCAGACAGATTAGCAACAAAGTAACTAGACCAAGGTTTGCACTACACTCTGATTTCTCTTGGAAATGCAATGTACAGTTTAGCACTGTTTGCACTAATGTCCTATATTTTAAGTTTATTCTTTTTAAATATTATGTTTCATTTTATTCTAGCCTGTCCTTTTAATGTTATCATTACAATCTTTTGGTATGTCTGAGTGTTCATTGGTTAGTTTCAGTTCCTGATTCTAGAAAATTTTATTTCTGTAACATATATTGAAGTAGACTATTGTTCACTTCCAAATAGTTATAATATTGATGATACTGATCATGCTCACCTCCTTTTTTTTTCGAATTTCTTATGATTACATGAATATCAGTTCGACCATCTGTACAACTATGTGACTTCAATTTGCTTTTTTTTCTTACTTATAATACTCAGTGCAGCTGGATGGCGAATAGCTCTTAACCCTTCAGAAAAGATTGGGGTTTCTGATGCAACAAATGAGGGTGGTCTTTCCATAATGATAATAAACTCTCTACATGATTCAAATTTTTGTGTCAGTAACTTTTATCTTTTGTTATTGTGTTTGAATGCTTCTAATAAGGATCCATCTTCCTCATTAGTAATGGTTAACCGTTTTTTTATTAGGTGATTAAGTTCATTAAACGGGGAATGTATAGTTTCAGAGAGCTTGATGCCATGGTTAGTGCATTAAAATTAGCTGGTGAGAAAGCTAATATCAAAAAATCATCAGGAAGCTACACAAAGGCATATAAGAGAGGTGATATTTATCCTGAGAAAACAGTGTCTGCTTTAGAGGCCATGGGTGTGGTAGTATATGGACTTGACGAGACTTCTGGTGTCTCTTTGGATGGTACAATATCCTGGGAAAACATGGCAGGATATGATGACCAAAAACGGTAAGTATATCATATACATATATTTTTTGTTTTGTTCCAGTTGATTGTTTACCAAGAATTCATTTGTTGAAGTCAAACTGTAAGATGCATATCTACAATGCACTTGCTATTTTATCTTGCCTTATAAGCAGAGTATTTAAATAATCATCTACAAGCCATATGCTTTATATGCTTTAACACAATCTCATGAGACACTATGATAATACAGACAAATTATATCTTAAAAATGTTCTTTATATGCTTTGTCAACCCATCATTACCACAGAGCTGCATAACTGATTGACTGCTAGTGATCCACTCATGAATAGTTTCAAGGAATTTTTATTCTTGTTTCTGAATTTTTGACTGTTCAAGTTTGATATCTAGCAAGTAGTTGTTTTGATTGGTGATATGTTTTCCAATATACCTTTACTTCTTTTCTCAAGTTAATCTTAATACTTAATCCTATTATTGATCTTTTGTAAACCACTTTGCACGTCATGTTTAAAAGATTTTATTAGGATGAACCCATCATATTTAGTTAATTTTGAAGCATTTTGAATTTGAATTTAATATGAACATAAACACCCCTCTAAGTAGCATTCTGCCTTGGTGTTTCATCTAATCACATTGAAACCATTGTTTATATATTCTAATCTAAAAATGTTTTTTATACGATGTTTTTGTTCGACCATATTTTTCTTTTCACCTTGTCGTTTTCGATTCAAGGGTTGGGTTTAGGTCGAGATACAGTGCCCCACTGTGGCATTGTCTGGGTAAATGTATTTAAGGCATATTCTGTAGCCAACAGGTCATGATAAGCTACTACATTGATGGTTTGGTCATGTCCAGAGGCCTTAAAGAAATTAAAAAGATGTAAAGCTGTCAACTAAGGTGAAGACATGCTAGCACTATTTTTTCTGTCAATTTGAGTCAATAATATCTTTGATTTACTATCAATTTGAGTATACACACACACATACAAAGTGACGCTTTACCAAAAAAGAACACATATAATAAGTGACAGATTTACCAATAAAATAGAACACACACACACGTATACAAAGTGACAGTTTTGCCAAGAAAGGAAAAAATCATAAAAGCAATATCTCCTGCTCTTGGCTTGTCTGTCACTCTTACAGTGAGCTTTAGCCACTGGGTCATCTCATTGGTTGATCTGAGCCATTATTTTCTCTTCAGGTTATGCTTCATCCGCTTTGGCCCTCATCTCGCTGTAGCTCTGATGCCTCTATCCTCGTCACTCCCTGTTCTGGGTGGCACCATGAGAACTTCTAGTGAAGCATTTTGCTTAGGCTGAAATTGGAAACTTTGATTGGGTTTACTTGGTTTGGAAATTTGTTAATGATGGTGCATCATGTTTTATTCAGTTCCATTGATATATTTTGTTTCGAACATTAACTATGTGTACTGGATACAGACATATATTTTGTCATCTTCTCATCAGTAACTATGAAGTACCATGTCAGATATCAGCCTTTTCATTTTATTTGATAGATTCTTAATAAATTGTTAAGTATATAGCAAAATTAATGTGACTGTATTTTTGTAGGGAAATAGAAGATACTATACTATTGGCACTTCAAAGCCCGGAAGTATATGATGAAGTCGCCCATGGTACCCGTCGTAAATTTGAAACAAATCGTCCTCGAGCTGTGCTTTTTGAAGGCCCTCCAGGTTATTTGTTAGACCAAGTACTTTTCTATATTTGTGGTACACAATCTGTTAATTAAATATATCTTCATAATGGCTGGTGAGTTGATCGATGGTTTAGTTTGCGTAGCTCTAAACAAGATTCGTTGTTTACTCAGTATTTGCATACTTCTAAACAAGATCCACATGAGTACTGTCTATATTTGCATAGACATAGGCTATATCTGCACATATCGTACTTAGATTTGTGCTAATGTAGATTGCATCTATATGGATACATTCATAATGATTCATTTTGGATTTTCCTAAACATTGGCTAGAACCATGCTAATCCAACCTTGATCTACTGATCTCCCTGCATTTTTGTAGTCTATTTTTTATATAAGTGCCTCAAATAATTTGTTAATTTTTGTAATATATTGCTATTTAAGCAGTAAAGTAATGGTCTAGTTTGGAAGCATGCTTCTCGGAGTGCTACTGTCAATTGACAATATGTCCACTACAACTATCTTGATCTTAGTACAGGAATAATTTTACTGAAAACATTAGTTGGTCTGGAGAGATGACTTTGATAGGTGGGTCATTTGAGATGTCCATGAGTATATTGTTTGAGTGGATGATGATGAGGACTCCAGCTTGCAGCTTGGATTTGTTCATCGTTGGAGCATCGCTGTATGCAAGACTTCATGAAATATTAGTTCTCTAGATTATGTAACAATTATGGGAGTGGCTACGCCAATGGTGACAATCCATCTTAAGTTGGTTGGTCTTCCTTTATATGGTAGCCTAGTAGGTATTGGTTATTATCATATAGGTAGGATGATATGTGACAGCTTAATGGTGGTGCATGAGTTGAACACATATATCAGCATGAGATCACCTTGACGAAAGGGCAGCTCTTGATGCTGTTGATATTCGTCTTGCAACTTCCTCCCAGAGTACGAAATAGATCAGAATCAACAAATATTAAACATAATAACAGAAGAGGCTGTGAATTCAAAATGGTTCAACTTCAACTGTATCCCTCTACATACAGTTGGATACCGATACACTACTACTAATGAATTGCTATACTGTACTGAGCAGTGGCATTGATGCATGGGTGGACCATATGTCGGTATGTACATGATTCTATGACTGTACCAACACTTTTGTTGGCATTGATGTAACGTATATTGGTACATCAGTATGTTTGATTTTCAGAATAATATTGAAAAATGATGAGAAATAAATAAAACCTTTTTTTGGGATTTTATCCTATTTTAATGATAATTTTATCATATTTAAATAAAAATAATGTGTATATGAGGCATAAATAGATGAATAGGGCTATGATCAACTCTAAATACCCCCAATTTAGGGCTAAATAAGTGAAAGAACCTAATTGGGACGAAACAAGAGAGAATGGCCTTAATCACAATTAATCTTTATAAATATGTATCAAAATACCTCTAATTATATGCAATGATAAATAAAACATAGAAAGCTAAATACCTTCAAATTGGATAGAAATTCCACTTGATTCCAAATTACAATCCCTTTTTTATCCAAATAAATATTTTGATTATCACTAATCATTGATTAGGAACTTTAATTAGAATGAGAGTGAGAGAGGGGGAAGGAATAGATTTAAAACCCCAAAGAAGTTCCAATGCACAATTTGAAAGAGAGTGAGAGGAGAAATGGAGAGGGATTTGGGTGTCAAACTTGATGCAATCTGGGTCAGTATTGATTAACTTCCTATTGGTACTGACTTGTATCGGTTGATACAGCATGAGTTTCCACCATATAGACAGATATATCACCTATATCAGTAAATTCTATTTCTTACATATCATCCATTCAGTTCATATTGCCCATTTTGTACCGTTTCATACAGTTTAATAACTTTTATTAATGACACTCACCACTTGAAAGTATGGTCTCAGATACTGTTTTCTTTAATGTATCAATTTACTACATATATCTTCATGAGGAGATCGAGGAAATATAAATCAAAAGCAGATGTCAGCTTAATGTGTGACAACTTGGCTTACTAGGATAATGCAGATGCTGACTAATGTTAACCTTAACCTTAAGGAGACAGTTAAATAGTTGATGGGTGTGGGAGGTTTTCTAATATGGAGACCATGTATCATGCATTATATAGACCTGATACTGATATTTTTGCACGTCAGTAAAGAGGACAATTGTGGCAATCACAATTCACATATTCATCCAATTTGTTGATGGATAGAAAAATAAGGGCAAGGGAATATAGTTAATGATTTAAACGATAAAATAAAGCCTACATTAGACCTGAGTCAAATACTGGTTTCTCATTGTTGTAAACTTACACTCTTACTACCAACTTTTTGCCCATGCTTTCTTGTTATATGCGCTATTATAGAGCTTAAAACATATTTTGACTTATAATTTAACCAAAGATATTTAAGTTAGGTTAAGTTAAATAATAGTTTTCAAATTGGTCTACTTGGTACTGGATAGTGTGGCCTGTACTGGTAACCAGGGACTCATCATGTGTGTGTATGCATGTTCAATATAGATGGAGAGAATGTGTTTTTTCAGTTAATTCATGTTGGACAAAATCAACTATTCAAGAAAAAGAATTACATGTTACACTTTTATTATGTCATGTATATATTATGAATGGTTCTTCTTTTTCTTTTGGTATTTAAATGATCTAAATGTTTAATGAGAATGGTGTGAAGCTAATGCAACCCCGATACTGATTGCAAGTGAAGTATTGATGTTTAATGATATTTCACATGTTATTTCATTAAGAAGATATTTTACTGTGTAGATTTTATTTTCTAGTTGCTCACATTTCTTTATGGTATTTGTTGGAAAACTACTTATATCTTGTTGATTTGGTCCTTTTATTTTGTGTGATTGGATTATTTGGAAACATGTAACCTTTTATAGTATATTGGTAAGATCCACCATGAAGAAATTCTTGAAGACAATTTAAAATATTTTAAATAAATATTTATTGTAACAATACACTTTATATACTATTATAAATATCAGAAACTTACGATCTTGTTGTTATTGTTGTTTTTGCTGAATATCATAAACTGAAACTTACGATTTTGTTATCGTTGTTATTGTTACTGAATATCAGGAACTGGGAAAACTACTGCTGCTCGAGTAATTGCTAAACAAGCGGTATGTAACCTATTTCATAGCTTTTAATTGATTTGTTACAACAGTCTGCTCATTTTCCAGAATATTGCTTACAAAAAATTTGTTTGTATTTTCAAGTTAAATGATGATGTCCTTTTACTTGTCTACTTGTATTTATGTTGGGGCTTACTTTTTTACTCGTGTGACATAAGATGCCACTCCCTTCCTTTACTAAATGAGCTTCGATAAGAAGTTTGTTGTCAGTGAGATGTCAGCTATTACAATTATTTGATTGGCTATAACCTATGTTTCACTATAAATGGTACCTAGTTTCCAGTCAGTGAAAATTGAAGCATGAGAAGCAACAATAGTAATAATATAGTTGTCTGGTTGATGATAGAAATGTCTTTCTCATTAACTCAAATATTAGACTTGGAAATACTCCAGGATTAATGATAAATTTTCTTCGTGTTGTTAAGTGCAACTACATTCTTCAAGTTTGGAACACCCATACTAAGAAAATACATCATAGTATAGTGCTCTTCATTGACTCTTTTTGGTTTATCGATCAGAAGTGCAATAGAAGGTGGAGTTAAATTTAAACTGAAAATGAGGGCTTATAGGAATACATTACTATGTTACATTGCAACAGGGGAATGAAGCTCTGGAATTATATACTTGGAAATTATCTATAAGAAGAACAATTATGTCTAATCTGGATTGGGCTGTTATTTTCATTATGAAGTCTCAAATAAGCAAAATGTTGTCTACTTCTTAACAGATGTTAATTGAGGAAATTATTTACAACTGAATTAGTTCTGTAGGATAGTTTAGTCAAAAATATTATTTCTATAGAATTCTCTCATTATCTCTGAATATTTTTTGTTGCTTTAACAGGGTGTTCCGTTGCTGTATGTGCCTTTGGAAGTTATAATGTCAAAATGTTATGGTGAAAGTGAGCGTTTGTTAGCCAAAGTGTTCTCTCTTGCTAATGAGCTTCCATCTGGAGCAATAATTTTCCTCGATGAGGTACATAGCTACTTTCACATGGAATCCTCAGACAAGCATGAAAAAGTTGAACTGGCAGCAACTTCTATATGTGGTGGAAATTAGTAGTATGATACTGGACCTTGTGTAGACTGATAGTTTTCTTTTGATAATAAATTGTTTAGTCTCACATAACAGACTTGCAGTGAAATGACAATTTCATAGATGCACCTATAAGATACCTTTTTATAAGTGCACAAATAATTAAAAAATGAATAGATATATTATTTTCAGGTGGTATACATTTGAGAATTTTTTTATGTTAGTTTTTCCCTTTTATAGACAAAGAAAATTTAAATCTTAAAAATTTTATATGATTGTTACTAACTTATAGTGGGATTGTTTGTGCATATTTACCTTTTAATGTCTATAACTATTCAAATGAAAATATCCTTGCAAGTAGTTAATATGTAGAGATTAGACATGCAGGAGTTGCATCACCTAGTATGAACCAGCATGGAGAAAAAGGGATGGTCAATTATTTATTTAAAAGTCAAAATTGTGGGCTCTAAACATTGATGTACCATATGAATACTTAAATATCAACACTTTTAGTAGTGAATTGACTAACTGGAATAGGGTGTTTAGTATTGAGGTAGCAAATAGTATTTGTTGGGTTTCTTAATTCAACAGCCAACTTCTTTTTCTATAGGTTGATTCTTTTGCTGCTTCTCGATGTAATCGAATGCACGAAGCTACCCGTAGAATTTTGTCAGTGATATTGCGTCAGGTTGGTTAATATTTATTATTTAATCATGTGCTTCATCACTCAGTAGGGGCATGCAAGAACTCCATCTCTAGCCGCTTTTTTATTGCCCTGTGTTGTTTGCTTTTTCTTGAAGTGTATACCCAAGAATCTAGCTTTGGTGTCACTTATATAATATGTTCAGTTGCTTAAATGCAGAGTTCTATTGCAAAGATATCTAAATCTTACCTGTGACTCATGGAAAACCTGTTGTTTGAATTCTTGATTTAAGGAAAATTATCAGTGGATCTTTTTTTTCCAGTATTTCGTTTGCATTTAACGTTTCTTTTTATTTGTTAGAAACTTTAAGCCAACAGAAATTTTCATGAAATCTTATATGTTCCCTCTTCTTTTTTTGGCAACTTGAATTTTCTCATTTCCATACACTAATATAAGGTGGCGATGGAGAATTCAAGTTTTCTAACAGTTTGGTTTTCATGCATTTTTCATAACTTTCACAGGAACAATCTCTGTTTGCTCGCAGGAGGGGTAAGGGTGCATCGACTCTCCAGACTCCACTTTGGCGAGAGCCCTATGCATTGTGCTGCTTTTTATATATAATTAAGAAATTTTACATCCTGAATTATTATGCTTGATCAAATATAGAAAACAGAACCGTCGATTTCTTTTGGTACTTTTATTTGTATTCTTGGTCAACATTATTTCCGCATTGGTGCATATGGTGATATTACTATTTATAAACCCTGTAGCTTAAAACTGTTTATGTAAAGTTTTAGCTCTCTGTGGAACTGAATGTGACTTGGAAGGCTAAGTGGGTTAATGATTGTAAAAGAAAAATATAAAAATGATGAATCAGAACCAGTGGGGTTAGTTTGCAGGTTAGACATACTCATAGAAGAAAGCTAGTCCATGTGTTATGGTGAAATTAAGCATCAATAGCTTAATAATTCTGGTTAAGGATAATTGTGCTATGAGTTCTTTTTCCTATGGTTACTTAATTGTAGGTGCCTTTTTTGGATTGGTTTGTGGTACTTCAATCGTTTAATGCATATATCTGTCTTTTGCAGATTGATGGTTTTGAGAAAGAAAAACAAGTAATTGTTATAGCTGCAACAAATAGAAAGAAAGACCTTGATCCTGCTCTTATTAGGTAATAATATTCCAAATGTATTCCATCTTTAGTTGATTTACATTTTTCAATTTTTATGAATTTTAGTCTAGCTAAATTTTAATTCGGATAGTCAAAAGCAGCCTGATGAATCATAGTCCTTAATTTGTCATCTTTTGTTCTAGCCGATTTGATTCAATGATTTCATTTTCCCTACCGGATCAACAAACCCGTGAAGGAATAGCTGCTCAATATGCAAAGCATCTACTCAAGACAGAAATAATTCTATTAGCTGCAGCTACGGATGGGTAATGCACAAGTCAAACTTCTTTTCTGCTTTTTTTGTATTTCCTAATTTAATTTAAATCATTTTATTTTCCTACAGTGGTTGTCAAGATGCACGTTTGAGTTTAGTTCATCTAAGTAGATAGTGTTCCTAATGAGATTCATCATTTCGGGTATCGAGCTTGTCTTGATTATTTATTGGACTAATGCATATTTGTCAGCACTAATATATTAACACATAGTATGTCAGTATAGCCTAGTGTGAAGAAGAGAAGCAGCAACAACTAAGAGGGCAATGATAGGGCCTACAACACATCCTTGTGAATCTTTTGCAATGAGGATAATGACATAACAATTTGGAATATGTTTGGACCCCACATCGCTGATTAGGGATCCTGGTGATTTGATAGCTATGAAATGTTTGTGATTTGATAAGTATGTTAGGATTTAATTAGATAGATTATAGTATCCCAATTCGACTAGTCGTTGATTCAGCTATGTGCTAGACATAGACTACTATGCCACAATCCACCAAAAAATGAGGATATTTTTTCTGGGGTATAAGCTACATTTTTTAGTTTCAATTATGATATTTTCTTTGAACATTTTAGACATGCATTAAATGATCAATTTCATTCAATTTATGGTTCCTATTATTTTTTACTTCTGAAGTCGAACCGGTTGATGACATCTGGTAAGCTAAGCTGTAATTCCAATTGAATCTTTTGAAGACTAGAGTGTATGTTTAGAAAAAGAAATGATTGAAAACTTAGTTTTATGGAAGACATGCCTTAGTGTTCATAAGATATTTTTCCTCTTCTCCATTCCTCTTTCTTATAATATCTTAAATTATGTATATCTTATTCCCCTTTATTGCATGTTTGCTTTTCTATACATATCATGTGTAGAATGTCTGGAAGAGATATTAGAGATGTCTGTCAACAAACGGAACGACATTGGGCATCAAAGGTATGGCTCTTATCAAGATGTTCATCTTTTCTGTGGCTTCGGTACTTAGTGCGAGTTAATGCTTATGGTAGCTGATAAGAGGCCAAGCACCAAACGATGCTACTCGAGGAATAACGATACTTCCTCCTATCGAGGAGTATATTCATAGTGCTGAGCAGCGGCGTGAAGCTTTGTTGTTGGATATTTCAAGGGGTGACAAATACCCTAAATCTTGTATTTGAAAAGGTTTTAGTGGATAAGTTAACGAAGTTGGGCAACATCTCCTGTAGGGAGTTCAGATAGATTATTGCAGTTTGATCCTCAAATAAACATCTAAATAAAGGGAATATAAGATTGATTGACTTCATGCATCATCATGGATAACTTAATATCATTGTTTGTTGAATACAAAGACATATGCTTCTCAAAAAGTTGTAATTAGCTTTGGTCAGCAGTTTATGTTTAATGTTTTAAATAACTTTTTTTACTATAGTCCCTCCCTGTCTTTGGAATATCTGTGTAATTGTCAAATATGTGTTCCATGTTTTTGGAGTCATTAGTGACAGAATGTTCTTCTATTGTTTCTATTCAGATTGGACAGTTCCATTTAATATTGATCATCAATTTGGAGGTATTCTGTTGTTTCATATTGGAAAAGCATGTTTTTATATTTTATTTCAGCATTTTATCTAAAACAATTGATAATTTTTTTAGAGGAACTTTCATTCAGTTAGAAGAAATTAACAATTGAGATAAGAAAGAGCTAAATAGGTCATCGGTACTTAAATGTTGAGAACCCAGAGATTCTATCTAAGAAAAAGTCAAATTATGAGCTTAACATTTAGGTACGTGAGATAAAGAGAAAGTGGGTTATATCAAGAATAATGTTTTTGAGATACAAAGTCGATTCTTACAAGCCAGTGATATAGTTGACAATAGATGAGACATCCATACGGAATGTTGCTTTGGTGCTTAAAGGTGACATACTTCATACCCTCCAGTAGAGTCATGCCCTCAGCAACCGCAGGGTTGTGAACCAAATGGGAGAAGCAGTCAACATCTAAGAGTGACATTAGATGCAAAGGTGAAGACTATGCCCAGGCATATATGAAGGTTAGGAGTAGAAAAAAAAGGCATTGTAATATAAAATAAGAAAAAAAAGACATAGGATTCTAAGGATTTAGAATCCAACTATTATATTATTTAAAATAAATACATATCTTGGCTTGGAGGAGGGATTAAAAGGAAAGAGTCCCAGAATACTCAAGGAGGATGTGGGAAGGAGAAGAGGGTAGAGGTAAGGGGGGTGATTCCAAGAGAGTTAAACTAAAAAAAAAAAAATTGATTTTAGGAAGAAGTCAGTCATATCACCTTCCAACCCTGTCTTTTTTTTTTTTTTCTTTATAGTTGACTCAACTTTCATAAGTTGGTGGGCACCACTGGAAGACAATAGACCAAAGGGTTAGGCTGCTAAACCCAAAAATCATCATAAAGTTGACTAAGGGTATAAATCCTTTGAATTCTCTTACTCAAAAAGGAGTGAAAAAGAGAATCTAAAATAGAGTCAATCTAGTCATTAGAATTGAAAAATTCAATTACAAAACTAAAGTTGATCATTCTGTCCACATTAACCAAAGTCAAAATTGTTAATACAAGAGTTGGCTCAAATATCTATAGTCTTATAGAAACTATGTCTTAAGCTAAAAAGGGAGTCGGTAGATATTTCTTCTCGACTAGGAGCAAAGTATTAGAGTCACATTTAACTCAACGATGAAGATCACCATACTTGGCTTTTAGGATTTGGATTCAAAGAGAGCTAGGAGGGTTGTTAAGAATTTGGAGTATGTGCTCGAGTTCTTGAGAGTGATGAGATCCTTAATTCTATGACCTCCACTATTCTTGGATTAAACAATTGTGTTCCAATTGTTTTAAGATTGAATCTGAAATATTGCTATTAAAGATGATGATGGAATGATAATTACTGACTTGGAAAATTATGCCCCTTTTAATACCACTCTTAGATTTTTTTGGAAGGACTTTATTCACTAAAGAGCTTTCGCTACTGCGAAAAAGATAACCCATAATAAGATAGGCTCCAAGGTATTTGATGGGCCGGCCATGTACCCACCCTCCTCCTTGATGCTTAAACCATTGCAAACCGAGTATTTTTAGTAGAAGGGGGACAATATAATAATAACAAAAACAATTAAAAAAAAAAGAGTCAACTACATGAAATTTTTTTTGCAGCTATTGGGACAATATATTCACTATTATTACCATTTAGAACAAAAACCAATGGTTCTTTTTCATGAGCACATATAGAACACAAAAACACTGAAAAAAGATGAAAGGTTTCGGCACATGAATGTGGTATTCATGCTCTAACCAGGATTTCATATACGTTGCCATTATTTTCCCCACTTACTCTCTTCAGTGTTTCGAAACTTCTTCGGCTTCCAAGAAAATCTATACGCTTGAACGTCAAAGCTCCTTCTTCCACTGATTCTTTGCTCGTATAAAGTGATCGAAGCCGATCAGCATGCCTAGAGTCTGTGTGCATCGCAAGGTTTATTTCTTCTGCTGACATATTCTCCTGAAAACAGAAGTAACAGAAACACAAGGTTATTACAAGACTGTATAATTTCCTTTAGATTAAAAAAAAATCCAATTATTTTGAGGTAAAAATCACTTCGATGGTGTTCAACCTATGCTTTGTGATCATGTTTGTACAAATTTCTGATCAAAAGTATCTAGAATTATGGACCTAATGTGAGTCATCTACAATTGTTGTTCCTCACAATTCCTTGAACAACACAGCATAGCACGCATTGACAAGGAACATCACTAAAAGAAAATTAAAGAAACACAAGCCTTAATTTAAAGTCGTAAACCATGTGCTCACCTGATAAAAGTTATAGATATGGTCCAGAATCTTTACAGATGTAAAACCACCGTCACTATAGAATGTTCTTGACAAGGGACCTAGTTCACCAAAGCGATCCACTGGGAAGAGTATAGTGAGGAAGTGACTTTTCAAGATTATTTCCATCTTCTCGCTGCAACCACATGAATTCAAGTAAAGACCGTCAACCAAATTCAAGAGATCTGGCCATCAAAACCAAAAAGTGGAAAGATTACTAAATACCTTTCTCTTAGTGGCCGTGAGAAGTTCTCCAATAATGCTTCAGAATCCTTACCATCACCTCTTGCATTAAAGTAATCAAAAGAATGTTGCTCACTAGTGTCTTCTGTTGAAGACGACTCAACATAAATACGGGCAGATGAGGTTGGCTCAGACACTGTCCAGCAGATTGATTCCAAAAGGTTGCTGGGAGTGATTGGATGAATTGGACCTTGACATGACTGAATTCCAGTGGATAATGTTGTCCATCAATGTAAAGTCACTTATGTAATTTTTGGAAAGAAAGGATTAAAAACTTTCAAGTTACATAATAGAATTGTTGCAGCTTCTGATGCATAAATGAAAAGTTTAAACATGCAAACATTACTGGAATGTATCATAACTTGCTTATGCAATGCGATGACTATAGACAATGATTCTCATCCATGCATTGGTTAAGTTCAAAAGGATGCCATTTTTTAATCTTATTTCTATTAAAACAGCAGCGAGCCAAGGAATATTCAATAAAGAAAATAGAAAGAATATTTATCCCAAATGATACCACAGATAATAACTGAAGTACTTGAACTATACATCCAGTTGACTTTGGTAGAAACATTGCAAATGACTTTCTCTGGAGGTTTCCAACACACATCATCAGTCAAATGATAACGGAAGCACTCATGCATCTTTGTAATTAAAAGTTTTCCACCTAAGCAATATGCTGAAAGGCAATCATAAAAAAAGTATCTCACAGTCAGCAGAAATTAATGCCCCTCTTCCAGTCATAATTGGTAACCAAAATCATGAATGCAAGATTTTCATAAACTTCACACATAATTGTAAACATTTGGATTAGTAAATCACCATTTGAGTCCCCATATGCAACTTGAAATCAACAGTGTGTTTGTCAGATGGAACAAGAGAAATTAATCCAACTTAATTTAAAAGGATTGTACTATTATTTGTTAGAAATATAAAAAATACTAAACAGAGAAAAACACAGAGTTGTGCAGCCTAATGATGTCTACGGCAACATCAATAGCAGTAAATTTTCTTTTCTATTGCTTGCAATAGAGTTCGCTCAAAGTCTTTCTCTACCTCTTTTGTTCCACTAATCCTAATTAACCCATATTGCTTCTCTGATATGTCTACAAGTACATACATTCGCAGTCAGAAGGCTCAAAAGTCAGAACTACTCATTGTTATAAAATGTAGGCTTTATGTTTGGAGCATCAATCCCAGAATGAGAATGCTGCCTGCCTGCAAGAGTCCTACCCGCATGCTGCTGCAAGAGTCCTACATCAACAAGGAGTGGTCTACTCAACAGGAAATTAGTTTAACGAAGTAGATCCTAAAGCTTCTGAGAGTCCTATTCCCACCAGGACATCATGAAAGAAGGCCAAAGAAACAAATATTTTAAGTGTTGTTTTCCTGCTAGAACAGGAGTCAATAACCACTGTGTGATACTCAAACACTCTTTATGGACACAACAGAGCGTACAAATAATTTGTACAAGACACGAGCAGGTCCTAGGAATCTTTTTTATGCTTTAATTGAAGAAGTTATTAGTGTTAGTTTCACTAATCTAACTAGGAGTTTAGTTACTAGAAACAAAAAAAAAAGAAATAAGAAGACTTTCTGAGCATAAAAGGATGTTAGGACATCTCTTTGTGATTCCTTTGGTATTTTCAGTATTTTTCTGCAATAATATTAGTTTAATTTTGTAGCTTTAGTCTCTAGTTTATAGCTTGTGGACTTCTTTTCCACCTTATATTGAATTTGCATACCTAAGAGGCATTACTTCTAACAAATTCTGTTTCTGTTCTCCTAGTAGCAGACAAATGCATTTAAAAATCCTATAAACTAGTGACACTAAATTTTTGTAATTGCCTAATATTATAATCCATAAAAGATAGCTGGGTCACGTAAAACTGTCCTTTTGATCTGAGAGGCAATGACAATCACACAATCTTCATGCTGCCACCACCCCTCAAAAAGAAAATAATGAGATGTTTTTCTCATCATTCAGATACAATGAAAGAGATGTAGCATTGTAATACCAAATGAGTCGAGTGTAAATTACTAAAACATAGTGTGTATAAAAGACAAAACAATTACTTGAATACGGCGACAACGACGACTTCTAACACCCAGTTTTGCCAACTCAACTGCCTTCTGCCTTTCTTCAAGGCTTTCGTTGACTCTTCCTTCTGCAAGAGAGTGTCTAGAGTTCTTAGAAACAGGATGGACACTTCCTCCATAGCCAACCTAAAAAAAGTTTAAATTATTATAAAACCAATATTGTATATAAGATAAAAGTAAATACTAGCAAGATGGCTAATATAATTTAGGCTGAAAAATGTCTTGATGTTGACCAACTTTAATAAATCTAGAAAACTTGATGGAATATATAAACAAAATATGTCGAACTGACAAGAGACCTGAACATCTATAGAAGACTCTTGCTTAGTTGTAGACTTACGAGGGCCGAAGTGCTTTTAAGATGCTAATTTTTCTAATTTAACAATTTGAATATTCTGCCAGGTTTTTTCCCTGGAAGGCCATCTGGCATAGTTATCAATCTTGCTAGACAAGGTTTGACAACTTTGAGAGCAGTAAGAAACTATGTTTATAATCTAGCATGTAGGTTCAAGAGTATATAAGTTAAATGGAAAACCTTTGAGCCTTATAAGTACTTCCTATCTTGATGGTAGGCGCAAGTGCCTGAGAAACACTATTAACAATTGCATGTGCTTCATGCTCATTAAAAGCAACTAAACATGTATTTAGTAATTTAGGTCTTGTCGGTTAGTAAACATTGCACATACCACTACTACAGTGAAATTTTGCAGCAAGGTCAAATTTATTGATAACTACTAGAAAGAATCGAGAGGAAAACGAAATATAGTAGGATATCAAACCAACATTGTATCTCATTATGAAAGCAAAATTAATATCAAAAGAGAACAAGAACTACCTCTCCAGCTGTCTGAGCATTCTCAAGCATCACACTGGCTTGCTTAGCCAGGTCAGAAGATAAGTGCACAAGCCGCTGCATGCACTTCTCCTTTGCTGTTTTGAGCACCCACAGTGGCTGATGCACATTGCGAACAAGCAAGGCATTAAGTCAGCCACTTCATGTTGGGACATCAAAGATATTGATGCAACATGACTTACAGTTACAAGATTGTTAGCATGACCCATGTATCTTTGGATAGAAGGACCTTCACAAACTATATGACTTGCACGGCAGCCAATAAACCAGTCATTCAAAAAAGTAGCACCTTCTATTCTAGCTGCCTCAATAACCTGTTAAAAGTCAAAAGAATAAGTAACATCAGAGATATGCATTGCCAAATATATTCTTATTACAAAAGTTGTAAGGTCAACGGGAACGTGTTACAAAAGTTGGAAGGGAGAAAGCTTAAAACTGTTGAGTTTTCCATAATACCAACCAGCTTTCCTGACTACTAGTTTCCATGTCCAGTACATATGAGAAAATATCCAATGTTTCACCTGACAAAAGCAACAGTTTTGATACCAAAAAGGCTCCAGAGTCATTAACATAGATATGCAACAAGCCTACCTAATTCCAGAAGTATGCTCCTGTTTACTCTTATGTATGCTATCTAGAGCATTTTAATTTCTAAAACTTGAATACATGGTCATTCCACTTTTCGTAGCAATAAGCCAAATCTAAACGTAAAAGTGTCTTGGATGGATACATGTATAAACATGATAAAAAGAAAAGGTTATTGATGACATACGACGGGCTAAAAATATCCAATGTTTCACCTGACAAAAGCAACAGTTTTGATACCAAAAAGGCTCCAGAGTCATTAACATAGTTATGCAACAAGCCTACCTAATTCCAGAAATATGCTCCTGTTTACTCTTATGTATGCTATCTCGAGCATTTTAATTTCTAAAACTTGAATACATGGCCATTCCACTTTTCTTAGCAATAAGCCAAATCTAAACTTAAAAGTGTCTTGTATGGATGCATGTATAAACATGATAAAAAGAAAAGGTTTATTGATGACATACGACAGACTAAAAATATCCAATGTTTCACCTGACAAAAGCAACAGTTTTGATACCAAAAAGGCTCCACAGTCATTAACATAGTTATGCAACAAGCTAATCAAATTCCAGAAGTATGCTCCTGTTTACTCTTATGTATGCTATCTTGAGCATTTTAATTTCTAAAACTTGAATACATGGCCTTTCCATTTTCCTTAGCAATAAGCCAAATCTAAACTTAAAAGTGTCTTGTATGGATGCATGTATAAACATGATAAAAAGAAAAGGTTTATTGATGACATATGACAGACTAAAACCGTCGAAGAATTAACATTAAACATGTTAAAAAGCAAAACTTGACCTTACACTCATCAACACATCTGCGAACAGGTCAGTAAGAAAAGGATAAACTGAAATACCTTAACACAGCTAAATGATAGGCAAGGAACAATAAAGCTGCCCTAGAAATTAGGGACTAATTGCTGCGAATAGTTATATATATATATTTTTTAATCACTCAGTATGATATGACAGGAATGTGATTGTACTTGAAAAGTCCATGTTTCTTACCTTTTTCTTCAGCTCATCTGAAATTTCTGGATCAACAAAGATAAATTTGTTGGAAAACACAGATCCACCATTTGTATCTTCCTTCTTGGGAGGCTGTACCGGAGGTTGCCAAGCCTTACCTGAAGATTTTTCATCTCCTAAAGCTGGACTAGGAAGGCAGGACTTTGCACTGCCAGGAATGGCAACAAGTCGATTCAGTTCCCCTAATGGCAAGCCATTCTCTCCAATGGTTTTCACACTATATAGAGACTCACTCAGCCTCACTGTTGCAGGCAGAAGCAACAATTAACTATAAAAGATTTATTTGAACAGGAGCTCAAAAATCATGATGGCTATAATTAAGAATACATTGCTTGAGCACTACACAAAAATATTGAATATTTAAAAAGTCAAGTTTTAAAATGATAAAGATATTTTGAATGAAAATGAAAGTTTATTGCATCATTCTGCAACTAGATTGGTACAAAAATGTCATAATTAATGCTCACCATTTCTCTTTACACTGTCCACAAACCAGCCCAGAGAAACAATAAAAAGGCCGTTCTTAGATCCATATTGCATTGCATGTTCGAATTTTCTCCCAGTAAAGCTGTACTATTGTCAAGGGCCAACAATAGTCTACAATTGAACATTGAATGTATTCACTGGGTCATTAAAGACAAGGAAAAATGATGCTATTGTTAAAATTTTGATGGTGAGAACTTGAATTCAACAGAAGCAGTAATCAATTGCAGTTCTTTATTAGGATATCTGCACAACTAGATGTGTGCATTGAGGATGCAAGCTTGCACTGTACTGGCCACCTAGTCTCTCAGTTGCAGCCATAACTTCTTTTCTTGCCTCTGTCACATGAAAGGAAATGATGAGATTTTAAGTGCAAGATTCAGATGAAGTTTGCAAATGTCAGAAGCTGTAAGAGCACGTGCATGGTTAATTGGATGGCATATATGAAGAACACCCTGGAGATCAGAAGACTGCAAATAAATGGTGAATTGACAACAAACTCCCACAAGAAAAGCAAACTTGAAAGGTATTACCCATATAGATATATCAGTCTCCAAGAGCACAAAAATGAAGTAATATGGAGCGACCTAATAACAAATTAGCTGTAACGAATTAGTGACCTTTAAGTAATGGTCTAAAGGAAATTTACCATTTTGGAAATAATATAATCAAAATCCAACATATGCATCAATATCTAAAAGAAAAAAAAACATAATGTAATTTTCTTAATAATCCTTCAATATAATACAAGCTAATATCAAGTTCCGAAAGCATTTTTTAGGGTAAAACCTAGTTGAGCTCTTAAAAAAAAAAAAAAAGATGCTCTTAACAAAATTAACAGAAAACATACATGAAGGAGAGCCAACATATTGAGGCTTCTACGGACATTTATAGGACAGTGATCTTGACATCACAAGGAGTAATTCCATGGGGTAACAAAGAAAGATGAAATTTAATTCAAACTTTTGAAGAACCAAATGAGAGTACGGTTGGAGGCCAAATCAAGTTGTTGTCAATATGACACCATGAAGAGTTTACAGTATGTACGAGACAAATATGAGACACTTTTTAATAGTTGAACTCTCAAAGATAATAAAAAAATAAAATAAAAACGACCACCCTAAATATACTCCAGCTCAAAGAGAATTTTAGGGTAGTCCACAACCAACAAGAGAAAGACCTAAGAAAAAAATGATTATCCTCTTATTATGTTGATGCGTAATATCGATTTCCACAACAGTGATTGCAAGAGGAGCATATGCATACAACAGAGAATGGAGTTTTAGAATCAAGTGAAGAAAACTAACATAAGAAAAAAGAAAGAAATTCTAAATACCTTTGGAGAGACCAGTAACACATATGACAAGACCAGCGAAAGGCCCATTGACCAGAGGAACAGTAGGCTCAGAAAGGGATGAGGAAGCAGGGGACATCATCGACATGAATCTCAGACTACTGGCACTCGGGAGGAAAGTGGAAGAACCAACAAAAAGCCTTGAACAGCCCTTGCTGCTTACCACCTCCACACTACCACCCGTCATAGTAATGAAAATCTCTTCAACATGGTCAAAAACCCTCAATTTGGAGCAGAGCGAGTATGATCTAATATCGCAAAACCACCTAAAACGTTGCTCCTCTGTGATTCGAACATCACCATTCACCGTCACCTCTGCACTACGAAAAGCCACGAATAATCTTAGAAAGTTATGGTAGAAAGCTCAACCTTTTCATCAATCTTTCTTCGGAAGTCAAGCAAAGAAAAATTCTACAACCTATCACAAAAGACCCAATCTTTCGAACTTCAAACTCCCGCCAAGATATCGGATCGCCGAAAGAAAAGACTGGTCCAGCTCTGATGTTTCATCGGTGAAGACCAAAGAGTAAACGTGCAGAACAAACGCAAAGAAATCAAGATCCTACAAAATTACACCACCGAAACGCTCGAACAACATCAAGAGAAGCAGAAACGAGCTCCTATCAACGGTAGCATCGCCGCAGAGCGATCCAAGGTGAAATGAAGCGGCCTCCACATGAAGACACGACCACAGGAAAAGGTTGAGAATCCGGTACCTGATAAAGATCGAGGCCGAGATCCGGAAATGATGAGGTCAAAGGAATTGGGGCCTTGAAAGTGGAGAAAGAAGAGGGGATGGAAGTCTCTGCTTTCGAGGATTAAAGGCGTTTCCTCGTCGAGAAGGAGCGAAGGGGCGAAGACTTCCCCGTGGCCTGTGGGGAGAAGAGGAGGTTCCTTTTCTGAGGGGGGAATGGGGGGGGTGGTTTTAAATGCGGGGTTAAAGACATTAACTTAAATGGACAATTAGGTCTGTGTTAATTTGCCCGTAATGCTAATTACTAATGAAGTAATTAGTTTTCTCTGTGATCCACTGTCCGTCTCAAACAGGAAACAGCAAGTACCATTGACATCATCAATTACTATGGCAATATTTTTAGTCTTCTAGTGGTTAATTATTTTAATAGTATTATCATTTCATGTACATCAGCAGCATGTCATAATGTTGGATCTTTCTACAGTAATATTTTATTTTATTTTATTTTATTAATTTATTATTAATATTTTAATTCTTATTTATAGTTTCTAGTAAAGTATCTCTAAATATTTATGAATAAAAATATTTTTTTTCTATTGATAATCAAATCTATTCCAAATCTCACCACTATCAATTTTTAATTTTTCTTTTATGACATGACTTTTCTACTTTGATCATCTAATTTTTATTAATATTATTTTCATCAATCACTAATAAAATTCATCTCTCTTTGGTTTTAGTTTTTGCATTATCTGCTGAGAGCAGAGTAAATTAGTTTTGTCAGTTAAAAAGACAAAAGCTTGTCGATCGTGGATGATATCTCGAGTCGTGTTGAGGCTTGTTTACTCTGCTTTCGAGGATGCGCCACAGGTGGGGGCAATTATGGTTGCCCAACACCTTTCTTTTCTTGCAGTTCAAGGTCGTCTTCCTCAACAATAAAGCAATCGCAGCAATCAACACCATCACACACCTTGGCTCGGCAGACGTTGACCGGAAAGAGTGTGTGCCGTCGACTGGGGAGAAGAAACACGTGCTCTGGATTGGACTGCAAACTAACTGGCGCAGAAGCGATGGTAATCGGGCTCTCAATTGTTCTGTGGCAGCTTGCAGAAGCTACCGATCCAAGCTTAATAGGAGGCTCGACGGTTCATGTGATCTGCTGCTTTGTGCGATTCCATCAGCTCTTCCATTTTGTGACTGAAAGAAACAGAGTGATAATGTCGTGGTTGGCCTACAAACAAACCAGTGCTATGAGATGCAAAACACATGGTTGGCTCCACGGCTCTGCGACAGCCACAGCTGCTGAACCAAGAATAGTTCAACCGGCGCTACACTTCATCTGAGAGTTCTGTGATCTCCCGTTTTGTGTGAATTCATCTTGTGACCGAAAGAAACAGAGTACTAAATCTTGTAGTTGGGCTGCAAACAAACTGATGCTAGGCTCCACTGCTCTGTGACAGCCACAGCTGCTGATCCAAGAACAAGCCGTGAGCTCTTCCATTTTATTTTATTTTATTTTATTTTATTTTATTTTATTTTATTTTATTTTATTTTATTTTATTTTATTTTATTTTATTTTATTTTATTTTATTTTATTTTATTTTATTTTATTTTATTTTATTTTATTTTATTTTATTTTATTTTATTTTATTTTATTTTATTTTATTTTATTTTATTTTATTTTATTTTATTTTATTTTATTTTATTTTATTTTATTTTATTTTATTTTATTTTATTTTATTTTATTTTATTTTATTTTATTTTATTTTATTTTATTTTATTTTATTTTATTTTATTTTATTTTATTTTATTTTATTTTATTTTATTTTATTTTATTTTATTTTATTTTATTTTATTTTATTTTATTTTATTTTATTTTATTTTATTTTATTTTATTTTATTTTATTTTATTTTATTTTATTTTATTTTATTTTATTTTATTTTATTTTATTTTATTTTATTTTATTTTATTTTATTTTATTTTATTTTATTTTATTTTATTTTATTTTATTTTATTTTATTTTATTTTATTTTATTTTATTTTATTTTATTTTATTTTATTTTATTTTATTTTATTTTATTTTATTTTATTTTATTTTATTTTATTTTATTTTATTTTATTTTATTTTATTTTATTTTATTTTATTTTATTTTATTTTATTTTATTTTATTTTATTTTATTTTATTTTATTTTATTTTATTTTATTTTATTTTATTTTATTTTATTTTATTTTATTTTATTTTATTTTATTTTATTTTATTTTATTTTATTTTATTTTATTTTATTTTATTTTATTTTATTTTATTTTATTTTATTTTATTTTATTTTATTTTATTTTATTTTATTTTATTTTATTTTATTTTATTTTATTTTATTTTATTTTATTTTATTTTATTTTATTTTATTTTATTTTATTTTATTTTATTTTATTTTATTTTATTTTATTTTATTTTATTTTATTTTATTTTATTTTATTTTATTTTATTTTATTTTATTTTATTTTATTTTATTTTATTTTATTTTATTTTATTTTATTTTATTTTATTTTATTTTATTTTATTTTATTTTATTTTATTTTATTTTATTTTATTTTATTTTATTTTATTTTATTTTATTTTATTTTATTTTATTTTATTTTATTTTATTTTATTTTATTTTATTTTATTTTATTTTATTTTATTTTATTTTATTTTATTTTATTTTATTTTATTTTATTTTATTTTATTTTATTTTATTTTATTTTATTTTATTTTATTTTATTTTATTTTATTTTATTTTATTTTATTTTATTTTATTTTATTTTATTTTATTTTATTTTATTTTATTTTATTTTATTTTATTTTATTTTATTTTATTTTATTTTATTTTATTTTATTTTATTTTATTTTATTTTATTTTATTTTATTTTATTTTATTTTATTTTATTTTATTTTATTTTATTTTATTTTATTTTATTTTATTTTATTTTATTTTATTTTATTTTATTTTATTTTATTTTATTTTATTTTATTTTATTTTATTTTATTTTATTTTATTTTATTTTATTTTATTTTATTTTATTTTATTTTATTTTATTTTATTTTATTTTATTTTATTTTATTTTATTTTATTTTATTTTATTTTATTTTATTTTATTTTATTTTATTTTATTTTATTTTATTTTATTTTATTTTATTTTATTTTATTTTATTTTATTTTATTTTATTTTATTTTATTTTATTTTATTTTATTTTATTTTATTTTATTTTATTTTATTTTATTTTATTTTATTTTATTTTATTTTATTTTATTTTATTTTATTTTATTTTATTTTATTTTATTTTATTTTATTTTATTTTATTTTATTTTATTTTATTTTATTTTATTTTATTTTATTTTATTTTATTTTATTTTATTTTATTTTATTTTATTTTATTTTATTTTATTTTATTTTATTTTATTTTATTTTATTTTATTTTATTTTATTTTATTTTATTTTATTTTATTTTATTTTATTTTTTGTGGCTGAAAGGAAGATAGTTTGTCATCATGTTTCAATTCTTGCTGTCTAATATACCGATATCAGACTTCGTTTATGTTACCAATGTTGATCCAACTTGAAGATGACCCATCACCAGCCATGGCAACCAGGAGAGCTCGCATAAATATGTTAGGTATGTGAAAGAACATGCCTGCCATAAAGTAGGTAACAGATCCATTGGAATGAGAGGCTGACAAGGTGTTTGAGGGAGGGGAAAGAGGGGGATGAGAAGCAGACATGCAAAAGTGAGTGGAGTCCACGAAGTTGGAGGTGATGATTCCCTGCTGCAGCAAACGAATCAAAAGGACGAGACCACAATCTGCAAAAGGAAGCTGGTGAGACGAGTGGAATGTGCTGTTGGTGCTGACCGTCAAACAGTATCCACACTTGATGGCCTGGAGGTTCTCAAAAGAAAGACTGTTGTTTGAGCATGAGAACACTGCATGAAGCATTGGAAGAAAGAGGAGAGAAGAGTGATCTCCTTTTTGACCAAAGATAGGAGTCGATTAAATCTACAAAGTAATGATTCTAGAGAGAGACTTGACTCTGTGAGCAACATCTTTTTCCCTTGTTCTAGAACTTTTACCATGGAATATCACTCCTTTGTTCTTTAGTATGTATCTATTTTACTCTCTCTCAAAAGCATAGTCACGTAATCTGAACGAAATGCTTGACTGGTTTGACTCACTAGTCAAACCTTTAAGAAAAGAAATTCAAATACACTCAATTCTAATGATATTAAATCTTCAAATCCTATCCATCAATATTATGCCAACTATGATATCAAGTCCTAACACTTCACATCGTAATGTACTCTTCGAATTATAATTATTTACGAGTGATACTTTCTTATTCGAGTCTTTTATCATATTTTAATTGACCTATTAATTTCGATGAATAATCCAAGGTGCATAATTCAAATAATTAGTAGTATACACATAACTTCTATAAATTAATTTTAATATTTATTTACTTTTGAAATAGAATGATGTTATGGAACACCCATATTAGTTAGATTCTTTATCTCCATCCCTATCATCATCCTTCATTCAGTGTATTAGTAAAATTATTTCGATAATATTATCAGATGCATGTTTATATTTGACATGATATATTATTATATTTATTTTTATAAAAAAATATAATACATGTAATCTGATCCCTATATATAAAATGGAAGTTGGCCATCCTTGTTGAATGCTACAGATCCTTCATGATAAGTTCAGTATGTAACATTCGTGCTGTTTTTGAGGCATTGCATCAAGCCTCATGCTGCATCAAAAAAGCACAGTGATTTACTCAATAATATCTCTCTACAAAATACACAGTGATTTAGCAAAAAAAGTTTAAAGGGAGAGGATTCCAACTCAAATCACATTTTTCTTATTCATATTTCCACCTTCCAAGATCAATGAGTGTAATATCTCAAAAATAGACCCTACATTATATCTTTTAGCAACTTCCAATAATATGAAGCTTAAGTATGGTATTAGAGAACTAAAAATACTTACTGAACAAATTAGAAATGAAAATTTATTACTGCCTTGCAATTGGCAATTTCATCAGCTGTTAAATGGCATATAAAGATTGCTCTCAAAGTAAACAATAAGAAGTTCGGGACCATGCCATGACCTTATTTCCAATTACCTTTGTCGACTATCTCAATGCATTTGAGAAGTAGGCAATTATAAGTTGCAGTATTGCAGTTTACACTACAGTGAACTTTTAGAATCACAATGTTTCCGATAGCAAAGAACTACAGCTTACTTTGAGAACTCCCTGACAAAGTGCACAATCATAAATCAGCTTTTGATAACTTGCTCATACTTGTGCCACAGGGTAGAGATAGACCTCTGCCTCCTTAGCTGGGAAGAACAAGGTAGTTGAGTAAGGGTTCTGCATGGGGACCAAGAGCTTTCAGATCAGCGAGCTTGGCTAGCTCAAAATCTTCAAACTGGAAAGCAGGGGCACATGTGCAACCAACAAGAGAATAATGTGACTCAGGATCCCTTTTCGGGCTTTTCACAAGAAGACTGCCATCAGATGCGAACGATGCGACATCTAATGTTGGGAATGAACCAAACCAGATGTTCGGTGGCACAGTGTACTGGGGCCGATGACCAGCATCTAGATCTGAACCAAGAACAGTCAATTCGATATGCCCATCATCATGTAGCTCGAAGACCTGATTAAGATACATGTCAGGAGGCACAATGAGTTATAATTGGTTCCAATCATGTAGTAACAATATGCAACATATGCAAGAGCTGGATATAGTCTTGTCACCGTAAGAGGTTCTCCAGTGTAGAAATGCCAGGTTTCAGCACAAGGGATGCGGTGCAGATGTGAGACACTTCCCGAGGGAAGCAAGAAATAGATTGATGTGCTCACAGGACGATCAACCTTGTCTGCAGATATTTTGTCAGAAGCTCTAAACTGCACAAGCTATTTATCTACGAATTGCAAAAACATAAGGCAAGAATACGAAGATGTGTAGGTGTACTGCAGTGACATAGTATCTTAAAATTAGTCCGAGTTTGTATTTTTACCTATAGGCTCTCTTTTGATGTCACTTCAAAACCTTTATCATCTAGGATTTCATAGTGCTCTCGGAAGAGTTCAATGGTGGGAAAAAAATCCAACATAGTTGTTGTTGTGTGTTGTTGACAGCCAATATTTGAATAGGTGTATATGATAATGGGTGAAAACGACTAATGATTGTGATCATCTTATGTAGGTCTACCGAATCCCATTTGATCTTCAGAAATCCAGGCATTGTGTTAATGCTTGATACTTACACATCCGAGAAATATATACAAAGTTATAGCTTGGACTAGTGAGCCAAGTTATATTGTTTCAGAGGCAACATGGACAACTTCTCTTTTCTAAGTGTAATTAATATTAGATAACCAAGATAAAAGAAAAAAACCATCTGAAAGTTTTGCTATAAGTTAAGTAAAATTAACTCGCCCTGAGAAAAGTTGACTGACATGCAGGTCAACTAAGCAAAAAATAAAAAATAAAAAGCTGATATCATTGGAGAGCAAACACTTGTAGCTTTTGCCACTTTGACCTTGTATTGCTTATCCAGATTTTCACAGCTATTAGCGGAGATATAAGGGATGCATAAACAAAAATGTCTTTTTAGGCAGTCTTCTGCCTAATTTTTGTAAGTCCCTCAGCATTCACAAGCGATAAACTTTAAACTGAATTTTACCTTTGAGAAGATCATCAGTCACATAACATATATTTAAGTTTTGTCTGATATTTTCATGTTATGATAAATCAAACTAAAATAATAAAAAAAAGATGCAACATCAGTGTCATGCAGTGTGAATCAAGGAAGAACCCAAAATTGACAGTTTGGGATAATGATAATGTCTGATTATATATATGGAACTAAAGGACTTATCACATAATAATCATGGATGACACTTCTGCTGAAAAGGACTTGCTGTATTCGATAGCATGCAGGACAGGATCGAGACCTACTCCTATCTGTTATAGCATAGTGAACGTGTGAAGGTAAAAGTTTGTTGCAATTGTCTGACCGCTGATAAATCAGACATAGCAAAAATTGGATGGAAGACTATGGAAACCCATCATTCAACGGTATGATTGATAAGCACGGCCCTTGCCAGAAAATTAAAAAAAAGCATTTTGGGGTAAGGGAAAGCAGGAGAGTAAGAAATGTATCAGACTGATGCATCCCGGGGCTAAAAAAGGAGGACCTAACAGGCAGGGAAGCTGAGATCATAAGGGAGACGTGAAATCCCTGAATGTTTATGGAATTCAAGAACACAGATGACAAGACAGAAGATCAAATGTTGAAAACAAGAGAACTGTCATCAGTAGTCGTGACAATACCAACCGATATTGGATACCAAAGCAAAGACCAACAGCAATTTTGTGATCTAACCATAGATTTAGTGCCACAATTCGAAGTCAAACTGGTGGCTGCCCATTCTAAATGCCCAAAATGAGTTAAGGCCAGCTTAAAACTCCCACAAGAAAATAACCTGCACTTGTTTTTGGAATCGGAAGCGGATAGGCCAGCAAACTAGTCCATCCATGATAAAAGAGGGATCTTCGAGGAGGTCTTACAGCGGGGCGGCAGCTGAGATTTGCCGAGGGTGATGGAGAAGTCCCTGAAGGTCTCCGAGTAGAAGCCACCTTCGGGGTGGGGCTTCAGATCCAACATCTCGGCGACCTCGGAGGCCGTCTTGCTAGAGCCCATCCCCAGATCTCCCGCAGCTGCGTGCACCACCGGGAAAGATGCACGCTTTCCACTTGTTGCCAGACGACAGACAAGAGAATATGAAAAATACTCCTGAGGACGTGGAATGTCCCTTTTGACCATCTTGATGGAATATACTTAGGTATCTCTACCTCGTAATAATAATAATAATAATGGATTTATCTTTGTCATAATCAATCAATGCCTTTATATCTCTTGAATTAATTGTGTTTGTAATTTAGGTGGACAGACATACTGTTGAAAGTTATCATCATGATGATAGACACACATTATTTGAAGATAAAATTCAGCATACATCGTCAGCTCACCGTGCAACAACATGTAGCACTTAAACACATGGCACATACATCATGCAAAACACTCATCCATAAGCAATCGATCATCCAGTAAACCATAAATATCAAAAACAATTGACCTCATTAGTCCAAAAGGATTAAGATCATCGTAAGCATCGACGTCATTGATAGATATGATGATCACCATTATGATGATGAGGATCATCAACACCATCAGACATACGACATTTCAGCGGTCGGACATATTGGTCTCCAACTCTACCTTTTCGATTACAAGAAACTCAAAATATGGAAAATGATCATACTGATTTTTTTAAATGCTATATTTTTGCGTATAAATGTTCTTTTATCGAACGCATAATAAATTTCAAGAAACAATAAAATTTCTCGGTTGTTGCTCAAAATAAAGATGGAAAAGAAAAAGGTCAAATATACATTATTATTATTATTATTATTACTATTATTATTATTATTCTAAAAAATAGTATTTTTTTATAAAATGAATAAATAATAAATAAAATAAAAAACATTTATGTTACACATCATGATAAATCTGCAAACCTCATCCGCTTCTTCGCTCTCGCGCCTCAATCGCTGTGTCCTCCCAAAGCCGTTCTCATGCCACTAATGGCGATCGCCGTCCCATCGCCATTTCTCCCCCTCTCCTCTCCGTCGCCCTCGTCCTCCTCCTCTTCCTCCCGCTGCTCCACCTTCACTGCCGCCGCCTCGTCCTCGTCCTCGTCTGCTGCTGCCGCCGTCCCCGCGGAGCCCCATCCGCGCCCCCGTGAGTTTCATTATCCACGCGCCGATCCCTCCGTCCGCTGGCCCCATCTCAAGCTCGACGACCTCCTTGGTCCGCCTCAATTCCCCGCCCCCTCCACCCCAGCCCCCCTCTCCATACCCGAGGGACCAGACGCCCGTCCCGTTCCCCCCGAGGTCCCAAGGACGGACTCTTTCGAGACCCTGGAGAGCAAGCAGAGCCGGACGCGCGCGAAGAAGATGACGAAGCTCGCCCTCAAGCGCGCCCGCGACTGGCGGCAGCGCGTCCAGCTCCTGGCCGACCAGATCCTCGCCCTCCCCCCCTCCGCCCTCGTCGCTGACGTGCTCGACCACCGCCGGATTCAGATGACCCCCACTGACCTCGCCTTCGTCGTCAAGTTCGTTGGGCGTTCCAGCTGGGCCCGCGCCCTCGAGGTGTTTGAGTGGCTCACCCTCCGCCGCCGCCACGCTCCCGGCCCCCGCCTCCTCGCCGCCATCATCTCCGTCCTTGGCCGCGCCCACAAGGATGCCCTTGCCGCCGAGGTATTCCAGCGTTGCAACCCCGATGACGGAGGCGCTGGCGCTGCTGAGCTCTCTGTCCAGGTTTACAATGCAATGATGGGGGTTTACGCTCGGACCGGGAGGTTTGCCAAGGTCCAAGAGCTGCTGTCCTCGATGCGGGACAGGGGTCTCGAGCCCGACCTTGTCAGCTTCAACACTTTGATTAACGCTAAGGCAAAGGCGGGATCCTTGGCTCCTGGCTTGCCGCTGGAACTACTCCAGGAGGTCAGAAGATCTGGTCTGAGGCCTGATGCCATCACCTACAACACCCTCATCAGTGCTTGCTCCCATATGTCCAATTTGGAGGACGCCGTAAGCATTTTCAAGGACATGGAGGCCTCTGAATGCCAGCCTGATCTATGGACGTACAACGCCATGATCTCAGTGTTTGGCCGCTGTGGGATGATTCTAGAGGCTGAGCGGCTCTTCCGAGAACTAGGTGAGAGGGGCTTCTCACCGGATGCTGTCACATACAATTCTCTGCTTTTTTCTTTTGCCAAGGAGTGTGATGCGGAGAAGGTTGAGAGACTTTGTGATGAGATGGTGGGAGCAGGCTTTAAGAAGGATGAGATAACCTATAACACCATAATCCACATGTATGGGAAACAGGGTAGGCTTGATTTAGTAGTTCAATTGCATGATGAAATGAAAAATGTCGGCTGCAATCCTGATGCAGTGACCTATACAGTGCTAATTGATTCTCTTGGAAAAGCAAATAGGATAACAGAGGCAGAGAAGGTGATGTCGGAAATGGCTGATGCAGGGGTGAGGCCTACATTGAGGACTTTCAGTGCTCTGATTTGCGGGTATGCCAAGGCAGGCATGCGGGTTGAGGCAGAGCATACATTCCACCGTATGGTCAGGGCAGGCATCAAGCCTGACCATGTAGCTTACTCAGTAATGTTGGATATCATGTTGAGGTCCAAGGAAATGCGGAAGGCAATGGTATTGTACCGGAGTATGATGCGAGATGGATTTAGGCCAGATCAGGGCCTTTACCAGGCTATGCTTGGGATTCTCGCAAAGGGAGATGATGACGGAAAGATAGATGAAATTATTAAGGACATGGAAGTTGTGTGCAAGATGAGTCCACAAGAGGTATCCAGAATTCTTGTCAGGGGAGGATGCTTTTTCCAAGGAGCTGAGATGTTAAAGAAATCTGTTTCCTGTGGCTTTGAGCCTGATCGTGAGTGCTTGTTATCTATTTTAGATGCATTTGTAGCATCAGGGATGCAAGCAGGTGCACTATCTCTGCTTGAGTTTTTACGAGAACATGCACCTGATTCTAGTAGCTTGATAATGGAATCTTCGATAGTCATGCTTTGCAAAAATCACCAATTGGAAGATGCCATGATGGAGTACAACAAGATGAAAATGTTGAATTTTGGGCAGTTTGGCCAATGTTGTAGCCTTTATGAGTACATGATTGCATGCTTTGAGGAAGCTGGATTTCTGTGGGAAGCTTCTCAATTATTTTCAGATATGAAGTTTCTTGGTCTTGAGCCTTCACAAGGTATCTACAAGAGTTTGATCTCCATATACTGCAAAGTGGGTTTCCCAGAAACAGCTCACAACGTGGTAGATCAGGCGTCAAGGGCTGGTATATCTTTTGATGATACTTCAGTTTCTGTCACTTTGATTGAGACATATGGGAAACTAAAGCTGTGGCAAAGGGCAGAAAGCTTTGTTGGTAAACTCAGACTGCATGATTTTATCGATCGGAGTATCTGGAATGCTCTTATTTATGCTTATGCTGAGAGTGGTCGCTATGAGCAAGCAAGGGCAGTCTTCAATATGATGGTTAAAAATGGTCCTTCACCAACTGTAGATTCCATCAATGGCCTCATGCATGCTTTGGTTATTGATGGGAGACTAGATGAGCTTTTTGTCGTTGTTGAGGAGCTGCAAGATATGAATTTTAAAATAAGCAAAAGTACTATTCTTATTATGCTTAATGCATTCATAAGAGCTGGAAACATCTTTGAGGTAAAGAAGATATACAATGGCATGAAGGCAGCTGGATACTTGCCTACAATGAATGTGTACAGTAGTATGATTACTTTGCTTTCTCGTGGGAAAAGAGTCAGAGATGTTGAGGCGATGGTAGCAGAGATGGAAGAAGCTGGATTCAAACCTGATATCAACATCTTCAACTCACTCCTTAAAATGTACACAAGCATTGAGGATTTTAGGAAGACATTGGAAATATATCGGAGAATTCAAGAAGCTGGCATTGAGCTGGATCAAGATGCTTACAATACCCTTTTAGTGATGTACAGTAGAGATGTGAGGCCTGAAGAAGGATTTACCCTTCTAAATGATATGAGGAAAAAAGGCCTGGAGCCAAAATTAGATACCTACAAAAGTTTGTTGGCTGCATGTTGTAAGGAGCAGCTTTGGGAACAAGCAGAAGAGCTTTTTAAGAGCATGCAATCAAAGGGATACAGACTAGATCGCTCTTTCTATCACATAATGATGAAAGTATATAGAAATTCTGGCGACCACTCTAAAGCCGAAAACTTGCTCTTTCAAATGGAGGAGGTTGGTATTAAGCCGACGATTGCCACGATGCACATGCTTATGGTTTCTTATGGCTCTGCTGGGCAGCCTCAGGAAGCAGAGAATGTACTAAATAATTTAAGAAGTTCTAGTCAGGAACTTACTACATTACCTTATAGTTCTGTTATAGATGCTTATCTTAAGGTTGGTGATTATAACATGGGAATTACAAAGTTAATGGAGATGAAGAAAGATGGTGTAGAACCAGACCACAGGATATGGACATGTTTCATTAGGGCTGCAAGTTTGTGTGAGCAAACAAATGAAGCTATGCTTCTGCTTGGTACATTAGGAAATAATGGTTTTGATATCCCTATAAGGTATGTTAGGTGCCTTTTTTTTTGTCACTTTGATCTAAATCATGACCTGTAACGAACTTCTATTTTGGAAGGCTTTTGACCGGCAAAGCTGAGTCACTATTCATGGAGGTGGACCATTTACTGGAAGAATTAGGGTCTCTTGAGGATAATGCTTCCTTTAACTTTGTCAATGCGTTAGAAGATCTTCTTTGGGCATTTGAGCGCCGTGCAACTGCGTTGTGGATATTCCAACTAGCAATCACGAGAAACATATATCGTCATGATGTCTTCCGGTACGTCTAATATTTTTCTTTTGCAATATCTTTCCCATTAGAGTGTATTTTCATTACTGACATTAGAAAAAAATTCACATGCATGCTTCCGGTATAGTAGAACTAGGATAAGGATTCAATTTCTTTTAGGATTAAGTTGCTGAGGATGGTTTTGACTTGTATCGTGCTCCACAAGGTTCATGTTCTTGTAGAGGGGCTTGCTATTGAAGCATTTTCATTGGCTGGTGCAGTAGTGGGTTGGACTATAGTTTAGGGCTTTAGTTTGATGAAGTATGCTTGTTTTTCCAACATAGGCTACACTTTTGACAGTTTTGACTAAGCATTCATTTTATTTTTTTTAACAAGTGTAGCAATAAGATGTTTGAACAAGCCCTTCAAAGTTATGGTTGTATTGACTATAATAAAAAGTACAGGAGCTTTAATTAGCATTTACACTAATTACTCTCATTGTCCCATGTATTTTCTTTTATATCCATCCCCACAAGAACCTTTTGGTCGATATTATATTGTTCCTACAGGACTGAACTGTGATGGTATAAAAAGTTAAGAAACATTTCTTGGTTGTCCTATTTGGATCTAGATTTTTGGGCACACTTAGATTTAGCTGTTTAATCATTTAGTTGTCTTATATGACTTCTTTTACTGAGCTGCATTTGTCCTGCTGTTTCTGTTTATTGCAGAATGTGTTTTTTTTAACCCTTGTGGATGGCACCTGGACTAATTAAAACTGTTCTCTGAGAAGAAAAATAGGTAAAATAAACAGAAAAAATGTGGAATACTAGATTTAAAATGTAGATGGTGTAGTGGAAAGCTAGCATAGAGAAGTCAAATATCAAACTTGTGGACAATCATATAGGGTGAGGCCTGCCAACTGAGGTTTTCATTGTCATCATCAAAATCTAATGTGATAAAAACCAGTTACGACAAAAAATGGCATGCTTTAAATTTATCTTAAACATAAGTGGTCTGTCTCTAGGTAAGATTTTGCATATGTAAAGCTTTTCAGTTTTTATTTCCTTGATGTTATAAACCACTATTGAATTAGAATTATAATTTTTAGCTCATGTCAAATATTGCACCATTTGAACACTTTATGGAGAACTTCCAAGCATTGTGTCCGCTTTTCTATTTCAATTGTTATTCTGCAGTTCTGTGTTATGTGCTATTATCTAGCACTGGACTTAGTACCAAGTTTATCAGCTTAATGGTCAAAACAATGGTGTAGGGTTGCAGAAAAAGATTGGGGTGCTGATTTCCGGAAGATGTCAGCTGGTGCTTCTCTTGTTGGACTTACCTTGTGGCTTGACCATATGCAGGTATGTATTTTAGTCCTTCACATGAACTTCACGTGTTATTCTCGACTCTATGCATATCAATTGCTGCTGTTTTGCACATATGGGTTAAATTTTTGCCTTGAATTACATGTATGTTACAGTAAGTCCATGTAGGCAACATCATGATTGCGAGAATTGGTCTTACTCATTTGAAACTAGAACAAAACTCTCATCCCTATGGTTAAAATTCACACCTTACCCTTCCGAAGTTTTCCCCTTTTCCCTACTTCTTATTATCAATATATTTTCCATAGTATAATATTTTTCTTTGCTCATGAAATTGTGAACCATTATCCTCTTGTTGATATCAGAGTGCCCACTATCACCTATCTGCCAACATGTATGCTACTCCACCTGTAATTATTAGGCCTAGTCAAACAGCTACTTGCGGTAACTGTTTCCCTGCACATGGCTGCTCCCACCTTGTTGTAAACAATTCTTGATGGTTGCATGCCTGCGCTCATGTCTCTTCTTTCTCTCTCCATTGAAGAAATAGAAGGCCGTTTGCTCTAAATTAAATCAGACCAATCACTGGTTCTTGTAGCTTTGCATGTGTAAGGAGAATACATATTGTAACTATTGGCATCACTCCTTGGGAATTCTAAATTAGATGAGAATCTGATTAAATTCTTGATTGGTGTAACCTACCAAATGCTAGTCACTATTATTCAGGCCGAATTGTAAGACATTTTGACTTGTATTTGGTTGGTTTAACCTACCAAATGCTAGTCACTATAATTCAGAACAAATTGTAAGACATTTTGGCTCGCATATGGTCCAAACAACAATATAGAAATTCAAAAAGGGATCAAATGAAAATAATCCGTAACCTTATTAGAGTTGCACAGATGCACAAATTTATGGTATCATAGTACAACGGGCTCCCTTGTGAAACGTATTCAAAGACTACTATTTCTTTGTTGATTTATAACACACATAATAAAGTCTTTTAGCTTCTTCAATTCTCATCTCGAGCTTTTTCTGCTGAGAGGAACCACTCTTCTTCAGGTAAACAAGTTTCTTTGATATGTATCTCTAGGATGAATATTTTATGCAACAGAAGATTTATGAGCATGCTAAATAGTCATATTTTATGCTAAATAGTCTTGCAGTATCCATTTGTAAATCCTTAAAGAAAAATAAAAAAACTCTGGATTGTCCTAGTAACAAGTGGTTCTTCTTGAAGCAAACCGAGAGGTTTCTTCAGGTTAAGTTAGCTGACAGGTTCAATGAAAACCTTGTTTTAGAGTAGATGAGCAAGTCCAATGAACTTAACTATGTGACTGATCATGTGAACTTGGCTAGTTCTGAAGTTCCGGATGTTTCTAAGAGGAATGTCATTCTTGTTCTCTTTGTGGTGCAATCAGATGCAAGCATAATAGATATGTGTAGATAAACACATTTGTATACATGTTTGTATGCATGTACGTATAGCCACACACAAGATAGGCATTTGTGATAGGTGACAGAGATTATTGGTGAAGCTGCATGAATAAGGAACTCTACAATTGAGTTATTCAACCAAGGATTATTGTGTAAAACTGCCTTCTGTTGACAGAGATCGAAATGATTGTCTAAAAGGTCTGGCATGTGGCATGTTAACTTGTGTCAACATATGGCTACATCAATTTTGGCCTGTACTGGCCAACATAGGAGCATGCTGACCCATGAAGTGATCCATTGCTTGAAAGGTATAGGTACGCTTCCATGCCACAACATGATAATTCTTCGATTCAACAGATATATACATAATTAAACCAACGTATCTACAATTTTTTATTTAATATGTACCAACGTATAGGTACGCTCCTTTCTAGTGATGTTGTTAAAGACTATTGAGGATTTATTTTGCCTCAAACTATTGAGGATTTGTTTTCACTTTCACTGCCATGAGGTATTCTTGCATACTTCCTTTTTTGGCACCCAAACTGCAGGATGTGGCATCTGATTAGTGTTGTAAACATTGCAACAGGATGCTTCATTGCAAGGGTCTCCTGAGTCACCAAAGTCTGTTGTCTTGATAACGGGAACTGCTGAATACAACATGGTTTCCTTGGAGAAAACTCTAAAAGCATATCTTTGGGAGATGGGCTCACCTTTTTTGCCTTGCAAAACACGTACTGGGGTCCTTGTGGCGAAAGCTCACTCGCTTCGGATGTGGCTGAAAGATTCTTCTTTTTGTTTGGACCTTGAGTTGAAAGACACTATTTCTCTTCCTCAGACCAATTCAATGAAGCTCACAGAAGGATATTTCATGAGAGCTGGTCTGGTCCCAGCCTTTAAGGATATACATGAACGACTAGGACAAATAAGACCAAAGAAGTTTGCTAGGTTGGCTTTATTGTCGGAAGAGAGCAGGGACAAGGTCATCAAAATTGATTTAGAAGGCAGAAAGGAGAAGATGGAAAAGTTAAAGGCAAAGGCAGTTGTTCGGTCAAGGAAACCAACAAGATTCCACAGGAAGTATCTTAGGCGTCAACATAAAGCACAAACAACTTCAAATTAATGAAAGTTGTTTTTCTGCAGAAGCTTTGAAACCTCAGTACTATTTAGCTTCCTATTCATACCTCTGAGGCATCTAAGCAGTTAAGGTTGAATTTGTTGGTATTGTTCTTTGTTGCGTTTATATCATTAACCATACTTCTGAAAGCTCATCTGAAATTTAACAGATGGGATTTTGAGGAATGGATGAGCTCTGGCAAAAATGCTAAGGAACTTTGGTTGGTCAGTCTCGGGTTCTTAGCTTGTTGTTGCTCTTCCCCTGATTATGGTCAGTAAACTGTCTGCTAAGCTGTAGTCGTAAATACTAATTCCGGAGGTGGATTTGGATCAGATGAAATTTGATGCTTTGTATGGTTCTGTGCAGTCTCGAAGCTGATGATCCTGTTTACTCTACTTCTTCACATGAGAATGCTGGTTAGTTCAGCTTGGGCTTTTGCCAGTCAAATCAAATTGGCTGCACCAGGTATAAAGGATGTTGGATCTTTTCATGTAGAAGGCTGGTACATGTGTCATATAAAGATATTTTGTGATTTTTAAACCGTAGTTCCTGCTCTGATTAAAAAAGTGCACCTCCTGTTAACCTTGGTACCACATTCTATCCGAAGAAAATTGTTAAATGATGCTTTAGATCACCATCCTGTTTAAGGTTATCTTGCAGTTATGTACATTGATTGATTCATCTGTATTCTTAAATTGTTCATTTCTTATTATCTCCTTTAATTTGTTTATGCAGTGGAACAAGGCAAATCTTTCTCTTTCCATACAAAATACTTGTTGGCAGAAGTCATTCTTCAGTGATCAGTGTGATTGATACACTCTGCAAATATGCGGCCAGTTATTACAATGGATCAAATGCTCTGTTCTGGAAATCATTAAGCATTGCTCGTCTCCATTGACAACACTCACAGGTAAGGTAATTGAAAGTGTCTTGATCCATGTTTTACTGTTTGGTGCATTATTTCTGTTTGTTCTTCTTAAGAGTCTCATAAATGCCAACGAAATTATGCAAAACCTATTCCAGTTCATTGTTGAAAAAAATAAATGATTCTTGATCGGAGCACATGCAGCCATCCTTAAGAAAATCTAGAACGGACATGGTAGTACTGCTTGTTCTAATAAGCTATCTTGCTTGGTTGGTGTTGGATAGATAGTACATGGTAGTACTGCTACGAACATGATTACTCTTTCATCAATTCTGAGATAATTTTTGCTTGATCGTTGATAGTTTCATTAAGACAACATATCATGTGTTGTATTATGAGATGATCATCATAATTAGCCTTGCATTTACATGCCCAAAGTAAGGAAAAAAAATCATCTATGTTTCTGACCAATATCATGTGGGAAATGTGCAAGAAGTAAAGAGATCATCTTCCAAGTCATGAAGTCATTCAATGGAATCTTCTCCTGTTGTTCACAGAAGCAGGGGACCCTTCAAAGAAATCAGACAAGGCCAGCTCAAGATCCTCAACGCTGTACTTGATGTACATCTCCGGATGCCTCCCGTTCTCCACGTGCTGTCGGTAGCGGCCAAGAAAGCCCCGGTACGCTGGCACCAACCTCTCGGAGATGGAAATCCGCAGCTCCTCCCGCAGCTGGGCGTCCGGGACAAACCACATCGCCTGCGTCCGGTGAACCTCCTCGAACGCCGCATTGAAGGCCCTGAATCTCTCCCTGACTGTCGACCTGGACACTCCTGACGAGAGTGAGAGTTTGCCTGCCACGTGAATACCTTCGTCCCTCAGGCAGTGGAGGATGCTCGCCCAGGTAGCTCTCTGGTAGCCTGTGGCCAGCTGACGGTATCTCCCATTCAGCCTTCTCAAGTACTCGTCGCCGATCATGGTGCGGAGCTCCGGGGAAGCCTTTACCTTTTGGACGATGTAGTGAAGGTTGTTCATGAGGAAGAGATGCGAGAGGGCGTTGTCCTTGTACAGATTCGCCTTGTTCTCGAGATTGTGGTGAAGAGCAGCTATGATCCAGGTCAGATGGGCGGCCAAGGGAGTTTGATTCTCCAGCTCCGGGACGTCGATCTGCGACGCTGCGGCTGCGGCTGGGTCATTGTCGGAGAACTGAGAGCTTGCTGATGGACTTGTGGCGATGAGCTCGACGAGCGCCGGCTTATAGTCGGAGATGAGGCCGAGGTAGTTCATCACGTAGCGAGTGAGGGGATGGAAGTTGCCGCCGGGGACTGGGGTCTTGGGCGGATCCAGGAGCACGGCGGTCTCGAACTCGGAGATGATCTCTCGGATCGCCTCCGTGAGCTTGGGGAGGATTTCAGCGGCCTGGGTGTAGATGGGCTCCGAGGAGGGACAGCACTGGAACACGGCGGCGATGTCGGGGAGGAGGTCGGCCATGGCGTCGTGGAGGTCGAGCATCTTGAATAGCTTCTCCGGCGAGCGGCAGCCGGTGCTCACGGCCTCGGCGAAGCCGAAGAGCTGGAGGGCGGTGCTCTTGACGGCCTCTGTGAAGGGGGCATCGTCGGTGAGGCCGTCGAAGACGAGCTCGCAGAGGCGGCGCTCGCTGGCGAAGACGACTTGGACGCAGACGCGGGCGGCACGGATCCACCGCCGGATGTTGGCTTCGAGGACCTCCCACTCGAGGCGCTGGACGTCGCCGATCTCGAGCCGATCGACCCCGAGGCGGGTCAGGCACAGTTCCACCACCTCCTTCCGGGCGGCGCCGTACGCCCGAGCGCATTCCCACCCGTGCCCGGCGGCGAACATCCGCTCCGCAATACCCCGGAGGTCCTCCACTGCGTCAGGCGGCAGCAGGTCGACCACGCGGATGCTCCGAGTGGACCGGTAGCTGCTCCGCCTGATAGTGCTGGCCGCACCCACTGCTTCTTCCGCCGCGGCAGCAGAAGCCAGCGAAGTAGGGCTTTCTGCCTTGAAGTCGCTCCCGCCGGGGGAACAGCCAATTTCATCACCCATCGACACGGAACTGCGGGCGGATAATGAGCGGAGGTCGACGAGGGACTCGACGTCGATGTCGTTGGAGCAATTTTCCAGTACGAAACGGAGCTCCTCCTCGAGGCGGGCCATGTCGGCATGGATGTCGTTCTCCGAGCAGGAAGAGGAGGAAGAACGCCGAGGAGTCGCGCCTCTTCCGTGTCCGTCATCCATCGAAGCGAAAAAAGAGGGGAAGAGAGCGAGACAGGATTGGTAAAGGAAACGGTGGCGTTGAATCGGATTGCCTCTCTCCTCTTGAAAGCCCTGCGGGAGGAAGGAGGGGAAGAAAGAAGGCGGAAGCAACAGAGAGGGGGCGGGGAGTTGACTTTGACTAGGGACACGCGAATGCGATTTTCGCGGGGCGACCCTGAGCTGTTCAGTTCGGTACAGGGTTCAGGGTTTTCCCGTTTTCATGAGGACCGTAGGTACGTCATCCGTTAGGTCCAACGGGAAATACGTTTGATCGGATGATTGATGGTCCTGTATCCTTACTCATGTCACACAGCTGGCCCTCAACCCGTTTCCCTGCTCCGCCGATGGTAACGACCACTACATCAGGTCTATGGACACCATAGGGTTAAGTGGACGCGGTTAAGGAATCAACTTATTCCACGGTGGAATCCGGTCTCCCATTGACAGGAGTGATCTTCCCAGGTTCATCAGGCCCTCACGAATCTCAACGTGAACAGGTCGACGACAAACCTACTCAATCCAACACAGGTACGTACTATCATCCTTGTCCCGTGCATACAAAATCTTTATGAATATCGATTCCGTATACCCAAAAATAAAGTCCACACTTGGAAAGCCTTTTTCTCTTGAAACATTATCATCCCTACACAAAAAATACACGCCACACCAAGTCAACGTTATGATGGTGACAATACGTTGAAACACGTCAGGTATTGTCACATTTATATGCTTAATTTTTTTTATATATATTGATATAAATAAAGCCATAAATTCAACCCTCACATATGTTCCGGGTTCATGTCAATGGCAATAGATGCTTGCTTGCTTGCTGTTTCTTAACATTGAAGGGAGAGGAAAAAGACTGCCATAGTACAGTTGACTTGAAGATGCAGGAGTGTCAACGTATATTTTATTTCTCTTCTTTCGTTAACGATGATGGGAGAACGACCCCGTAACCTTTGGCTAAAAGATTGTTGACCAAGCATTAGCAGCAAAGGCAACAATTGCTGCAGGATGATTCAATTTCCTACATTACTTTGAAGCTATTTGAAAGTTTCTGAACGTAAATGGAAGCTTTGTTAAGATTGCTTAAGTTGTCCATCATGAACCACACGAGAGGGAGAAAAGAACTTAACCAAATGAAATTATAGAGATAAACAACTAAGAATATACGAGAAAAATAATGTAAGATTAATGTGATCCGTTAACAAATTCTACTCATGTCAACGGAGAAAACCAATTTTCTTATCATGTGAGATCGATTACAAGATTCTTGAGTTAGCTCATCTATGTATGTATGTACGATATTCTTGTACACCCTCTCTCAGTGAAATAATAAGTCAGCTTAGCCCCAAGCTTTCACTTGAATTCACAGCTTCGTCACTCTCATTTCCTGTAGCTTTCACAATCATCATTGTACTGATCCTGTTGGTGGATCGTCCACAGGTGTTATAATATTTACATGTGATTAATCAAGATTTGACACATAGTGTACGATCAATAAAGTACTAATGTTTTAATTAGATGCATCCTCTCAGTATGATATATATATAAGGGAATTTTTTCATTAATATATTTAATATTTTACAATAGATGGTTACATAATAAACACTATAAAGAAAGAATTTATCTAAACACACTTAATATTTAGAATTTATTTATGGCTTTTTTAATCCATGAATATTATCGGATATGCTTTCAGCATAAGTTTTATAGAAACGTTGTAAGTAGAAGTTGGATGATCGAAAATTTCTCAAACAAAATAAAATCTTCTCACAAGTTTAAACTAAAATTCATCCAGAATAGATTTCTTTTTTCGATCTCAAACGTGATATACAAATCATACGGGATTGATCTAGACATACTGAATCGACGATCACGATTAAGACTAACAAAAAGATCAGCGTTAGAATGTCTTCTTTGATGTGTTAGTCATGCTTTAGAATTGGCCATCTAAGTAAGTAAGCTATCCAAAGTCCCAATGTGCTATGGAAACCTGACTCCCTTCCAAGGTGATGAAGGCAGATATTTTTCATGTGGTTCATAGTTCATACAACTATACTATAGGGCATAACAGTGTTTGATGCAATGATTAATCATGCACATTCAATGTGGATAGCCTGTTCCCATCTGGAGGAGGTACTACTGGTCCTTGCCACATCTCCAACACCCACCACCATGTTAAGAATGTCCCTTGGGTTGTAAGACCCCAAGACACAAGCAAGCGCACCATGATGAATCTAATTGTATCTTCGACTCATTTCACTTCAATTCATTGTTTGATGTTCTACATTTTTTTCTTCTTCTAACGTTATATTTATCATTCAACATCTAACACATTTTTATTTGTGACGATTACACATCAACAACCAAGTCAGAGGCTCTCTGATTGCTGCCTCCGGTTCCAATGTCGATGTGTCGTGTGTTGTTCTTTCACTGTCACGACACGGAACAATGGCAAAAGCACCTAATTTTACTGCTGCAACACAGTATCTTCTTTCAATTTTTAATGCCATACGATCACCATTCTTAGCAACCATTCTCAAAAAATTGGATGATGTTTGATCACCAAGTGACCTCCCATTCAACATTATTTTAGCTGCACTCAGATGTCTGCTATATCTTATGCATCAGCACATAATACTGCACACACACAATTGTTTCTTACCATGTCAAAAGTTGGATGGTTTCACTGTTATGTTAGAATCGTACTATGTTCAAGGCATCTTAATGATTCCATGATGTGACATCTGATGCTATGTTTCTGAACCTGCACATGCACCTGCGATGATCACCAAACAGGTGAGGAGCAGTCGCTCGAGTGCCAGATCGCCTTCTGTTGTATGTTTTCACTGCGGTGAGACTTTTTGGTTGTGTGTTAATAACACAGTGATGGGTTGTTTCAAGGTGGGATTTTGTCTATCGAGATTGACAGGCAACATGTTTTCTTTTAATCTGTCCTCCTCCGCTCGCTTCCTTTCACAGAAGACAACATGTGGTTTCCAAAGCATTCTTAGTCTTACCCTCTTCTCTCCCATGTTTCCCACCTATCACGACCCAACACGAGCTACAGAAGAAAAGATTCTGGGAAGGGAGAACAACACATCATTGAGGTGATTCATGGAGACCAGCGTAGTGTTGCAGAACAAGGAGGGAAACATAAAAGGAAGCCTAGAGGAAGACAGACAAGTAGACGGAAGAGAGAAGATGGCGAAGAGAGGAGAAGAGAGGCCAGTGGGGAAGACATCCCACTTCTCACTCACATGTAGACTCTTGAGCCAATACCTGAAGAAGAATGGCAACTGTGGTGGTGAGCTTGCACTTCGCCAACAAGATAAAGGTCAGATGCCTACTACACATATCTCCTACTAGATTGATTGTTTCTGCTCTTCTTTCAGTGGTTTTCTTAGTTCCTATGATTACAATACAAATCATTTCTAATCTTAAATTCCCTTTTCTTTTCAGAGAATTCGCTGGTGCCCAACACCGTCAGCTTCGAACCTGGGGTTGATGTCTCAGGAAAGAATCGCCAGCACCATGCTGAAAACTCCATTCTAACAAAGGAGGAATCTAACATGGCTACGAACACCAAGTCATTCTACCTCCAGAATCAAATATCTGCAGTACATTTCCTTTATCTAGCTTTAGCTTCTTATGTGACTACCACTCCAGGGAGAAATGGAAGGACCAGTTTACGGTCTTCTACGGCGGAAAGGTGGTGGTTTTCGACAATATTCCGGCGGACACAGCCAAGGATCTGATGCTGATGGCGAGTAAAGACACCACTGCAGATCCTACAGCCACTTGCAACCTGATGACACTGCAACAGAGTCAGCCCAAGTCCACCCAAGCCAATAATTCTGCTGGTGATTGCCACCGTTTGCATGCTCTTGGCCATGGTATGCTGTCGCCTTGGATCATGCTCATCCATCTTTCTCTCGTTGATGATAGATATGCCCATAGCGAGAAGGAATTCCCTCCATCGATTCCTGGAGAAGAGGAAGGATCGGTTAGCACTTATCGTTCGTGATGTGGATTTGCGTTCTTATGATCTCCAACTCATTGTTGTCTTGTTGGAACTTTTAGGATGGGCAAGGCACCATACCAAGTCCATGGCGGCTCGGAGGTGGCGAAGACGGAGGAAGACCAGCCGTGGCTCAGCTTGGGTCGACAAGTTCCGGGGGCAGGAAGCACTTCTCATGTGTAGCCTTGGTGTTTCAGGTTCCTTAACGAGTATACTATATATATATATATATATACGTATACTCCGGTTTGATTCCACCTACTTCTGAATTTGATTAGATGTTGATGATGGTAATATTTTGGATGAATAATCGATACTTGTTCTATTACATCAGATTGTGATAAATGAATGGCATGGGAGTGCAGAATCTGACGTAATGAATTGTGACAATATACAGTATGAGATTAAGCTGGTTGTTGAGTGGATTTTGGTGGATGATTTCAGCACACGAACAAGTAATGTTGATAGCAGTGACAAAGAAAGAAAAGAAGAATTCGGGTGCAATTAGTGCTGCTGCTTTAGAGTGGAAAAGAAGTTGGAACGCTCCATTTCACGGTGTCTTCTTGCTTTTGTTGCCGACAATGCTTGGGGGAGTTCGCGTGTCGGCCGGTCACTCACAGCCAATCTTCTTTTAAGAGAAAAATCACTTCATTAGATATGATAGGATATAGGATAGGATAGGATAGGATGGTCGAGGCTGATGGGATTTGGAGTCCCACAGATTCGGGCAAAAAACACCTCTGCGCTCCGGCGATCATGATGGCTGGCATGAAGATGTGCAGTACATGTTTGCTTCTTTGACAAAAAGGAGAACCTAAAAAGAAAAAATAAAGGAACAAATTAAAAATAAAGGATAAGAGATGCTCGATAAGTATGTTTGTATTGATGCAGATGTAAAGTGATCATCACCTACGAAGGTAAACCATGAGCCATAAATTCTTCTTTATAACTGAACCTAAACCAATAAGAAAGACTCTCCTACAATGAGATCAAATTCTAACATTCTAAGAGTAGCTTTGGTTGAGAGGAGGAGCTCTCCTCGTGAACTTACCAAAAGAGACTAAGACTCTATTTTAACTTATCTCGTTGACCTCCATTAAGTTAAACTCTCTATGATTCTTCAAGTCTTGGCTTCCAACTCTGCATCTAGTCTCTAAGAATCGAAGCCTTTTAAGTTTCACGATCGGCTTTCGTTTCCTACCGATGATGAAAAGTAGGATTTATTGTTTGAGAGGATGAAGTGGAAACGATGGAGAAGGTGAGGGTCGGGGAAAAGAGGGCGTCATCGAATGATCAAAGTTGCTCATATTATTCACAACTCACAAATCATCATCAGCTACATGCAATTTTGTTACCTTTAATTCTCTGTTTTGATACAAGCGTGTTGTTCACTTGTCATTCACAGAAAAAAGTTGGCTCACATTCATTATTTACCTCCAAATCATCAAAGTGCATGAGATAAGTTAGGAAAAAAAATAAAATAAAATAGAAAGAGAAAATAATATATAGTTAACATAGATTTATGTTACCATGTTAAGAGAAAATAATTAAATTCGTATATTAGAACATAATTAGTATACTAGTCAAACATGACTTGGACTTAGTAAATTAATAAGAAAATTATCCTTATACAAAATGGATCTTTTGGTTGCTACACAAAATTAGTCAAAATTAGTGAAATTAAAAACCAAAGTCAAAATTGGGGGCGGAATCACGACGCCACGATCACTTCATCACGCATTCTTAAACGCCGACTTGCAGCTGATCTCCCTTTTCGCTTCTTCCCCGCCGGCCCACCCGGTTGCAATTCGAAACCCTAAACCCAAGAACTTCTCCAGCGGTAATCTTCTTCCATACCGGTCTTCCTGTAGATCATCGTCTTGATTGAAGTTTACGGGTTTCGCGTTCCGAAGGAATCGGTCGATTGCTTCCATAATTCGGCTGGCAAAGAAATGGCGTTGCCGTCAGATAATGCGACGGTGGAGCACTGACTTCTGATTCCCACCGTAGGCATTGGAGGCGCCTACCGTTGCTGTTTCGGGATGCCGATCGAGCAGGATAAGGACCTGGAGGTCCTCCCCAGCAATGGCGAGGATTTGGTGGAGGGACCCATCAGGTGAGACCATGTATTACTTCCTCTTTTCTTGGTCTGTAGTCATTGAACTGTGCTCGGAGGAACTCAGAGGTGTATCATATTATCCTTTTTCCCGTCAGAGTGTATCGTGTAATGAAGCTCTTAAAACTGTATACCTTTTTTTTTTTTTTTGTCTGTTTGGATATGACTAGGTATCTGGCTTTAGAAAATCAAAAGAATTAATGAAATTAATTGCACATAAAGTGATACCACCCCTAGGAGGAGCCGTGGAAATACCTCAATTCTGGCTTCTTTACAGGTAGAGTAACCTAGAATCTCATCGAAGATGTTACATTTTGGATTTATTTTTACAAGAACCTAGAGGGCGAACAACCTTGTTCCTTAGGTTGTTGAGGCTGCATATGCTGGTCTTCATCAGACCCCGTATTTGTGGAAGCTTCATGTACCAAGTTCACCCTTTTATTTTTAAGCACCTAAATCCTTTTTCCCTATGTATAAGATGCTATTCTAAAGAACCTAGAGGGTAAGCTTTGTTACTTAGGTTGAGGCTGCATATATCGTTCCTCATCAGACCTCGTATTTGTGTAAGCTTCATGTAACAGGTTCACCCTTTTATTTTTAAGCACCTAAAAGCTTTTTCCTATGTATAAGATGCTATTCTAAACCCACACCATCACAGACTATTTCCTTTTTTCTTTTATAAGACCTGCTGTTTTAGACTTCAAAAAACAAAAAAACATTACAATAAACTTGTAGTCAGCCCTTGTTTGTGGTAGGAGCTCTCTAACATCTTTTGACCATGGATAGAGCTGTCTTCGGCCTTGTGTCATTTGTAGTAGTCCAAACCCTTGGCTACGCAGAACACATTGTCTGGGCATTCTTGATCTTTATAGGAGCACCTCAGATTTCCTCATCCATACACACAATGTGGAGGTAAGAACGCAAGAAAGTGCAATCCCTGGTAAAGTGTTCAGCAATATTACCCTTTTTGCAAACAACATTTTTATCAGTTTTTATCTTTTATCAGGCTTCACTCAACATTTATATGCTATCTTAATTCAGCACTGTTTGTCATCTCAGGTTGCTGGATTTATCTATTGGATCTTCTTTTTGTTGTTTTAGGAAGTTGGTTAGCTATGCACCTTATACACGATAAAAAATATATTATGGTCTTGAACTGATGATTGATTAGCCTTTTTTACATTTCCAGATGCCTTAACTGTGGCATCAGTGCAAAATTGACATGCCACATGCGTAGTGGCCCAGAGGGACGTCGAACTTTATGCAATGCATGTGGAATTGCATGGAGAAAGGTATAATGCTTAAACTTGCTCCAAAATTGTCTACAGTGATAATGTTGTTCTGAATTTTCATTATCTTGTTGTATCTGTTAGAAACAGTTGACCCATAATAGTTGTGCTTGAGCTGTTAAGAAATCATTCTGATTCATGGTAAACAAATAACATTAGTTATGAAATTTAGTATGAGGGAATTATCTTTCAATTACCTCAAATCATTCAATGATGCTTCATAGGGCTAGCTTAGACCAAGCAATGCTCCATTCGAAAAAGATTGAGATTATGGTTCTAGCTTTTCACCAATATAACTTTGTGATGTGAAAGCATTCAAGAAACTAGATTTATGTGATGAATTTATATTGTCAACTATTCGCAATTAAGAAGGGCAAATTATGTTTGTAAAGACAAGAATAGTTGGGCAAAACACAGAGATGAGTGAGATTATATTTTCCTATTAGTATATTGGCCTGACCAGTTGAGCTTTTCTTCCACATCCTCTCCTATAATAATGGTTCTTGTTCCCACCATCCATTTGAATGTGGGTTTTATATTAACTTAATTTCCTTATCTTTGTAAAACTAGATTTCTTTTTTCACGCATATATGTCAATAGTAAATCGGATAAAAGCTTTATATGATCTTGATTTGGTTTAGGACCTATTGTGGCATTTACACTTAGAATTGTCATTAATCATTTGGATAGGTTAATTTGAATTATGGAACTTTCGGTCTTTTTGCAGTTTATGATTATGTCCATGCAAATAAATGGACATGGTTAAGGTTTAATTAAGGATATATCAACATCATATGCAACTAACTATTGCATGTTTTGAAAATATTTACCATGAGCAAAGTTCACCTTATTAGTCTGTGCTGGTATACCGACTAGCTATCGATACGATATATACATAGGTGTATCGGCGTATGATATGTCGGTATGCTTGGGCGTACCGACAGTACAGTAAAATTATTGAAAATAGCTCCAAAAATTTTTAAAATAAAAAAATAGATTATGATTTTTAAGTTAGAAATAAATATAAATTTATTATAATTTTAGCAAAAACAATCTAAATTAGGAAATAATAATGACATCTTTTTCGGGCTTTAAGGAATAGTTTTATGATACGTTTCGAACATTCCTTTAATTAATATTAAAATATCTAAAAAAATTATTTGAATTATTAGATTAATTTTTAAACAGCTTAAACTTTAAGATTCAAATGAATCAAGTAATCAATTGATGAATATACCTAGTTCTACTACCAAAAAGAATGATGGATCTCCGTCGGTGATGGATTGGGATCCTCAATCCTATGTATCTATATATTAATTTGATATGTTTGTCGAATCTAATCCTGAAAATGATTCCATGATATGGTATACTGATATATCGTATGTCATTGGTGTATCAATGTGGTGATGATCATAGTCTAATTGTCATAAATCACATATATCTGAGATGACTCCTGGGGCAAGGATGATTGTGGCATGTATTGATGCAGAGCATGGAGAATGTCAGAACTTCTACTTTTGCCACTAATCTACTGCTCCATATTGTAAGATTGATCATCGTACTGTTACTTTGAGAAGTATGACTAATTATCACTGTACTGTCGTTGGCTGTAAGATTCTCCATAATATAACGACTATGAATACAATGAGCTTTGCTCTATGTATATTATGTAGGCTCTATCGCATCTGCTCAAAATCATCCACTGTCTTCCCCTTCCCCTTCCGTGTATAAACTTGACTAATACCTCATCAAGCTCCATGATCTAAATCTTAAGTGACATGTGTAAAATATCGCTTCTCGATTTATGCACCACCTTCAAACTGTGTAGACGAGACCATCAACTCTCCGGCGTCACTGCCATCATCGGTCGAGGCACTATTGTCAATGTTACTGCCATGTTTCCTGACCGAGTGAGTTTAAGAGAGCGAAAATATGAGAATAAGAGAGAGATATGAGTGACAAAAAATTTGAGAGAGTTGAAGAGTTTGAGAGAGTGAAATGGGCTGAAAGAGGAGGGAGGAAAGGGTTTAAAAACCCTTTCCTATGGTTCAAACGGTCAAATTAATCATTTGAAATAAGACAATCTGAGCCCTTGATCAGTAACGATCGAAATCCGATTGTTACTGATCAGTACAGGTCAATAATGGTCGGATTTCGATCGTTACTGATCAGTACAGACCCCGTATCGCTCGATATGGGGTCATGTAACGGGTACTGCATGGTAGAGGACGGTTAGTGTATCGGTCCCTTGTCGAACCAATACGTATCTCTCGTACCAAGTGGTACAGCTCGGTATGGTGAACCCTGACCATGAGTGTCAATTTTCTTTTCCTATTCTTATTATTTTATTTTCCTCGCTACAATGACTTTCATACAGATGGTATAGCTTTTGTGTATAAAACAACAATTACAACAACCAAGTCATAATTCCCAATTGCTAGTATGAGGGCCATGTGGTCATTGAGTCCTTCCGCTTATATTATTCTTTTCAGTTTTTTTATCTCATTCCTGCCTCCATCTTAGCATTGTGTACTTGAACATTTCCTTGTGATGTATCGTCGTTCTTAATCACCTCCAATCTCACTCGTATTGTATTACTATTGCTGCTAATTAAAGTTTTCAAATTTCAGTATGTTCTTTTAGCATATTTATTTCAGTCAAGGTTAGTAGAATCTGGAGTCAATTTATTCTCTGGAACCTATCAATATATTTTGACAATTATTTTATTAGGCATGCTTGCATTTGATTGTTATCGATGTTCATGTGATTATGTCTTGGATAAATATTTGTGACTTTCTTGTGTCTGCCTTTTCTTTTGACTTGTTGTGTACCTTAATGCTGGAGTTTGGTTAAACAGGGGAAACAGAGAAAGGTAATTGACTACAATGTTCCAATGAAGGACCTAGCAAACTCAAATATGGTACCAGAAGTTGATATGGAATTTGAAAATGAAGACAAGGCATATGAATTTTACAACAGATATGCGGGGATGGTAGGATTTAGTGTACGAAAAGGTTGGATAGATAAATCAGCAGACAAAATTACTAGATCGAGAACACTTGTTTGCTCACGAGAAGGATTTCGTAAGGACAAAAAGGGAGCTAAGGAAGTGAAGAAACCACGTCCGGAAACTAGAATTGGTTGCCCTGCACGCTTGACCATTAAACTTACACCTAGTGGTACATATCATGTTACTGAATTCGTGGCAGACCATAATCATCAGCCTGCACCTCCTTCAGCCATGCACATGCTAAGGTCTCAAAGGATACTGACTGAAGTTCAAACTGTTGAAGCAGCAGATTTATCTGATGATTCAGGAACCACTCCAAAGTCAGCTAACCACCTAACAGGCAGACAAGTTTCAGGCTCTCAAAATGTCAGATATCTTCCCATGGATTACAGAATGGGTCTTCGCTCGAAACGTATGAAGACTATGCAGATGGGAGATGCAGAAGCTGTTTTAAAGTACCTACAAAGCATGCAACTTAATGACCCATCCTTTTTTCATTCCATACAAATAGATGAAGATGATAGATTGGCCAATTTTTTCTGGGCAGATGCAAAGTCTATGTTGGACTTCAACTTCTTCGGCGATGTAGTTTGTCTGGATACAACTTACAGAGTAAATGGATATGGTAGGCCATTTGCACCTTTCCTTGGCGTGAATCACCACAAGCAAATTGTTACATTTGGTGCAGCACTTCTGTATGATGAAACTGTAGAGTCCTTCAAGTGGTTGTTTGATACTTTTAAGATTGCAATGCGTGGAAGACAACCAAAGACTATTGTGACAGACCAGTCTACATCAATAAGTCATGCACTAGATGCAGTTTGGCCAGGTACCAGTCACCATCTTTGTGTGTGGCAAGTCTATCAAAATGCTATTAAGCATCTCAATCATGTGTTCCAAAGTTCAAAAACTTTTGCCAAGGATTTTGCTAGGTGTGTTTATGACTACGAGGATGAGGAAGAATTCTTACCAGCCTGGCAAGAAATGTTAGAAAAGTATGATCTTAGGAACAACGAATGGCTGGCAAAGCTTTTCGAAGAAAGGGAGAAATGGGCGCTCGTATACAGCCGTCAGACACTTTGTGCTGATATGAAAAGCACGCTGCAGAATGAGAACTTTAGTAGTTTGCTGAAGAAGTACTTGACATCACAACTAGATCTTTCATCCTTTTTTAAGCACTATGAGAGGGTGGTGGATGACCATAGATATGCTGAACTCCAAGCTGATTTTCATGCAAGCCAAAGTTTTCCAAGAATACCTCCTTCAAAAATGTTAAAGCAAGCTGCTACTTTGTATACTCCTGCAGTTTTTGAAATGTTCCGTAAGGAGTTTGAGGTATTCATGGATTGCATGCTGTACAGCTATGGTGAGGTTGGGACTATATCAGATTATAAAATCACTGTTGGTGAAAAACCGAAAGAGTATTTTGTTAGACTTGACTCAAGTGATTATTCTGTTGCTTGCAGTTGCAAGAAATTTGAATTTGTTGGGGTTCAATGTGGTCATGTGATAAAGGTACTTGATGTTAGAAATATTAAAGAGCTGCCTGAACGATATTTCTTGAAGAGGTGGAGAAGGAATGCCAAGTCTGATACAGGGTCAGAGCCTGGAGGAATTATTGTTGATGCTGACCCTAAGTCTCCCATAACAACTTCAACACATGTGCATTTATCTTCATATGCTCATAATCAGGGATCTCATGCAGCAGCTCAAATTAGTGAGGTAATATTGCTTCATGTGTTGTTGGCTATTTAACATTTGGCAAAACTTATTATAACAGTCCAATAGGATACAGGAATATCGTGCTTCTGATTCTCATCAGCTGTCATTTCATGGGAACACTCAGTTAAGTTAGGTAATGTTCATGTGAATCTATGCTTCTTAAGGCTTTCTTTTTTGTGGCCTCAATTATAACTAGATCTTTTTGCCAAGTTGGATGGAATGTGTAAGTAGCTTGGTAACTCGGGTAATGTTCATGTAGTGTGCGGTTAAATACATAAAGCAGTTGACGATATCTACACAATACAATTGCTGAGCATGTTTCTTGTACATCAAAAATTGAACTTTAGGATATTTGCAATATAATATTCAATCATTTATCTGAATGCCTTGTAGGGATATACAACTCCGAATGTGCGTTCACATGAACCAGTTTATGGTAGTTTGCAGTTTAACCACTACAGCAACAACAACCGGGTATAATTCTCAACACCGGATTGATGATGAGGTATGTGCAGCAACATTTAAGTTGTTTTAAACCGTCGAAGAACGTATGTTCATGCTCGGTCAAAGAAAGCCACATGAGGACTTCAATTTTTTCCACACTATATTCAATGATTTAATCTTGTGATTTTCCATTTACAGGCAGGCATTCTATTGCTAAATGAAGGCATCAAGTGATTGTGGTTATATATGGAAGGTTATCAGCTTGATATCTAACCAATGAGAGTAGTTCTTTATGCCAATCAACCTTTTCTAGGTCTCATCGACAGAGGATAATGAGGCCCTAGGTCTGATGGGTGCTTCTGTTTGGTGGCATTTGTTGCTCTTTGTTTGTTTGCATATGCTAGTTAGATTATAGTTCTGTATCCAATCATAAGAATAATCTTAGTTGGTGCTGAATGTGTAGTATATATTTCGATATCATGGGATGTATCAGTATGCATCTTAGTCAGTTGTATGTTCAGTAAATATACCCGGGATTGTTAGCAGCTTGTTGTCGTCATATGAGGTAAATAACCCAGTTAATTGAAGTGCCATTTTGGAATACATACAAGTATGATCGAAGCTTGTCACCATAAGCCTTCATGTGAAGTTGCTATTGCTGCTACACATTGCTCTGCTTTTGATCATTTTGAGGGGTCTCCCAAGCTGAGCTGAGAATAGTGTGTTTTATAGTTTAATCATATTAACAGACTCGGAAGAATACTAAACAATAGTATTTTTCTTTTGTTGTTTGAAGCCATGAACGATGCTGCATTGTCGCAAGGTTAGCTTAGTGAGAGTTCCTTCCCCTTCCTGCTATTGTTAACTCTTGAATTGTGATGCTTCCTTCGCAAATGCTTGTGAAATTGCAGGTTTGGAAAGAATCGCAGAAGCTTGGTTGCTTTATAATACAAGTAAGGGATTTTTGTTCCGCTCATCTTCTTCTATTTGGTTGAATTGAACATAAGTGGCATGTTATAAGATTACATATCATCAACATCAATGTAGAGATACGGTACAATTCTAATATTCTTATTCAGATAAATACTTTCTCTCTCCCTGTAAGATTTATATCTTGGTAAGTTTATATTAAGATTTGAAATCTAATTATTTTTGAATTGATAGATAGACTTGAGAGATATCATCTACCATATGGCTGGCTCTCTCTATATGCTAAGATCATATTTATGTTTGGAGAGGTGTTACTGAGAACTCCTGAATAAAAATTTTCTTTCTTTTAGGAAAAACAAAACAAGGGAACTCCATATGATCGGAAAGGGAGAGAGAACAAAAGTAGTACTCTGAATGGTTATGTAGTTTCTATTGAAATCAATCTCATACAATAAAATAAAATGGTCTAGACTTAAAAACATCATTCATTTATCCTTTTCTTTCTCATTTGTTTAGACAGAAAGAAAATATATATCTTGTTTGATGTTGGAGATTCCTTTATTCTTCTTTCCCCCTTCACCATTGACTAATATTTTACATAATTTTGGGGAAATGGTTCTGATAAACCGTGTTTGTGATGCTACTTCATTTCTAATCCACTTTTATTGGCTAGTTCATGGGTGATGCATGACTGTGTTTGCTTTATGCTCATTCGACTCAGGAATTTGTCATCATTTCTGGATCATCTCTTCAGGTGATTCTTAAATTCTTTCCTAGGGAATCATAAAAGGTTGTTGGCCTCCTGTCCTCAACCAAGATAATGAGATACAACAAGCAATAAGACATGCAGATCAACATCACATTGGTCCCAGCAGAACATGGTGGGTGGGGGCATTGGCAAGTCTATGAAGATGTGTTGTGCATTTATTTGCAAGCCTGTGGAGAGGTTTTGCATTTTTTGCAATAGCCAATTATTGCTTTTGTCTTTGACAGCTGACTTGTCATTTTACAAAACTGACTTAATTTTTTGCATATTTATTTATGTTGTTTTTGTTATATATATATATATATATATATATATATATATATATATATATATATATATATATATATATATATATAACCAAATGTGTGCTGATAAAGAACACAACTTTTGGATAGAATGTAGATAGGAAGCTGAGCAATGCCCAGCAATGATCAGAAGAGAAATTAGCACAGTAACAATACTGTCCAAGTATGATTTATGCAAGAGAACATTGATTACATCATGGGTGAATCAAGGGTGAAAGAATAAAATATTATTAATCATAGTTTCATTATTCTATGAATACTTCTTAGCCTTCTTGCTTAAAGCTTATGTGAAAATGTTCTAAGCACTTCCAAAGTCTCTCAACAGATCCATCCAGAGAGGATGAGAGAATAAGAAAGAAAACTAATTTTTAAGACTTGTGTAGAAGGATACACAAAGGGATTTATGTTGTTTGGGCTATAATAGCATAAAATGTTTTTTTTAATATTAGAATATTTATGTTTGGGCTATAATAACATAGAAAAACTTATATTGTTCTCACATACTGAAAATTTTAATCTATAATCAAACCCATATAATTCTTGTGTTTGAATTTGTTTTTTTTTTTTTCCACTTATATCTTAGGATTGTTCCATCATCTTTTACCCCACAGATATTAAAGCTACATTGAAAATTTTAATCTATAATCAAACCCATATAATTCTTGTGTTTGAATTTGTTTTTCTTTTTTTTCACTTATATCTTAGGATTGTTCCATCATCTTTTACCCCACAGATATTAAAGCTACATTGAAGGCCTTAAATATAACAAAACAAGATTAATCTTTATTGAGTCCTCCTCCTCCTTTTGGCCTGTGAATAGGATATTTGACTCAAAGACATTTCATTCACTACTATGAAGAATTTTGACAGCAAGAAGAATTTTATGGATCTCATGACGGATGACGGGACCAACCAGCAAACAAATGCTCATGCTAATGGTAATGCTAATGGTAATGGTAATGCCCCATGAACAGCTAAATTATTGTCTTCCTATCGGTCATCATCATCTGCACTGGAAATTTATGGACCAGATTAGCACATCACGTGCTATCTATCTAGGAAGAAGCATAATGGCTATCTATCAACTGAAGCTCTAATTAGATTTCATCTCCTACAACACCACCAAGTAGACGTCGACAGGTAGAGAGCAATCAATTGCTCCCATCAACATCACGGTGTCGTGTTTACGCAGAGCAACATGGAATAATCAAGCACTCTCCCCCTCCCCATCAACATCATCATATTGAATCGCTGCAATCCGAGCCCATCTGTACAAAAAAAGGACGTCGACAAACACAGCCTCACCCTAAACCGATCATGGGAACAAGAATGAGCAAGCTGAGAAGCCTCCTCCGCCACGGACATGGAAAGGAGGAGGCTGTTTCGGCCCCCCGCGGCTACGTTCCGGTGATCGTCGGCCTCGGGGACGACTCCAAGCGTTTCGTGATCCATCTCACCATGCTGGGAGACGCAAAGATGTTGGAGCTGCTCTACGTATCGGCTGAGGAGTTCGGATTCCGCAATCCCGGCATCCTCAGGATTCCATGTGATGCCGGCAGCTTCGAGCGGTGGATGCATGGGAAGAACTCTCGTCAGATTCACAAGGCATGCTCCTCTTGATCTCTGCGTTGCCTTCTGTTGATCTCCGACAGCTAAGTTGTCTGTATCAGTCTTTGTAAGAATTATGATTGTTCTTGCGCTTCCTGGATGCAGTTTGCATGTGAGGAAGTGATCTCCTTGTGAGTTCAGTCGCTCAGCTCACTATAAACTGAACACTTTGAAAGGTGAAGGGCTGCTGTAATACAAGAACAATGATGTGTGTGTGTATATATATATATATATATAGTGGTTAGATATATTAAGTTTGTCACAATTATTTGTCCAATAGTTCTTAATGTTTTTATGTTCTTAGCAATTTACTTTTCTTTTTTATGAATGAAAGATAGATAAAGATGGTGGGTCAATCTTATTAGTTTTATTAACACTCAATTTATTTTTATTATTTTGAAAAGGGTTTAATCTCGCAAAGGCACCCTTCGAAAGAGTTCATCGGATATCCAAACGTAAATAAAAATTCTCTTTAGTAATTTTCTTATAAGATCATATTATTTTATTGCTGTTGTAACATTTCCTACTCTTAATTTTTCTACAAAAGTGAGTCAAAAATCAAGATCCCTTTCTCCCAAAGGGAAGAATTAAAGATATGCCAAAGATATTTGTTGGATCACATGAATCATCAAAGACTCACCCATCTTTGATGATACCACTCCACGCGTTGTGGTGTATGTAGGATTATGAACTCACAAGTGAAAACCTAATAACAATCTTGCTTTATATCCATTCATTGCAGCACTTTGTCGTCTCATTTAGCTTATTCATTAGAGGAAAAAGATTGGAGCCTTTGTCAATCAACCTTGGCAGCCTAATGCTGCAGACCCATCAAAGTTTTCTCTGATTTGAGAGGTGTAGTCTCTTTCAGGTTGCCACTGTGATTGATTACAAACTGATTGGCTTATCTTAATCCGATTTGACCTCATTCGTTCCAATACAATGCTTTGACAAACCACAAAAAAAAAAAAACATTTAAATATCTAAACTTTTAATTCAAGTTCGTTATATCATCTAAACTTTTATTCTTTTTAGCAAATATCTTCACACTCCTTTAGAATTCTTATTAGGCCTTAAATAGAAAGAAAAAGACAAAATTCGCCATTGGTAAGAGTAGCAGTCGATTGTAATTCTTCTCTATAATAATTTATGACATATTACTCTATTAAGTACCTACCTCAATGGGAATGTAATTATAATTTTACTGGTATCACAATGCTTCATATTTCCGTAGGCGTCATCGGTTACGTTGCCATGCAGCCGACGGCAAAGATGGATCCGGTGATTCTGACACCGGAAGAGGTGGTGTGTGTTAATTCGGGAGATAAAAGGAAGATGGATGAAGGAATACTTGTGCGCCAAGTAAAGATGTGCGTGCATTAAGCTACAGTAAAAGTGAGTTGTTGATCCCATGTTGACATCTTTAACTCTGCAGTGGGAGCTCACTTGCTGCGGCAGTACTACTCGCATGAGTTGACTATTACTACTTTAACTCGCATTAAGGAGTTAAGTAGATGGGGTGGTCAAACCGACTCGATCAATTTGGCCGTAGCTGTCGCAGCTGTAAATGTACACACACAAGGCTATTAGCATGCGATGTGATTCCGTGGTTTTGGGTTACATCTCTCTCTCTCTCTCTCTTATCCGCAAGCACAACAACAGCTGTGGCCCCAGGTGTTACCTCTCCGGCCACCTCTTACTGCAGCCAAATACCAGTTCATGAGCCCATCACCATAACTTTGCTTCTCTCTCTCTCTCTCTCTCTCTCTCTCTCTCTCTCTCTGTGACATCTTCTACTGCTCCAGAGATCAAGTGGAGGCGTGGGTATGTCGAGGCTGCTCTTACAGATAAGGGAATCATTTTGCCCCCACGAGTGGATTTTGTCTACTTGCCTTTGGTGAAGACAATAAATAAAGAGGCATCAAACATGTCATGTGCTCCATTTTTTGACCCACAGCTACGATCAAACCATGTGCTCTCTGTGTGTGTGTGTGTGTGTGTGTGTGTGTGAGAGAGAGAGAGAGAGAGAGAGAGAGAGAGAGAGAGAGAGAGGATGGATGGCCATTGTGGGTGGAAAGTGTTTACTCAGATCATGCATGGCGATGGCTAGCTACGTTTTCTGGGCACTGTTAAATTAGGTTATGCCAACACCATTTCAAGGGACGGGAAACAATCATTCTGATGGTCAAACACAAATCCGTAATCGATGGCGTGTTTCCCACCTGATTAAGGTCATCGATCTGAAATATAACGGATGACGCTCGACAGAACGGTGGTGCTTGCGAACGTAAATGACGCTTGATAGAGGAGTGGCGGAAGAACGATGTGATTATGACGCAAGGATAGATAGATATTGCCATGTTGATACCAAAGAAAGACACCAATGTGGTGATAGAATTTGCGTCTGATTGGTGTGCCACATTTCCCTTCCTTCACCGATAACAAAGGAATAAAAGTTAAAGAGGTATATCTGCATGAATGAAGGACGTACAACAAAAACCCATCAAAACAAATTGTCCCATTTGAGTTACTTTTAAGGGACTGAATTGTCTTCTCACCAGCAGTACAAATGTCTTCCATATTTTTTTTTCCCAAAAAAATAAAAATATATTAACTAAATATCAGAGGTATAAAGAAGAGAGCTTTTTAGGTCACTTCTATCTCCAAACAAAAATGAAGGCTAACATAATTGGCTAACTAATCAGTAGATTTATTTACTTACTTCTGACTAGTTAATAAGGAATAAAAAAACTTCAACATATATCAAATATCTTCGATCAGATTTCATAATATTCTTAACTAACATCTAAGAATTAAGCTTCTTAATTATATCATAATTAAGCTTTACCCAACTTATTTATGATCTATGTAGGATATCTCATAATTAAGCTTGATCTTCTTGTAGGATATATCATAATTAAGCTTTACTCAACCTATTTATGATCTATGTCAAAACACTTATCGATAATCTCGTCCTCTCACATCATCATCCTCCTGTTTGATCGTGTTATAAGTTAATATTAAATTAGAAGATATGGAACAAGAATCTTATTCCTTATCCTTCATAACCACCGTAAGGTAAAGACAATGATAGACCCAAATAACAACTAAAAATACCCTAATTTACATGTCAAGTTTAAAAGAAAAAGAAAATGTACACTCGTCTCTATTGAATCAGGTTTCACATTATATATTTTAAATATATAATAACCATCTATGTTTGAATTATAAAATCTCTCAATTCCTTGGTTAAATGAAAATATTATCTTGTAAAATTATCGATCGATTATCCATGCAATACAATTTTAGATGCTAACTTAGCAAAGTTGCGATAGGCGAGTAATCAAGTGCATTCAAATCATAAATTTATGAAGAAACCATACACAATTATGTAATATTAGCTCAGCTTAGCTAGATAATGTTATGGGCTATGTGGGGATTGATAATATTTCTATATTTTCAAAGTCTATAGGAAACTTAAATACGTAAATACTTTTATGTGAAAAAAAAATCTTAAAAATTAAGTAGTTACTCTATAAATACTTCATGTATCGATAGATGATTAAAAAAAATATGATAAAACACCTAAGTTTCTATCTAGTAGATTTAGAGAGCATGAGAGAGAGATGAGAAAAATTCTTCGAGATCTATCTAAAAATGTATACAAGACGGATGAAAACTTAAGTTACGATTATTTATTACTTAACGAAACTTATTGTTTGTCTTGAAAAAATTAACTTTTTTTTTCATAAATATAAGCAAAAAATATCGAACCACATACGTCTTGTTTTTCTAATCATCGATTTTATAATTGTATAACTCAAACTTTGGATCTAATAAGTGCACCATTCGAGGAGGAGGATTAATAATTCACTGATAATACTCAAGAAAAAGGAAGAAAAAAGAGAGAGAGAGAATCTCGTTGAATTGAATCATACTGTTCCCCCAATTAAATGCTCGGCCCGGACCCAACCCTAGCTTTCGTACCAGTGGGCTCAAATTAATTAGCTTGTCTGACTGACCCAAACATGTTGCCCATCAGTACTTGCAAGTGCCTGCATTCTGTGATGTGCATTCACTACTAGTTTACTCCCAACCCTCCGGGTAAAAAAACTTGCTCAGCGAGAAGCCACATGCAGCTGATGATTTAATGATGTCGTTTAGCTGAAGGTTGAAGAAAGATATCTTCCAAAACATTACTCTATACACTCCATATCTACAACATCTGATGGATCAGTGATTGAGCAGACTGGAGTTGGGAACATATGCCCGGTTTCTTCGCTTCACGGCACATGCGAATGCACTCCAACATGCGTCGATTAATCTGTCTCCTCCTCATCACGATGAGAAGAAACATTAGCTTTCATCCTTGGATATATATATCTATCTTAACAATGCCTTCCTTAGCTTTTATTTCTTATTGGTAGTTGCACCCACCTTCAAATTAAATTTAATTTCCGATGGTCTTTTGAGGAAGAAAATATAATGAATGCCATGTAAACTCTATGGGACATCACTAGGTCTGGTCTGGTCTGGTCTGGTCTGTCCTGTCAAGTGTGTGAGCTCCTCCATCTAACTTCATGCATGGTCTTAGTTGGTCGACAGGGATAATTGCATGACATGTTGTTGGATAGCAATGTTCTTTCTCTCCTCTCCTTTTGTGTCACGATCATAATGTTTGTTTGTTTGGAGGAGAAGACAGACAAAAGAGAAGATCAACCCCCCGACACTTGTCCGATTAGGATGTACAAAATAGTTTGTTAGTTAATTTCTTGAAATTGCTCAATAGAAAGAAAAACAACAAGATCATACAAGACATTAGCGATCTTAAAGATAGATAATTACATGTGGTTAATCATCACATTGTTCTTTTTGTGTTTTTTTTTGTTTTGGGACACCGAGAGAGAAGAGAAAGGTAATGTTGCACTAATAGTTCTACTCCTATGACCTGTCGCACGAGTCAGGTCCTCCGCGCGCGGTGCGTCTTCTCCTCGGCCTCGGCCTCAGCCTCAGCCTCAGCCTCAGCAGGCGTAGAAGTCCACCAACTCGTCCAATGACTCCGGCTGCGGATCGGCGTTCTCCAGCATCCACAGCAGGTGCTCGAAGAGCACCACCTCGCAGTCGACCACCGTCCCGCCGACGACGCTGCTTCCGTGCCCGCCGGACCTCTCGACGAGCACGCGGAACAGCGGGTGGCCCACGAGCTCGTCGCTGACGAGATAACGCCGCCGGGACTTGCCGACGTAGACGGGGTGCAGCCCGGCCGGGACCTGGTCCCCGTGGAAGGACGCCGAGTGCCACGCCTCCTCGTCCTGCGACCTCGACGAGGAAGCGCCGCCGCCTGAGGGGGCGGTGCGCGTCAGCCGGCTCGATGAGTGCCACCTTTTTATTATGCACTTCAGCTTGCTCAGCCTCCCGTTCCCACTCTTCGCCATCAAATCGCTTCTGCCAACTGAAGGTGTCTTCTACCCACAACACAGAGAGAGAGAGAGAGAGAGGAGCTTGGGTTAGGAAGACGGGGAGGGAGGTGGGCTTTAAAGAAAAGGGCAGGAACAGGGTCCACCAAAGTGGGACCAGCCGGATGGTCGACAGATGAGAGGAATGGAAGCGCACCCATTCATGCATGGGTATCTGGCGATGATGAGTGGTATATATGTGGGTGGAAGACAGGTACGGTGCCATGGGTGCATGCACGCGTGTTGTAAGCAGTAGCCACCGGTTTGTCTTCTTTAACTGTGGGCTACATTTTGACCATCTCACCACCCTAACACACACACACACACACACACACACACACACTCTGTACTTTGCATGCCAAAACTGTCTACAGTAGATAGCAACAACAGGAGCTGAGTTGTGAATTGTAACCATGTGTCAATCATGCAACATTAGCAGCTACACGCACAGTAATCATCAGGTAAAACCCCTCCCCCCTCAGGTTTCTGACGACAAGCTAAACAACAAGAGAAGGAACGAGGCGGTGTAAGCTTTTGAGCTCATCCCTTCTTGTTTGTTTGTGGTTGTAAAAGCTTTCCGACTCACTAAACTCTGTCCAAACCTTAATTTCTGTCGGTTTGTTTGCCTTGGTTCTCTGATTCTTTTTTGGTCGTTCTAAGTATAATAATACCTCATGATCAACAAAGATTAATCTCTTTATCTATCTCGTGTAATGTTAGCAACCAACCCCAAGGGCCCAAGAGCCGAAAAGAAAGTCAAGATGGTGCACATATAGATATCCTTTCTCCTCCTATAATGATGTGAGATGTGAAAGTGATGGACATGTGCATGGAAGTAGTTAGTATGTTTTTCCACTTTTATCTAGAAAATAATCTTACAATATAAAAATATATGGTTCTTATATTCTAGAATGTAAGAACAAAACTAGTTGTTAGATGCTTCCATGCATGTATTATTTATGTATCTATATATATATATATATATATATATATATATATATATATAGTGGAGTTTTAACTATGTAAAGACCCTTTTTTTTTTCCTACTCAAGTCTCAGTACAAATTTAAGGATTTGTACTTAATGTCCTTTCTGCTTAAAAAGAACAAAAAAAATGAAACGGGAGTGTATTTATTAGTGATGAACGTATCAAACTTGTCATAGCAAAATTGTAACCGAGTGTCTTATGACCCATTTCTCCTCCCTATATGGCACAGTGTTCCAGTCTCTGTTGGCAGCAGCTTATAAAACACTATAAATACTAGGGCTATTAACTGTGTTGTTTTCTAAGAATAAGACAGACAACTATGATCCACACTGATCCGGGAAGGAAGAGACTAATTTTAATAGGTTGGTGATTAAATAGATGTCTCGAAAGATGAAGTTGAAGTTGCCTACTGCAAATAAAACAGTTCTTAAACAAAGAACTGTTATAGTAAGATTTGTTAATAAACAACTTCTATATCCATTTTTTTTTCTAATAAACAATTGGTATACTCGAGATAGAGTAGTATTGAAAATATTCATGTGTGTGTGAGACGAAGAAGAAAGATATAATTTCATATCATTAATCATCCAAAGAGTTAAACTATATATATATTAGGTCTAGTGCGAGAATTAAACTATATACATGTTTATCATCACCCCCAGATGACTTGGACTAGTCATATAAAATGGTGCAAGAGGTACCATAAAGAATCATTTAGAGTGCCAACAAGGTCAAATGCATATAGTTATATAGTTGCTAAATGTCTCTATTTATTCCTCAAAATTTTAGCAGGCACTTGCAAGAATCAAGGTGCCCAACCTATAACAGTGGTTAAACAAAGGAAAGGCCACCAATCAATCATTACTTTGCTTTAGGCTGCTTCAAGCATTATATTAAGATCAAAGGAGGACAGTTTTTGAGTCCTGGGATTCCTTTCGACCTTCCTATCAAACAATTCTGTTTTTACAAGTACCAATTAGTCTACTGGCGACCAGAAGATGAAGCTGAGTTTGTCAAAACAGAAGAAGATGTTCCTCTTTGTCTGGTAGTTGGTTTTGATTCTCTTTATCAAAATAATATTAAAGTACTGGCTATCTGATTTTTCTCCTATAAAACAACATTAGGTTTAAGTGCAAGCAATTTAATATAGTTACTTGAGATGTAGCACTTCTTCACTGTTAATCCAACAAGAATGGAGCCACAATGACTGGCTTTGATGTGGATAGAATTCATGCCTAGGTGAAAATATGTACAAGTATCAAGGGATTTTTCTACCTTTTATATTTTATTTATATATATATATATTAATGAGTATTTCTTGCCACTGTATTCTCAAATGGATAAGGCTATAATTTGACCACAATTAATATGAGTGCACATGTTCATCTAACAAGACAGTGTGAATGCTGTATAAAAATTTCTGCAAAATTTATGAGCAGATAATTTATCTACCAAAAGTTCATTAGGAAATCTACAAATGAATTTAGATTTTGGTCTTGCTTATATATAGCATGAGAAGTGTACTGGGAATCCAATACTGGTTATGATACACTGGTACATGACACCAATGGTTTCTTCTAAGCAACTCTTTCCTTCATGGCTAGACTGCAGTTGTAAAGGTTCTTGTGTAGCCCAATAGACAGTCTACCATGAAGCCAAGCTTTTCTGAGTTGTCTGTGGAGAATTCTCCTGGTGGAGAACAGCCATTGGCTAATCCTCTGGAAGCTAGAAATGATCTGCAGGGCTGATGTGAAGCTGCAGTCGTACACCACAAATAATTCACTGGTCATCGTTGCAGTAGCAGTTTGATTCATTAAAGCTGAAGGGATTCAGTGAAAGTTTGACTTCAACTTGGCCTTCAGTTTACTCTGTTGTCAAGTAACTCTCCCTCTTTTCAGTGCAATCCTGAATGCAGAATGCCATTCACATCTCTCTCTCTCTCTTCACATGCTTTCGTATGTTTTCTGCTGTTGTCTACATGTCAATGTACTCAAGTTTGACAGGTATCACCTTAGTCAGTGAAACTGAAGTTCTCATATGAAAAAGTGATAGATGATTGTGAGATTCACGTTTTGAATGCAGTGCAGTTTCTTAATCCGAGAAACCCACCACCCCCAACGGTTGAAGCAGAGAACCTTTGCACGAGTAAGACCATTGCTGATCATAATCGAAGGAAATCTAGCTTAATCTTTTGTTTATGGAAGCTGATAGAATTCAATATGTGAGTGCATACCCTGCTGCTGAGTGTATGCTCTAATGAAGTAGATTTTGTGACTAAGTGTTCCATTCTATTAGAGAGGCTGATGGTGAAACGTGGGATATATATTATGCTCTCTTATCTAATTAAAACTATCGGCTTGTACGAGTCAATCAAAGTGAGTCTATGTTAGATATTTCGAATCAAGAGCATGTGGCAGAGGACATCAGCTACTATAGCCTCTAGTCAGAACCTATCATAGCCTGGAGTCCCTACATCTTAATCACACATGTGCTTAGCAGAGAGATTCTGAAGAACAGTACTGGTTGGCAACTCCAAGTGCTTTGAATTTGATGCATTGCTCATGTTGCTCCATGGCTGATTTCTACACTAAAGTTTCCCATTTATGTTGTAAGAGCTTAGTAAACTCCACCTGAAGTCTGAAATCTTTTTGTTTCTTCTAATGATCATGACAAGATTATATCTTTTTTCCGAGTTCTAAGTGAAGGATATTATCTGCAATGGATGAGCAAGACCAAGGGAGACCATTCGTGAACAGTAATAGATGGCATGTGGAAGGTCCTGACACTTGCTTCCTTGGCACAGTAAAAGTTCACTGCATCATGTAATCTCGGAAGCTGTTGATGCATCGGAAGACACATCCATGCTTCCTTGGAGAGGAGAGGAGACAGTTCGATGCATCATATGACTTCAGGAAGAGTGTTGTTTGATTGGGAGACACATCCTTGATTCCTTGACATACGCATGACAGAAACAGATGGTGCTCCTCCTTTGTTTGCTTGCTTGTGGCGGTGGGATTGCTCTCACTCTTTCGATTGCCTCCTTTGCTTCTGCTTCCAGGAGATGGCAATTTGGCATAGGATGAACTCAAAAGGACTATAGTGCAGGAAAGGCAATAATGGAGGCGTGCGATGTGCCATCGGACAGAAGATTCAGTGTCCCACTGCAGCACTGTGTCGAACAAGACGGAGATTGGAATCCAGGGAGACTGAACTGCTGCTGCAACAGATGGGGGAAGTGATCTTTACACAACAAGATGTCGGACATGATTACCGCTACAGTTTCTTGGGCTACTTGGAAAGAAAGGAATGCTAGAATTATTCTTGGTGTTGATGCAGAAAGCAAAGAGGAACTCCGCACTGCTACAAAGATTATACTGGTGGGGGGAGCAAGAAGAAAGACCACAACAAGCTTCCCATCGAACTGCCTCTTTCAATCCTTTCAGCTCAATAGCTGAACAATTCTTTGTGGATCACAGTCTTTTCTTCTATTGATGTCCATAAAACCTCATCCTCAATCAAACTGCACACTAAGAAATCTAACTGGTGCAAGAATCAGCTATTTGTTTCAGTTCCCAGCACCCAAATTATTTATTGCCCATCAATCATGATCATACATTTTGCATGATGTTGCTTCTACAAAATTTGACATGCTAATGGTCACAGTAATATAGCACTGATGTTGATCAAAGGTGAGCCTTGACATCATAGAAAGGTCACTCAGATTCGAGTCACAGAAACCTTGATACTTTTTGAGTAATTAATTCATTGGAGATTTCTATCTGTGGTGTGCCAATCAACTCAGAAATTATATAAACTGTAATAGTCAAGAATCAATGATAAGTTTTTGCCCGCCCATTCTTTTGCCTGCGAGTAGCAATTTTTCTGGGCATGGCAACTCAAAAAGTATCTATCAATCTATAGTCGATCATATTTGATGTGTTCGAATTAAAGAAGAAAATGGTGTGAGTTTTAGTTGTGCACCGTGTAGCCTTAACCTAGCAAATATGTTATATCCACCATGGTATTTGACACATGTCTCTTTCCAAAATAACCGAGGGTTTGAGATATGTTAGGGATTGCAAAATGCTCCATCGGTTGATCATCCAACAAGTGGTTCAGGCACTCTGTTCCTTTTTAAGTTTGATGTGGAAATCACTGCAAATACTGGTGAGGAAGATGTCACTGAATGCAATGTTGAAGGAGAGAATGATTTGCCTGATGCAGAGAGCGTTGACGATGGACCAAACTGACACTGGAGTAGGTGTTCTTGTGCTGTGTTTGTTTAGAGATACAGCAACAAGATGTTCATAAGCATTGTGGAGCAATTATGCATCATGCTTGTCACTACCAGAGCCCAAAACCATGTAAATTGTTCTCCAAACAAAGATCCTTACAGATCAGAGATGGATTTTAACTCATGTTATTCGAAGCATAAATTGGATTGGTGAATTACAATCAGATTCAATCAAAGTCACATATCAGATTCATGTGACTCTTGGTTGTCTCTAGCTGTAGCAATAAATTTGCAAAGACTTGGATGATGTTGAGCAATAAAACTTACAAGCCTGAGATCTCCAAGCTGCCAATTCTTCCTCCCTCTGAAGAAATAGGATTTCAGTCAGCTAACCTTAGTTGTGACCTAACATGAGCCCTCTTTGACATTCATGCCACCAGCAAGACAGCAGTTTTATCCGAATAATTAGAAATAAAAAGACCTTAATTGAATAAATAGGGGAAACTTGAATCGTATCTTCAATTTTCTTCTGAAATAGAAGGAATATTTGTATTTTTAGAAGGAATAATTGTTTGAGACAAATGGAACTAAGTTTTAACATTTCTTCAAAGCTGGAAATCAACTATACAAAAAGCAAAATAATCAATATTCCAGCAAACAATCCACAAGCTCAAGTCAACAACTATTACCCATAGTTTGATCACAACACCACAAACATCCTTTTAGTTTTCCAAGAGTCCCATTCATGCCACTAACTCAAAAATCTACTCCATCGTAGGGAGATGAAAATAGACATCAATCAGCAAAATGCAAGCATAATGACCATGATGCCCACAGGCATCTTCATTAGAAATATCAGGCATAAAGCCAAAACAATAATCAACAGTTTCTAATACACTGATTGTTTAACCAACATAAGGATTGCAAATCCAGTACTCAAATAGAACTCCTATACTCAGAATCCTAAAGAGAGATGGTAAAATCAGTCTACGCGACAATTTTACATCCTGCATCAGCAGAAGCTCCCTCCAATATGAAAAAAAAAAGGAGAAACAGCTCAACTAGCAAGAGAAAAAAGATAAACAGAACCATAAAAAGCATACATTTTATTAAAGGAGAGCATTCTTATATCCTATCGACACAACACTGAATGTCATATTTTGAGTACCCTCAGAAGACACTGCCTCCCATCTGTGCCATGCCATCAAAACTCCAGAGATCCACGCTGCTCATATCTTGAGTGAAATCACCACTGAGAAGGTTGTTAATCAAGTCATCTGTGCTCCCATCTGAATAAGGTTGCTGGAAAAACTTCATGTACAGTTCAAAATCAGACAATTCTTTGAAAGTTTTTCCAGAAGCATTTTCATTATTAAGCACAGATTGTCCTACAATGTTATTCAGTTGTTTTTGAGTACCACCATTTTCCAAGTATGCTGCATTTTCAACTTCAAAAATTGTTGCAGCAAGAACTGATGAGATATCTGGAGTTTTAGCCTCATTTAGAGATTCATTTTCTGGGAAACCAAATAAGTTACTTCCCTGGTCAGAATATAAATGCATGCCAGCTATCACAGTAGGTGGAGCGGGTTTTATAACTGGGAATGGACTCAGTTCCTCAGATTGTATAACGGGCTCCACTTCAGTGAAGTCAAAACTAGAGCAGAAATCTTGAAATGGGTCATTCAAGTAATTGAAGCACTTATCAGTTCTGGGCATCTCTGTTCTTGGAGTTTCTGGTGCAGTCAGTTTTGTAAGGAGCGTCCGGACACGGGGGAATGTTGCATCGGGGAAATTGACCTTCGCTTTTTTGCCACGGATCTTACGAGCTTCAGCATCATATGCTCTGGCAGCTTCTTCAGCAGTGTTAAAGGTTCCAAGCCAGACACGGACTCCCTTACACGGATCTCTAATTTCAGCTGCCCATTTCCCCCAGGGACGCCGGCGGATTCCCCTATATCGATTCTTTCTGTTCTTTTTAGCAGACTTAGATGAAGGTTTATCAACCACTGAAGGCCTCAGAGGGACTGGTTTATCTGCAGACAAAGCCAACATCATGAAGATCTAGACATCTGCTGACAAATTGAAAGAGACTCAAATCGGCCTTGATGATTTAAATGAATCTGACTATTCAAAAAATAGTATAGCAATCACAAAACTCGCATTCAAAAGAACCACATAATATGATAATTATAGTATTATACTATCAATAATAGCTAAGCTACAAAGCATGGTAATGGAGAACACTTAATTGCTTGCACTCAGAATGATGTTTGTGTTTCTACTTGTCCTGCTCAAATATCTCCTGCATGTTTAGCTAGCTTGAATATCAAGTAGAAGATCTAGCTTTCACATGAACTGTCAAATAACCTTTGCCATCAGGTCCTTTTTTATAAAAGGGTGGCATGAGGTTTCTTGCTGCATCCTTATCCCTATAACTAGAGAGAATGTTTTCTTGACTCAAACCTTGGTCACCCATGTTCAAATTAGTAACCTTACCATGATGCCAGCGCTCAGTCATCAATTCCTCCCAAGAAAAATGAGTTTATCTAAAAATGGTGGTTTAGGTCAAGAAGACTCCACCACAAGAAGTGAGAAGAAATTCATGCCCAACATTATCACAATCCTCATAAATTGTTGCTTAATTACATTAGAACATTTCTAGAGAAGTGTGTCCATTGGTGGGTAAAGTAGCATATCTAATTGGTATTACTTTATGCTAGAGGCAAACACCAAGAAACTTCCACAGTTCCACTCAATCATAGTCATACTCAAAGTGGGAAATCACCAGCTTTAGTTAACATGGGCACCAATTAAATATGATAAACCAGATTATAGCTGCAAAGAAATTCCTGCAAAAATTACTTAGATAAAAACAATGAATAAGATTTTCCAACTAAAATAACAAAAAAGTTAGGATGTCCAATTAACTGTTTTAATAAATAAGACTGCATTGCTGAGATGCTTAGTTTAAATTAATTGATGAAAAATAAAAGATGGGCTCCTTATATGTAGTCCTCATCGATAAATATTTTTTTTCTCTAAAGAACAGTGAACACATTCGAGGAATGCATTTTCAAATAATTTTATGGCCTGTACACATAATGAAACTTATGACATAAAGATAGATTTCGTTCGTGATTTGTTTCCTATAAATCAATAGATGTCATAACTTCAAGAACGATAAGATGTTTATGTCATATTTTCTGGTAGCATTAGAAACACCAGTTTTCCAATTTGGCATTACTAACGGATGGAATTACATTTTAGAGCTTGTGTTACTCTCTTGCAGGAGTAATGATGTAGTCATTGATCCTCCCTAGATCCAAATTGGCAGGAGGCTTGTGCTTGTGCGAGAACCCTTTTTTTAAGTTGGGATTACTCCCATGTTGTACAATAAGTTTAACTTTCATCAAAGTTCATCTTTATTTTACCACACGCAACTGTACCAAACTTGTCATTTCACCAATAATCATAACCACAGACAAAAGCTCATTCATTGGTGGGCTAAAGAAACAAAAACAGCATGAGAGTAGACGCAATGAAGGTTTATCCTACATAGAAATAGCAAGAGAAAAGCAAACTATAGATCCAATACACAACATAGATTAATCCCATCAACAAAATATATTTTTTTTAATACAAAAAAATGTGACATCCGCAATCACTCAAGAAGTCCTGAAAAAATAATAATTAGGCAATAGTTAATGAGTCTAATGTAAAACTTCGGCCTAGAGACAAAAAGGAAAGCAAGGAACCACGTGCACAGAGAGATTATATCCCAGAAGACCATCACCTGCTGAAAATAACAGGAAATACAATAACCAATCACACAAAGATGAACGATAGAGAAGGTATAGAATCGATTCACATAACAATATGCCAATGTGTCCGGAATATATCAATTGACAAATTTTCATCTAATTGGAAAGAAAGAAGAAGAAATTAAATTTCTATGTTCTAGTGTTTAGCTCGAATGAACTACTTTCGCTAAACAAGACAGAAAGGAGAGGATAAAGGAACTGTATCGCCCTTTTCCCGGTACCAGACAAAGCCAAACAACCATCGTATTCTCACAGATCGCAAGATGTCAACACATCCAATTATTTTCATTAAAGTTTCTGCAAATCAAATGTTTATAAAAAAATCCGAATTTTCGCATAGACAAAATCAAATGTTATAAATTCCGAATTTTCGCAATAGACAAAACCTATAAAAAAATTTCGTTTTTCTTTTTTACTCTAACAAAGGTACCTCTCGAAGCGGAAAGCGAAGGGCTTGAAGTGGAAGAGGTCATCCTCGTCGTGCACAGAGAGATTATATCCCAGAAGACCATCACCTGCTGAAAATAACAGGAAATACAATAACCAATCACACAAAGATGAACGATAGAGAAGGTATAGAATCGATTCACATAACATATGCCAATGTGTCCGGAATATATCAATTGACAAATTTTCATCTAATTGGAAAGAAAGAAGAAGAAATTAAATTTCTATGTTCTAGTGTTTAGCTCGAATGAACTACTTTCGCTAAACAAGACAGAAAGGAGACAGAGGATAAAGGAACTGTATCGCCCTTTTCCCGGTACCAGACAAAGCCAAACAACCATCGTATTCTCACAGATCGCAAGATGTCAACACATCCAATTATTTTCATTAAAGTTTCTGCAAATCAAATGTTTATAAAAAAATCCGAATTTTCGCATAGACAAAACCTATAAAAAAATTTCGTTTTTCTTTTTTACTCTAACAAAGGTACCTCTCGAAGCGAAAGCGAAGGGCTTGAAGTGGAAGAGGTCATCCTCGTCGTCCTCCTCGAACTGCATGAAATCCGCCTCGAAGTCGTCGTCCGTCTTCTCCAAAGCACGGCGATGGCCACGGCTGGTCCATCTCTTCTCCTTCGGCTTCTCCCCCTCCTCCACTCCATATTCATTCTTCGGGTCCGGCCACTGGTAGTCGGCGGTCAGCCGTCGCGACCTCGGGCCCGCCGGAATGATGTTGGAGATGATCGCCCCTCCACACATCTTCGACCCTCAGATCCCCCACAACACTCTTCCCGCTTCTCTCGAGGAAGCCAAATAGAAGGAAAACCGAATCAAAGAGGTCATTTGCTTAATGGATAGAGATCGACTGGGGAGATGGACGTGAACAAACGCTAAGAATGGAAGGCAGAAAGGGCGGTGGAAAAGGGCACGTCATCGTGACGATAGGTAGAAGTGGCGATTGGAAAATGCATGAACACCGGTAGCGGCGTCAACACACATAATATATACTTTTATTTGTTAATTAATTAAAGATTATTACTTGCAATTCCACTTTACTATTTACTTGCAGTTCTATTTATTTATTTATTTATTTGAACAATATATCTTTCCACATATTTCCAAAATGTCTTATTTACCCTTAAATTATATATATATATACATATTACAAGAGCTTCATCTACATCCAGAAACACATTGAATCCCTAGAGGAACTCCACAAGGATTTCTTTGCCACACCGTTGGTGAATTAGATATTTCTGAGCGGTATAAACCATAAACAACACCAGTCCTAAAACAGAGAAGGTACAGATTAGTATTGGCACTGGCAATCATCCTAGCAGTCTGCAGTAACCCATTGCTCACAGAGTATTTCCCCACTGCACACGACAAGGAAGCTAGAGCTGCACAAAAGCAAAAGGGAATCACAGGGCACTGCTTCCAGCAGCAGAATAGACCCTTCAAGACAATCTTACATTATTAATATATATATATTCTATCATATTACAGAAGCTTCATCTACATCCAGAAACACATTTGAATCCCTAGAGGAACTCCACAAGGATTTCTTGCCACACGTTGGTGAATTAGATATTTCTGAGCGGTATAAACCATAAACAACACCAGTCCTAAAACAGAGAAGGTACAGATTAGTATTGGCACTGGCAATCATCCTAGCAGTCTGCAGTAACCCATTGCTCACAGAGTATTTCCCCACTGCACCACGACAAGGAAGCTAGAGCTGCACAAAAGCAAAAGGGAATCACAGGGCACTGCTTCCAGCAGCAGAATAGACCCTTCAAGACAATCTTACTCTAAATCTCTTCTTGTTGCTGCATCATTCTCTTCCTGCTTTAGTTTTATTACACTTGAATCTGCACCCGACGTGTCTCTCTTCCCCTCCTCTAAAGCCACACCTCAATCAACAACACACACACAGAGAGAGAGAGAGAGAGAGAGAAACCTGAAGCATAATATTGGAGCTTTCTGGAGCACAGAGAGAGGATTCAAGGTCACTCTGGCCTCCACCGAAGCAGAAGCATTGTAGCCTGTATGTCATCATGACAATGGTGCCTGCACTGTGACCACGATGGGGCTGTTCACAGAATGCTTTCCATCACTCCATGTCAATGCCCCACTCCTCACTATCGAGCTCCCCGGCGCTAGCTTCTCCGCCGTGGCCGCCTTCACCCTCACTAAAAAGCTTAGCTTCTGCCCCGCCCTCCGGAACGCCAACTCCGTTGGCTCCACCGTCACCGTGCTCCCCTCCGGTGCTCGCACCTCCGCCCTGTATACCGCTTCCCCGTTGCCTACGTTCGTCACCGTCCGGATGAAGTGGGTCGACATCCTCCGCTTCGCCCCGTCCGCGACGAACACCGCCGAAAACGACGGGTAGTTCAAGTTGCCGGCGTGCCCGGCCTTCCTCGCCCCTCGGCAATCCGCCGGTCGCCGCGTGATCGCCTTGATGTTTTGCTGCGTGTAGTTCAGGTTGCATAGGAAGTTGACGTAGTCCGTCGCCGTGAGGTCGTAAACGAGCCCCGGGTCGATCGCTCGCTGCGGGTGGACGTGGCCGGAACCGTAGTCGAACACGTCGGAGGAGTTGCCCGTGGACTCGTCCAACATCGTAGTTCCCCTGTTGTCCTTGACGTAGGAGGTGGTCATCAGCGCCGACTTGATGGCCGCCGGAGACCAGTCCGGGTGCGCGGCCTTGAGGAGCGCAGCGAGGCCGGAGACGTGGGGGCATGCCATCGACGTCCCTGAGAGGATGTTGAACTCTGTCTTTCGTTGGTCGGATGGGATCCCGGCGGGCCCGACGTTGTCGGGCCATGCCGCGAGGATGTTGAGCCCGGGCGCGATGACGTCCGGCTTCAGGATCTCCGGCGACTGGGGGCTGGGCCCGCGGGCGGAGAAAGACGCAACCACCGGCGCGGGGCGGACACCAAGGCGAGTGCCGCGGAAGAGGATGGTGGCAGTGGCCGGGGACTTGAGGGTGGCTGCGGCGATGTACTTGCGGATCTCGTCTCCCGCGATGGCGCCGACGGCGGCGGCGGGGAGGACGTGGCAGTCAGCGACCAGGCCCTCGCCGTCGAAAATGCCATTGGCTAGGATCATTCCTACAGCGCCGGCCTTGCGGACAACCTCGCCTTTCGCAGCGCGGGAGTTGACGCCGCGGTCGCAGAGGACGATCTTGCCTTTCACGGTGTCCGGGTTGAGGGATCCCTCGAGGCACAGGGACGACGAGTAGCCATCGCCTGCGCCCTGGGCGGCGCCGGCGTAGACGAGTGGGTAGAGGCGGCCGGCACTGAGGGCTGGACCGCCGTAGACGCTGACTCCCGGAAGGACACGGCCGTCGCCGAGTTTGACGTAGGCGGGGAAGTCGCGGTCCATGGACCCGGCGCCGACAGTGGCGACCCACGGAGCGACGTTGGTGACTGTGAGCTCCCCAGGACCGCCGTTACCGGCGGATGCGGAGACGAAGATGCCAGCCTCAGCGGCTGCGAAAGCCCCGACGGCGATAGCGTCGAGGTAGTAGGGCACGACGACGCCCCCGACGCTGAGGGACACGACATTGACGCCATCGGCGACGGCGGCATCGAAGGCGGCGAGGATGTCGGAGTCGAAGCAACCAGCGGCCCAGCAGACCTTGTATGCGGCGAGGCGGGCCTTGGGAGCCATGCCAGCCGCGACGCCGCGGGCGTAACCGAGGGTGGAAGCAGGGAACACGTAGCGCCCTGCGGCGATGGAAGCGGTGTGGGTGCCGTGTCCGTCGGTGTCCCTCGGGGATCGGAGCTCGGAGGACTCGTTCATGCGGCCGGAGGTGGCCTCATATCCGCCGGAGAAGTACCGAGCGCCGACGAGCTTGCGATTGCAGGCAGACGCCGGGAATCCCGGCCCGGATACGCACCCGCCTCGCCAACGCGCAGGGGCAGGACCAAGGCCGCGATCGGAGAAGCTGCGGTGGCCGGGGGTGATGCCGGTGTCGACGACAGCGATGACGAACTCGGAGCCGAAGTCGGACTCCGCCAATAGCCCAGTGCGGTCGGAGGAGAGGAGGCCGAGGAACTCCGGGGACCGGGTGGTGTCCGGGTGGCGAACGAGCTCGGGGAGGACGGCGAGGACGCCAGGGGAGGAGGCGAGTGCGGCGGCGGCGGAGGGGGAGAGGCGAGCGGAGAAGCCGTAGAAGAGGGAGGAGTAGGTGTGGATGAGCGGGCCACCGGGGGCCGAGGAGACGCTGCTTTCAGTGGATAAGGCGGCGGCAAGGACGGCGGTCTCATACCAGTGGGATTGGGTGGGGAAGACGGAGGGCCTGGCGTCGGCGTCCACCCGCACGATGTACGTCTGAAGCTGTTCGACGGCGACGATCGAGGGAAGAAGAAAGAGAAGGAAGAAGGAGAACGGCGGGTGCGCAAACTGGAGGCAGAGTTTGCTCCCCATCATTTGATATCAAGAGGAAGAAGAGGTGGCAGGAAAAGAGGAAGAGGTGGACAGTAAGGGGAGAGAGAGTGGGAGGGACAGTGAGGTAAGTGAAGGGACAGCGCTATGTAATATAGTGCTGTAAGTGAGAGTGGAGAGTTTTTATTATTTTTTCACCACTTATGTGGTTTATTATTTAGGATGATTTTTAATTAAAAATATTTTTTTGATGATATATTTTTTATTTGATATCTTTATTTAATTTTAATACCCTAAAAATATTTTTCACTTTTTACCCTATCGTTTCGACTGCATTAAATATTTTATCTATCTATAATAAGTGGCATTAATTAACTTATTGTTGATATTAAATAAATTTTATTTTATTTTCTAGTTTAAGTTTGACCTCTGGTCCAACCCTTCCCATTATTAAAGATAAGGAAATCTTAAGAATCATGATTGTTTCTTATAAATATATAAAAAATTATCTTAAAATATAAAAAATACTTTAATATTTATGTGAGACGGTGTAAAAGAGATTATAGGCTAAAGTTCAAAATAACTCAAAAGAAAATTTAATTCATTATATGTAATTATTTTATATATTTAACTATTTAGTTTTTGGATGTGAACATAGGCAAAAAAATATTGAACTATTAAATTTTACATCGACTATTTTAAATTTATTTTGTTTTTAAAATTTTAAAATTTTATTTATAATATTAAAGTCACTTTAACGCATTACTATCTATCTTATTGGAATATATCATTATCAGACTAAATATTTATCTATCTTACATAATGATTACAGAACAAATCTTCACTGATGGAATGTTTCATCAGAAATGGAGTCAAAAGCCTTTATGGTCATAGTTCAGAGTGTTATTTTACTGTGATAAATCAGAGAATTCTTGTTCTTTGCTGTTTCTTCCACTGCTTCTTAACACTTTTAACAGCTCGTTCTCATGATTAAGGACCCCGAGATCAAGACAAAGCTGCCAATTATGGTCAGAGAATTAGAGAACAGAGGAGTTCCAAGTAGGCAAGTGGTATCATTCTTTTGTAGCATGCTCGGCAGTATTCAGATCCTGCCATCTGGACCTGCTTTGCAGTCTCCCCACCTTGCTCAAGTGCCCGACCTTGGAGACTCTTATGACTCCCTCACAAAGGCAGAGAGATGCCCAGGGTAAGTTTTCCTAAAGGAAGAGAACAAGGAAAAGCTAAAGATAAAAGGACAAAGTAGGGTCGCAGAGACACACAGAAGCATGTTGCTTCGGAAGAGATGAGTACAGCTCACATGCACTTACTAGACCTGCGTTGAATGGTAGGGATGGGCCTTAGAGAGATGATAAAAGACCTCTTAACACCATTTACATTTCCTCATGTCATCCTCCTATCAGATGCTGTTTATCTATCATACATCACTCTCTCGTTGTCATACTATACCCCTAGTGCATATGCGATGGTTCCATTTCGCTTTTCGCTACAAGATCAACTCTATTACATATGTTTTCTCGATCTTATCCTCTCTTTTTCTCTTTTCGGATGAGAAGTTGAGAGGGGTGTAGCTTTGTGGGTCAGTGTTCAGGAACGACAGGGACTTCAAATGGATCCTTCTATTGATCCTTCCTCAGTTATGATGGTCCAGGTCTGTTCGCTGCCACCATGACTAAGACCCATGCGTCGTCAACCTTTCGGTGGAGTGTTGTCTTTCACTCTACACAATGAACTGATGTGCCTATCTGGTTTACAGTGCCAGACACCTCTGTTTATTCTCTCACTCTGGATGGAGCTTGTTCTTCCGTCTTTGGACATCAAAATAGAGCCACATGCTCGACTACCACCAGAGATGGGTGGCACCCTTTTAGGCACACTCACATGGAGCAGCTGCTTCTTCAGCAACATGGACACATCTTTGTCGTCTTAAAGTTGGAAGCACATATCTACAACAGTCGATTTCAATCATCATCCTGTGATTCTACAAGCTGAAATAAGAAACCAAAAATCTCTAGAGCTCATCGTGTTAGCTATATTTTTTATCAGTCCATTGTTATCAGGCCCCCTTGAGTTGGCTTTGGAAATATGCTGCAAAGTTTTAGAGAGAGAGAGAGAGAGAGAGAGAGAGAGAGAGAGAGAGAGGTTTAAGTTAATCTTTCTTCAGTGAAATAGTAAGTACCAACTTCTTTGTTGATATATACGGATGAAGACTTGCAACAGTTCAACTGACAGACACAAAGAAAAAGCAGTAGGTAGGTTCACCGATGGACAATCAACGAATAATTAACTTGAAGCAATATAGACGATTATTGTGTTATTAGAGCGCCAAAAGAAGATGACCAGTACGTTACAAGATCCCCAGAGAAGCTATCAGATAGATCTGTTGTTAGATGAACCTCCTAAGAGTTGCTGCAGCTGCTTGGTAGCTTCTCATGACCAAGCCTACACCAACACCAATCCCCAAACACATAGCGAGCCCCAGTCCCATTCCTACCCTTACTCCTGCGCTGAACCATGACAGCTCTCCCAGTTCATCCTCCCCACCATTCTTAATGTAACCACTACTTACCCCATCACAGCTTTGTTCTTCCCTGATCCCTTTCTTCGGTTCCTTCATAAAAGACCAAAATAAAGTCCTTAGATAAACGAATTCTGAGTTGAATACGTGTGACCATATTCTGATATTAATGAATACCGAGCGTTGTTATAGAAAGAGACAAATGCAAACAGAAGCCAAGTATTGTCAAACGAGATGACAATAATTTGCTTGATGAAGTAAGATTACTTTTGGGTAGGAAATAGGGCCATTTTCCTCATGAAAAAACATGAGGAAACTCACCTCAGAATCATCTGTGGCCACTTCATCATCACATGCAGGGATACAGTCCAACCCTTTCCGTGTCTTCCTCATCTCCACCACCCTATTCAGCACGACTGCCCTCCCCATGCTCCGCCCCACAAAGTAAACATCCACCACAGCCCCATCCACCCCCGTCTCCTGGCCGCCGCCGCCCTCTCTGCCCTGCACAACCCACCTCCCATCTGCCTTCCTTCCGACCGCCCCCACCACCAAAGCGCTGCACGCCTCCCGCACCCTGATCTCAAACCCGAGGCAGATGCCGGAGAACCTGATGCAGTCGGTGTTCACGTAGACCGACTCGCCCATCGCTCCGTCGACCCTGTTCCTCTTCAGAACCACTGGCACGGCCGCCTTGCCGTTCACTGTCAGCGAGCGATCGTCATCCTCTCCGGCAGGGAACGCCATCGTTATGGTGCTTTGCATGGGGGTGGAGGTGATGATCCTCACGTAGACTACCTTGATCTCGATGGCATTGTTGAGGGTGTGCGTGCAGGTGTGCCGATGGGTAAAGGCTTTAGAACTGAGATTGAAAGGGTGTAAGATCAAAGTCTCCGCTTTCACGGCCATAGCTCGTGGAAGAGTGTGATTTAGTAGGAGGAGGAAGAGGAAGATGAGACTTTGTAATCTCACACGTAAATCAAGAGTTTGTTCGGATAATCCCTACTCGCCGCTCGGGTTGCTGCCTCGCTTCCGTCACGCGTGGAAGTATCGGAGACGCGTGCCTTTAGGTGGCCTGTCGTGGCACGTGGGATTAGGAACACGGACAGCACCCCACGCGCGAAGCCACCCCGCACCGTCAAACATTCACGTGCCGACCACGTGGGCCCGACGAGACGTACGCGCATGCCAGGCGCGTGGCGAGCGGGGCCCTCTCTGCAATGTGTGGTGGGCCCAACAAAATTTATGTCGATATGAGATCAGCGATGGAATTGCGTCAGAAAGTAGAAAGCTTAGCTTTCTTGGGGCCTCTAAAATATAGCTCGAAATCATTGTTATTAGTCTAATCAACATTTTTTTTCCTGCTTATTGCTAAATTAAAGCATAATTTCACTAAGCTCAGATTGATCTTAATTTCCAAACTTGAAATTAATTTCCAGGGCTCAATCAAAACCAACAAAAATTACAGTATCTAAAAGAATCTCACTATTTATATGTATATGTTTAAAAAGTTAGTCTCAAGTAAAAGAAGCTCCGAATTGAAAGTCAATCAAAGTCAGGTTAGCTGTCGAATTTGAAAGATGATCCAAAAAGTGAAAGAAAGATGATATATATGAAGACTGCAAATAAATTTGACGTCGACTATTCATTCCTATGTCAACAGAACAACAGTGTGGACTTCTCCTTCCTCCAAAAAAGGATGCCTCTCCTCCTCTTAAAAACACAGGGGGAAGAAAAGAAGAGGATCCATAGCATCTTCTCTAAACCTTCCATATGGTGATCCGAGTGCTTAGGCCACTCCGGGTATCCTACTGTTTCGATCTGGGTCACGAATCCTAGCGCTGGCTCGAAGACGATGTTGAGGCGCCGGCAGTCGCGCCCTCGCTGCCATCTCAAACTCTCTTCGTTCCTCTTGCAGAATCTGGCGAGAACGGCATTGTTTGCTGCAGAATCCCAGGTCTCCCCTGCATCATCATCATCTCGTGTCCATCAGGCAATGACACAAACATCAAAGCACCGAGTGTTACAAGCTTTGTTATTTTAAGAAGAAGACGAAGAAGAGAAGGAGGTAATGGATTCCAAATCTTTATATGTGAAAACAAAACTCTCCTTAGCTTCAAATCAAAAGTGTTTGTGGATTAGATTGTTAAAGAAGTAGCAAACTTCATGTCACGAATTAGAATATGGACGAGTGAAACCTCCTCCTTGATTACCTGCAAAGGTAAAAGGGTACGAGGAGACGAGGGAGAGTACCTGTACATGTAAACATCCTTGGAGAGGCTGAGCTCCCTTTTGCACAGGAAGCATGACTTTAGGAACCCTAAACCCTTGGAAAGACTGCAAGTCGATTTTGTCACAACATTTGATCCTTGCTCCTTGTGGTGTATGAGGATTCGAAGGCCTTCGATGCCCTCCGATGCCGGTCTCATGTGCTTTGGTTCTCTGATGCTCACTATAGTCTTGGTGGTCTCACCACCATCCTCCCCTAGATGGAAGATACCGCCCTTGTTTCTTGACAGCATCTCGAGAGGAGGAAGAAGAAGAAAGAGAGAGAGAGAGAGAGAGAGAGAGATGATGATGATGATGACGACGACGAGGGGTTTGAAGCCTTGGTAGGGACTGGAAGAGCATTGGGTGCATGATGTATATATATAAAAGCACTTGATGTGTCTTCAAAAGAATTCATCACCCCTTTCACATGCTAGAATCGGATCTTTATGTGATCCTTTGAGGTGGAGCTTTGTTTCTTTTACTTTTCCCTAAAATATTGGGCATGAATTAGCACATGTTTTGATGCAGGAATAAATTAATGATGCAAAAGGCTAACCAGCATGTGCCTCATGGGCCCATTGACACGCACTAATTAGGTGGGATGTTCTAATAATAGTTATTTAGTTTCTTTCGACCAACGGAATCCCCTCTTTCTTCTAAGCTTATGAATGCAGAAAGCATAGGTTTGTATGCATAATTAGAAGAACTTAATTCAATATTAACACGGATGTGATCAAGGATATGACACGTGAGTGCCCCGCGAGATATATGCACACCCTAGGCATCAAGCAACAAGTTTCTCATTTGACCCATCTCGATCTACAAGATCAAAAAGTTGTACGAGTCGATGCTTTAGTGCACCTAATGTCAAGAGCTCAATGCTTTCGTGTCTTATATTTCCATCAAAAGAGTAGACAATATAAGAAATGTCTATAGGAAGAACAATGTGTAAAGGATCAAAGATAAGATAGATTATATAGTCCATTGGGATATTAATGATGACGAGGATACTCCTTCCCAATATAAATAAATATTGGAGTCTATAATAATATGATTTTTTTAATTTATCATATAGATCAAGTTTATGAAGATATTAAAACTATGACAAAATGAAAGATACATTCACTCTAGAGAATTAAAAAATAATAATAATATCAAACCGACAAGTATTTTTAGAGTTATCAGATCATGAACCAAAAAAATAACTATGAAAAAAAATATAAATAAAGATTTGATTATTCTATAAATACTTTATGTATCTATATAGCAAAAAAATCTAGAAAGATTGAAAGAAAATATTCTCAATGTTTACGTGGAGAGTATACAAAGAATTCGAAACTAAGATAATTCAAGTGAATATATTGTTTATTGGATTATTCTCTTCTTTTGAAGGATTTAACATATACACATAAAAAAATATTGATTTCTCATTTGTGTTGTTGGGATTGAAGTTTTCTTCCTCTAACAAATGTTAACATTTATTATATCCACTTTAATATTTGGGAATCTAATGTCTCCTGTGCCACTATTCAATCTTCATTCCCTGAGTTGATCCTACTCCCGACAGCATATGCCCAAAACAACAACTCGCCATATACGAACATCAAGCAGAAAAAGGTCAGGATTAGGCCATGCGACCTAAACTCTCTCATGCTTTGTGCGCTTCCCTTTGCATCTTTAATGGAACAAATCCCTTTACTGCCGCTCTCAGTTCTCGAAGACTTCCTCTTAACACCAACCCATCGTCCCCAAGCGTGGAGTTGTCTGGGACGCGGGCAGCAACTCCAGCTTTCTGACGTTATCGATATGTATATGTTATTGTGGTCACACATTAGCATGACTTGATGCATCAGTACATCAGTGTCCCTCGAGTTGCTGTCAAATGAATGGATAATTGTGGTTGGTAGTCAGAGATCAGCTCATCATGTGATCTCAAAGGATATTTTCGACGATTGTAAATGAACTGATGTGGTGTTATATGATTGATTTCCATACCATATCGTACGTTAGAGATCTCTTGCGATTAAGTTGTGTTTGGTGCTAATGCATGTCTCTTCGGATAGTTCAAAGATCATATGGAGTTAGTCATCCACAAAGGGTGGTAGATAAGTCAAACAATCTCCTGATTGATTGAGATGATAATCCATCTACCAACTACTTCAAATTTTCCACTAATGCATGAATATATCTTATATAATATGTTAGATGATGTAGATGTGGTTTTTTATTTATTTAAGAAAAGTATATATTGAACACTAACACTCATAATATTTGTAATATTGTAATCATCTGATACAAAAAATAAAGATAGAGAGATGAATGAATTCACCCCTTATCTGCTCAACAATTTCTTTTTTTGGCAATAAACAAGATGTTTAGCAATTCACAAAGCATTCTCTTGCGTTTGTATTCCACAGATGTATTCGACCTTTCATTATTACATATATCATCCAAACATGCTTGTGAACAAACTAGAAAACAACAGCAGGGCATTTAGCACTGAGGGAGAATCCATCTTTTAATGGTCGATTAAACTTTTCTTAGAACACTCCTTTGAAAATATGGCTCTACTAAGTTGTTCAGTCACAGAAACACTCTTAATCTGATTTCAAACAAACCACATCAGGTTTCACAAGTCAATATTTCTGGTGCCAGTATTTGAACCGAGCTCAGCTCGACGACGACACTTCGTCAAAGGATGCTGTCGGCATATTTCACAGTGCTTGGTGTTTCCATACACAGATGACCATATTTCAGCTTTACTAGAAGGAAGCACGAGTAACATATGATGTCCATGTCAACGCATGATTTCAATAATCAAGAGGAAAAAGACGCCGTTGACTATTGTTTTCCACAGTGCAGTTCTCCGTTTGAATGAAAAAGATACAACTTGGTTGCTGTAGAGTTGGTTGATATTGCACTGCATCACTCTGGTCTTCTCCCAGTATCAACAAATTGCTGCGCTTCTCTTTCATCAACAACTTTAAGACTTCATTGTGGCTGATATTTAGTGACTGCTAATTTGTGAAGGCAGCTATCAACTCTTTTCTGCTGCACCGGTTTTTCTTGATTACGTAAGATTGTTTCTTTGATTCATTTTCTCTGTATTTTTTTCGCTTGTTACATAATTCATTTTCTTTTATTATTATAAGTGATTACGTAATTAATTCTTTTACGTAGAATTATGTAACCACTTATAATAATAATCGAGTGTTACCTTTTATCCTCAAAAATATTTCTTTCCATGTCTCTATCCTTCTTTCCTCAAAAAGTGTTTTTTTGTTTTTGGGAGGATTCACGAGACCTCGTATCAAACGAATCCTCACAGTTCTCGGTGCCTATAATGTCATTGTCAATTTGGATCACGGAAAACACTCCCGTGGCATCCTTCGAGGAGTTCGATAAACCTGAAGGTGTTTGCAACCCAGCCTGCTGTTTTATGCAGCAGCACAAGTAGCAACACACATCCATTGTTTTCGTCTGTGGTTCCAGAATGATGTATCTAATATGAACCTGATGAAATCTAGTAGGATCTAAGCAGTCAACATGAGAACGACACACCGATATTGTACTTGTATGAACCTCCGAACAACTTTCTACAGTGGGTGGTAGTAGATCACAACCGGTCACAAGTTCTTGACAAGCACAACAAGGCATCATGATGCTTCGTTTTATTCTCCAAATTTGTTGATTTCCCTCGCTACAATTTAGTCTACTATAGTTTGTTTCTTTACGAGAACACCAAGTACATATTTTTTTTCTTGTTGATATTGAGTTCCACAATATAATAATAATATATTTAAAATTTTATTTATAGTTTCTATCCAGTCTTGTATCTCTTTTCTTATTACATCTTTTAATTACTACATTTATAGTATGTCCATATCATATTAAATTATTCTTCATGCGATATTAGAAACTTGTTTGTACATATCATCTCTTAGTTACCAATATTTAGATCTATAAAACATTATGAGTTTTAACAGTATTATTTTATAATTTTAGATTTTCTAGGTCTATCTAACATCTCTAAGATGTTAAGTATTTTACTTATTTAAAATTTTATTTATCTAACTTAACTATTAAAATTGGTCATGAAGATTTATTTCCATAACTCAAGTTCAGGATTATTATTATTTTTTTCACCAAGTCAAATAATATCATCATAAAATAAAACAAATTACGTAGGTCTATTGTATGTGATAATAAGTTCATTCATTGCTGATGTATAAATACAATAACTTATTATTTATCTATGATATAGCCCCATATTGATATGAAATTTATTGGAAGAAAACTTCAAACATCCCTCTCAATATAGTTTGAACTCAATAAAATAATCATCTAAGATGCATGAATCTTTTACTTATTGAATTTCTTATTCATTTAATTTAACTATCTCCTCATATATACTATTAATATTACTAAGATTATATACATATATATATACAGTTTTACTTAATTAAAAAATATTTAGTTTTGAATATTTCTTTCCATAAATCAAGTTTATGATTCAATTTATTTAAACTTTCATCAAATAAAATAACCAAGAAGGTCTATGCATTACTGATGCCACAAAGAAAAAAAAAAAGGAAAAAAGTTACTGCTGATCCTTAATATAGAGAAACTTTTTGGAAGTAAACCTTGTTGTTTCATTTTCAATCAGCAAACACCTTTCCTCAATGATATGGTTTCAGAGACTTAGTATTATTATATGGTAAATTTTATAAAACAAGAAAGAATAATTCCATACATTTATCTTACTTTTATTAATATTTTCTTAGACCTTCACACTACTAATTTTAGTAGTCTCAACCATTCATAGATGTTCATAATTAGATAATTTTATCTCATTTTATTTTCCTCGGAATCTAAAAAACTATATATATATATATATATATAATATCCTCTATTAAATTTAATGTGACTAATATTTTTCTTGGTGTGATTTCTGAGCTACACCAACGTGAATATGCATTGCTCATAATTACCATGCGGTGCAAACCACCGGCAAATTAACACCGTCTGCTCGACGCCAAATGCCAATCCCCGTCCGTCCGTCCGTCCGTCCGTCCGTTTCATCCCATGTTGTTTTTTGGCAACTGCTTTACGACACCCTTTTCGTTACCTCGTTGCCTACCTACCTCAACTATAATATAATAATATATATATATATATTCTACAAAGTATAATGGTGACGATTAATATAAGCTAGACTAGTTTGATATCTTCAAAAATTATTAGATGAGATTTTGAAATAGATATACAAGATAAAAATGCTCATAAATTAAAATAATAAATAAATTACTTTTTTTTTCAAGAATCTCCCATATTCTTAACATAGTAATTAGAATTTACCTAATATGATGCCAAATTTTTTTTTTAGTAACTGCTCATTATAGGTGGATCAATAATATCCTCTATTAAATTTAATGTGACTAATATTTTTCTTGGTGTGATTTCTGAGCTACACCAACGTGAATATGCATTGCTCATAATTACCATGCGGTGCAAACCACCGGCAAATTAACACCGTCTGCTCGACGCCAAATGCCAATCCCCGTCCGTCCGTCCGTCCGTCCGTCCGTTTCATCCCATGTTGTTTTTTGGCAACTGCTTTACGACACCCTTTTCGTTACCTCGTTGCCTACCTACCTCGTAATTCGGACGAGCGACGGCTCCAAACGTGGGTCCCACGAAGGTATCTGCCCCGCATCCAATCAGAAAGCGGATAGGTGACAGGGAGCACTCCGTGAGCGGGTGGGGAAAGCGCTCCGAGACCCCCCCACCCCCATTTATCCTCACGTGCGTGACGGCTGTAGAAATCGCCTGGGTCTTCGATCGGGCTTCAAAGCGGCGGTGGGCGAACGACCAGAAAAGGAAACAACGAACACCAATCGGGGTTAAAGAAAATTCTAATTCCAGACTTCCTCGAAGCGTTGTTCCGGAGATCGGATCCGTCGATCGATCGAGGAGGGAGGGAGGAAGAGGGGAAGCCCACCGCCCGGGTTCGCATTAATTGATTGGACTCCAAGGGAGGAATTAGTATCCGGTCAAGGGGCTTCGATTCGGAAGCTGCTCGATTCCTCCCCGTTCGCTCGAATTCGTCCCGCTCCACAGATCTTGGATCGGTAGTCGGGGGTTTTTGATCAAGCAGACCTTCGGGCTTCCTGCTTTCCCCCTTTGATCGCCGCTGCTCGCGGAGTTCGTCCAGCTGCTGCTGCTGCCCGCGACACACGACGACCGGTGATCGCCGTCGCCGCCTGAGACTACTTGCTCCTGCTCCCTCGTAGGTCAGTTGGGTTTGATTGTTCGCATTAGTTTGTTGATTGAGCTTCATTTTGATCGATGCTGGGGTAGCTAGGGTTTGGGCCAGCGACATGATTGTGTAGTTAATGTCTTTTTGCTGTCTTATTTTGACGGAGAAAAGAGATATTTTGATAAGCTCAGAGATTTTCTGTGATCTTTCATCGTCCGGAAACCTATGATGTCTGTCTTGCTTGCTGCACATGCGTCTGGTCCTCGCGGCAGACAGCCAATGCCGTCGGGATTCAATTCTTAAATTAGGGCTTGTTGATTTGTAATTGCTGTTGGTCTTGGTGTCAAAACTCATTCCCTTGTGTTGCGGTTGGTTGTAAAGTTGTAGGGATTATGATCGTGATCCTTGTGTTGGCGTGAGCTCTGAATGCGCCAAAGACGCTTCAGAACTAGAAAGGCCTGTGGTGTTTATTATTTAGTCGATTTATTGTTTTTTTGGTTGCGTGTATATTTTTGAAGCTAAACAACTTGCCTTTTAGCATCCCTTCACTTTGTTTAGTGCATGATCCATGCTGAAATTGGTCATCATGCAGATCAGTTATCAGGAGCTTGATGGCCTGAGCAAAAATGTCTCTAGCAGCCTTTTTTTTTTATCAAACATTGGGAATATTCAGCATCTTCAGCTAAAAGCCCGTGCTCTTTCGTCCTGTTTAATGGTTGTGTTATGATTGGAACTTGGGTGTTGACATCCAAAAGGGAGGAAAATGAATGCTCATGCTCATTTGACTGGTCAAATCTCCAGTCAGATGTCTACCCAATCAAGCACACAAGTGTCAGGTCCTTCCCAGCAGATTGGAAATTTTATGGCATCCCAGATGCAGGGTCTTGGACCGGGACCCATGGATTCTGAACTTCAGAAAGGCCGTGCTACCATGCAACAGAAAATGTGAGTATTCACTTTGCAACTTAATTATTATGTCTTAAGTTCTCTCTGCAACTTTGACCTTGCATACTCAGTCATGGTCATCCAATTGTGTTGGTGACTCAAGGTGATGGATGAAGCCTAGACTAATCAATTTTTTGGCGATGGATTTAGAAGAAAGCACTGACTATTATTCCTCAATGCCTTATTGTGATATTAGGTTATATTTCTTAAGCAGTGACATTCTCACTTAAGACCAGCTAGTCTTAGCTCAGCTGCTGGTATCCCTTGCCTTGGTTCAAGGTCTTGGGTATTTAAGAACCCATATATGCAATGTTTACCCTGCTATACGCATGTTTTATCTGCTTCAATCCAAGTTTAACATGTTGTGTCTGCTGCAGCAATCTGCTCATCTGCTGTTATCTGCTTCTATCCAAGATTAGAAGCCAATATGGCAAGGTGGCAAGTTGCTAAAACAGGGCCATCAAAAGTAAAATGCTGCCGTTATATTGTAATTAGTGTGGGAATCTCCATAGTTGCTCTATATCAATTCAGCATTTTATCTTACCTTTTTATCACCATCATGATCTTATAAAACTGCTGAATCATGTGTGTGAGCAACATCTTTGGGATCTCAACCACTGAAGAAAAGGGAAAAAGTAAAGAAAAATGAGGGGTGGGTGTTGTTTTTTTTGTTCTTTGGGAGAGAGAGAGAGAGAGGGATGGGGGGGGGGGGGCGGGGGGTGGGGTGGTGGTTTGCAAACTGGTACCTTTTTGGTGTCTGACCTAGGTAATTGGCATTAAGTTGGAAGTCTGCTAGTTACCAGACCTGTACATTGTCATGATCTTCTAGTGTTAACATATGTGCTATCACTGTAAAATAAATCTCACTGCCCAGTTGACTTTGTTTCTTGTTCATGCCAATTCCATAATACATTCATATGATAGGATTTTATTATTCATAAGTAGGCATCTGTCTCTTTACATGTTGAATGGCACCATATATTTGTTGCTACATCATTCTCACCAAAATCCAAGTAACAATTTGCATGTCATGAACTTTATAGCAATAAATATTTCTAATATTTAATTATAACTAGAAACTGACCTTAGAATCTTATTACTGACTGCTGTAGTTTTTGTTGGTTTCTTGTGATATTACATTGTTATTGATTTATCGTCAATGGTTAATATAAGAGTCATGTTACTTGAGACAGAAGCTTCATTTCCATGAATGTTATGCTAGTTAGTGTAGGAACACTTTTCACAAATTGTGCAGACAAGGATGCTATTGATATGCTTTCATAATCAACACTTTGCATGCATGCATGCATGGATTTGGCTTTGTCTCTCTTGTGAATGTATGCCTTTGTTTGTTTCTCTTTCGTAACTTTTAATTTTAAGGACTTCTATTGGACATGTAATTTCAATTGATGAGATGACATCCCAATTGTACCTTTTGAAATATAGAATTTCACCACTAGGACAAAACAACAAATATTTTTTCTACTTGTACATTTTGTCCTGGTACACCTTTGTTTCTGGAATCTGCACTTTTCTGTAAAAGTGGTATTTGTGAATTATGTGATTGTCCGTACCTTACAGTCTATGATATGTACTTTAAGTGGTGTTGGTCCTTATGTTGGCAATATTTACATCGAAAACTGGGGAATAGATTATCATGAAACACAGAAAACTGGTTCTCTATAAGATAACCTAGCATCATATTCTATTGTATTTATGGCACTAAGGATATTTCCTAATAGTTGTAGGCTTCATTCGCTTTGCAAGCTGAAAATGTATGTCCTTATTTTCTTTATTTTCTCTTTTGTCACTACTGGAAATATGTAACATTTTCTAAGCATTAACATTTGTGCTTCTTGATTTGTTATGAAAATTTTAATTGCTTGGATGTTTCAGCTACAATATTCTTCAAAGAAAAAATCAAGCGTATTCTGAAGAGTGGGTACGTAGAGTACCAGAGCTTGTTTGGCGTTTGGAAGATCGTATTTTCAGGGATGCTGTTACAAGGGTAACTACTTTTTACCAATGTTTCTTTTCATTTATGTGAGAACTCTTTTATTCAAATGTTTCATCCTTTATCTTATTTCGATTTAAGTCCAGGGAATTATAGTTTGCTTAAAGTGCTACCGTGAAATCTTCAATTCTGGAGTTCTCGTTATGATAAAACACAGTTTTTTGATATAATTGGCTGTTTCTATTCCTTTACTGAAGTTTTCACAGTCCATCTAATGCATATGTGTTCCTGTGATCAGGAAGTTTATTTAAATTTAGCTTTGGATCCAGTTGATCATCGTTTGTGCTCCATAATAAAGAATGTTCTCAACAACAGTCGACCCTTGTCACATCATATTACACCTTCCTCTGCTGTTAGTACAATGATTCCAACTCCTGGTATATCAAATAATGGCAGCACCAATACTGCAGTTCAACTAGAGAACCCTACAGTTACTGCCAGGAATACTGCTGTTGCACCTCAAACTAAAGCAAACATGGCAAACTTACTATCAACTGCAAATGGTCCACCTGATGCTGGAAACAATACCTCCCTCAATGCCTCCGATGGTAAATTTTGGGCATAGTTAGTCTTTGTTTAATATTTAAGGTTTACTGCTGTGGATTGATTGTATGTTTGTTGTAGGAACAGTTTGTAATGGTTACCAGCACCAGTCGGCCAATTTTGGTCTTGGTTCAGGTGGAAGTAATATAATGTCCTCAGTGGCTTCAACCAGCATCCCGAGACAATTTAGTCAGATGATACCAACTCCTGGACTTAATAGTCAACAGGCAGTGTCTGCAAATTCTGAGTGTTCAAATGGAACTGGATTTTCTAGCACTGAGACTCCTGTGGCTCCACAGTCACTCCAACAAAAGAAATATGCTGTGAGTCAAAGCAGCCATATATTCAATAGTCTTGGTGCTCAAATTAATGCTGGAATGAGGTCCAATGTTCTGCACAAGGGTTCCCCTTATGGGTTCTCACATGCACTTGCAAATGGTGCATTGGGGTTAATTGGAAACACCATGCAACTAAGTGGGTCTGCAGCATCTGAGGGTGTCCTGACTCCGAATCCTTATGTTAGTTCTCCAAAGCCTTTGCAGCAACATCATCAACCAAGGATGCCAAGTAATCTTTCCTGCTTTAAGCATAAATTAAGATGTTCATGAATATTTTCTTCTCTAATTTTCTGTTCATGTAGTTGATTCCAGTTCACAGATGGTGTTTTTAAGTGGAATATCTTTGTTCCTAGCTTCATACTAATTCCTATCATTAATTTCTAAGTTTTCTATTTGTAACAAACTTAAGAGGATTTACCTTTGTTTTCTACAGCATCATTATCACAGCAAATATTACCTATGGTTGATGATCATAATACAGTGAGAACTACTGATATAACACATTCTGAGAGCTTTCATGGACCTGATTCATCCAGCTTATCTGCTATGAATAACATGAATTCTGTTAATTTGCATCACAAGTTAAGAGCAAACGCAGGTTTGCTAAACTACAATGCAAGTTTCAAGTCAACACAACTTCCTCTGAATATAATACCTCAGTTGCTTGATCATTCAGAGAAAATGAATTACCAGTCATCTCAGTCTACGAGGGAACAACTACTGCAATCACAACAGCACATGCAGCAATCGACACAGCAACCCAATCAAACTTATGCACAGTTTGTTCAGAATCAGCATCTGCTGCCACAGAGGCAGCAGCAAAACCAACAAATTGCACTAATGAATGATTCTTTGAGAAAGTCTTCAGTGACTTCAAATTTTGGTGAGCAGCTAATTCCTTCTCATTCTAATGTAACTTGTTCTGAACCTTTGATTCAGTCAGCAGCTCGACATGTCCAACCTCCAGAGTTACAGACTCAATACCAGCAGAATGCTTCTGCTGAAGGTCACGCTAAAAATGCTCAATTTCTTGGCCATTTGCCCAGCCCTCGAGATTTTCACGTCTCGGTTTCAGAGGGTTCACTGCAATTGTTGCATCCGCACCTGCAGTCTGATGGATTTTCGGAGAACATTGGTCACATATCCAGTGAATTGCAAGCAGATGAACTTCTGCAATTTCAATGGCATCCTCAACCACTAAAGCAAGCACAGATGCCAGAAAAACAATCATGCCAACAACTCCAGGAGGAGCTTAACCAAAGAATAGCAGGGCAAGATGACACTCAGCAACCTAATGTTTCTGCTAGAGAAGTAGATTCTGGATGTGAAGACTCTATAAAGCAACAAGACTATTTGAAACAGATGAGGTGGCTGTTGTTTCTGCATCATGCCCGCAGGTGTCCATCAAGAAAGGGACTATGTAGAGAATCTAACTGCTTGAAAGCACAGGAGTTAATTATGCATATGGATGTCTGCAACAATGAGCAATGTAGGTTTCCACGCTGTTCCCAATCCAGGAAACTTGTCAGGCATATCTGTAATTGCAAAGTGGCTGATTGTCCAGTGTGCATTCCAGTACGTGATCATATAGCAGCAAATTATAAGGCACATGCTCATGCTCTGTCAGACACTAGTGTGGTTACTGAAATAAAAACAGATTCTGATGGAGTGAGAACAGATACAATTCCTACTGAAGATTCTGGGGACAGGCAGCCTGCATCCAAGCGCATGAAGGTTCAACATATATCTCCTTTTCTTCCTAAGGTTGAAGCTTCTGTAGTCTGTCTGCCTTCAGGGAACCAGCACTGTGATTTCCAGGAGACAGAGGCTCTAGAATGCAAACAAACAACCGTGATGATATCTGCTAATTCTGAGGTTGTTTTGAAGATGGATGAACCTACTGGCTCTGGTCATGAACAAGTACCAGTTTTTGGCAGTGATATCAGTGAAAATAAGAACTTGCCAACCTGTGAAAAAGATCCCAGTGTTTCCAATTCCGTCAACTCTCATGTCAAACAAGAAAATATGGTGGTTGATAAAATGCTGGATCAGTCTACCATAGAAATCAAGCAAGATCCAGGTAACCAAACAACAGATCAAATAACTGGAAATAAATCAGGGAAGCCAAAGATAAAAGGTGTTTCATTGATTGAACTGTTCACTCCGGAACAGATTAAGGAGCATATAATGGGTTTGAGGCAATGGGTTGGTCAGGTTAGGTTCTTGACACGCTTAAGATTTTTTTTTGTGTTCCTTCTTCAAATTTTAACTGAAAGACTTTTGAAATTATGAAAACCTACAAAGCATATCTATTACATTCCCATTTTTTTGGGTCCCCTTATGGTAATGACAAGCTTATGTTCTCTATTATTATAACTGATTATTGATCTAGATAACTATTCATCCTTTGTTCTTCACTTTATTGTTACTAACCTTATTTTAGTTAACAAGGTTATTTCTACCTGATGTGCCAGCCTTACCACTGTGATGCTTTAATAAGGAGCTGCTCTATCTTTGTATTGCTACTGAAATGCCTTAGATCTTCTGAACATTCTGTTCACATTTCCTGGGCTAACAGGGTTTTGATGTGTGTGATATAGTTCACTATCTCAAATAACCTTTTAATTGTCAGTTCAGAAATTGAAGAGGTTGGGCTTAGTGGCTTACATAAAAAATCCGGCCTAGAAGTTCTCTGCCCTGGTCTGGGGAGGCTCAATGTATACAGTCTTACTTTTGCAAGTAGAGAGGTTCATGGTTTGAATCTTGGGCACCCAATGTATTAGTTTTTAATCGAAGTTATTAATATATGATATAATTTATATTTTCACTAGTCAATCTTTAGATGTGTTTTCTTGTTGGATTATAAGTGCATCTTGAGTGCTTTAAAGATCTTTCATGGCAACTCCATCAAACATCATCTGACATTCAGTTTTCTGAGGTTCCTTAAAGATTTATTCCTGAAGTATCTTGTATATGTTGGATTTGTTATCAAAAGGTGAATGGTTAATTTTGGAACCACTGACTAATAAATTTAAACTTGTTCTTTTTACTTTGAGGCACTTGCATTCTCCCACTCCTTTATTATCTTGGCAAATTCCATCACTTTTGGATCATTTGTTGCACAAGCCAATTCCAACTTATTACAGTGCATATGCTTGAACTGTAGTAGGACAAAGCTCACAACTCTCATCTTTGATAGATGCAGATGTTTTATATGAAGCAAGGATTTTACTTTCGTGACATGGGGATTTGCCAATACCATTCTGGAACAATATAATTCTGAAATTGACACAGGCCAATTGACCCAAGCATGTGTCCAAACTAATACCTTTATAGCAGTGCTATCAAAGGCATTGGGAGCTAAAAAGCGTCAATATTTTAAAATGCCCGAGGCCCTAGGTGCTCGCCTAAGCGAAGCAAGATACTTGTCAATATTAAAATTATAGAGAATATAATTAAGGATTAAAAATTAACATTAATACTATTCATAAATTGTTATTAATAAGAATTAACATTATTATTAACAGAACTAACACTCCGGGTGGGTGGTGGAGAGTAGGGGAGGGGGCTGAGAGCATGGGAATGGGTCTGAAAGTGGAGGAAGGCCGGCTGCAGTGGGGGCGGCACGGCTAACGACTGCACAGTAGAGAGGGAGAGAGAGGGTTGCACCACCGGATATTGGGAGAGAGAAGAGGGAGCTGCACCATCAGAAGAGAGAGGCGAGACGGGGGTTGCACTGTTGGAAGAGAGAAGAGTGGGGTTGCACCATTGAGAGAGCGGGAAGAGAGGGCGGGGGGTTGTGCTGCTGGAAGAGAGAGAGGGGGCTACACTGTCAGCTTAGAGAGAGATCGAGAAGGGGGATGCATCTGCAGGAGAGAGAGAGAGAAAAAAGAGGGGGGCTGCACCATCGAGAGAGACCGAGAATAGAGGGGAGGGGTTTTTCTTCGCCAGGAGAGAGAGAGAGAGCGAGAAGAGAGGAACCTGCATTGATGAGAAAGAGGAGGGGGGTTACACCGTAGCGAAAGAAAGAAAGAAGAATAGGGTGCTACGTCGGAAGAGAGACAGAGCGAAGGTGGTGAGGGGGGAGACATCTAAGAGAGAGGGAGGTACTGCTGGTTGAAGGGGAGGCATCGCCATGTGTTGTCATCCGCAAGATGGGAGGCATCGCCACGCTATCATCCACAAGAGAGGGGAGGCATTGTTGTTCTGGGGGAGGGGGGCTACTTGTGCGCGAATGTCGATTGTGAGTCACTGGTTACTTTGCATGCAACAAGTTGGAGAGGGATGAGAATTAGGGTTCGTTAGACACCAGGGGGAGGTGTTTTTATATTTTTATTAAAAGATTTGATCAAACCAAGTGGCTCGAACCAAAATATGATAAAATCTTTTAATGATTTGATCAGACCAATTGACTCAAGCTAGGATCTGATCAAATCTGGGAATTTGATTAGCTGTGCCAGGCAACCAAGGCGCTCACCAACGTTATATTGAGGCGCTCAAGCCTTGCCTAGTTCGGGTGCCTAGGTGGGTGCATGAGTGCCTATTAGCATCCCTGTTTTCTAGTGCAGTATGTGTCACTCTGGTGACATACTACATCAGTTCTTGAGGTATTATAACTATGCTGTACAAAATACTCCGATGAAAGCACTAGAAAAAAATATTCATATAGGATCAAGATACTTGCACCAGCCTTTGGTATGTCAATTTTTTTACCATAAATATGGAAATATGACAGTGGCTGAACTTGATAATAGTGATCATATGTTAATAGGTCGTCTGGTAAGCCCATTAATGATATTTTATTATTCTTGTGCAAAGAATGACTGATGTTTTTTTCTCATGTATTTGGTGATTATGCATGTCATTCATTTTTTGGTTCTATAGTCATTTTAGACAAGTCAGTAGATTGTGTGCAACCTGCAGATCCATCTGATATTTAAAGTCTGTTAACATAATTGAAAGGCATTTTGTTTACACATGAAATAATGTTTATTTAAGTATCAGGTTGTAATATACATGATAACTTTTCCAAGTGACTTCTATATAGGCTGTATTTCAAACTAAAATTATATTTTTACTAAGTATAAAAAAGAATCGTGTCAAAATTCTTGAAGAAACTGTAGAGTGGCAGCTAGTTCTTTTTAGCCTTTTTTCAATAGAATTCAGGTTTCACAAGGATGCTTCTAATGTTTTTTGTGTCTGAAATGTTTATTCTCAACATTATATAAGCTGATGTAGTATATAATACCATATTTCTAACTATTGTCCAATTTCGGTTCCCCTTATTTTTCTATCTTCATCCAGTTTTTAGATTAAAAAAAATATGCAAATGAAGAAAAGAAAATGAAAGGAAAAGATGATATAAGAATGCAGACTTTTACAATCAAAATAAGGGTTTCTTAAAGGTTAGGGAAGTTCTGTGGTGAGGTTACTGCTTATCCATCTTTTTTGCACATCAGAACTAGCCATTTAAAGGTATAATTCCTTTGTGTTTGTGAAATTGTCCATATGCCACATGGCATTTGTATTGGATAATTCATTTCCTGGGGGTTATGTATGTAAGGTTGAGTCAGCCTGACTTAAATGATAATTCATTTATTGGAGTAGAGAATTGCAATCATTATGGAACTAATGTGCTTGAAATCAGAAGTTTAACAGTACTTCCTAAACTTCCTGTTTCATCACTCACTGTCTAAACTGTGATCCCTTCCCAATCTCTCATTCTCCACTTTTCTACATTTGATGGCTGTCTTATGGAAGTTCTTGCAGGCATAAATACAAAGGTATTCTGGTCAATGCTTATAGAAATTGCTAGTTGAGCAACTTCCATGCAGATTATAGTTAGCCACATCTGGAATTGTTAGCACTACTTCAATCAGACACAAATAATCAGTATTGTCTTTTTATGTTTTTACAGAGCAAGGCTAAAGCTGAAAAGAATCAAGCAAGGGAACGTTCGATGACTGAAAACTCATGCCAGCTTTGTGCAGTGGAAAAGCTAACTTTTGAACCCCCTCCGATATATTGTTCTCCATGTGGTGCCCGAATAAAACGAAATGCATTCTATTATACAATTGGAAGCAGTGAAACCCGTCATTACTTCTGTATCCCATGCTATAATGAGGCTCGAGGTGAAACTATAGAAGCTGAAGGATCTACATTTTTAAAGACAAAGCTTGAAAAGAAAAGAAATGATGAGGAAACTGAAGAATGGGTGTGTTTCTTCTTTGTGTTATCTAGATTTCTCTTTTTTTCTTTTGAGTTTTAGAGCCTATTGTGCATAAATGCTCAAACATATGCCATCCACATTCCATTTCAGTGGGTGCAATGTGATAAATGTGAAGTTTGGCAACATCAAGTCTGTGCTCTTTTTAATGGTCGAAGAAATGATGGAGAAGCAGAATTCACTTGCCCTAATTGTTGTGCTAAGGAGATAGAAAGAGGTGAGCGCAAGCCTTTGCCTCAGAGTGCTGTTCTTGGTGCAAAAGATTTGCCAAAAACTATTCTCAGTGATCACATAGAACGACGACTTTTTAGACGGCTTAAGCAAGAGAGGCAAGAGAGATCCAGGCATCTCGGGAAAAATTTTGATGAGGTGAGTGAGATATTGGTTTTGCATTTCCGTTTCAATTTTACAAATTTCTGTTTGATCTAAACTTCTGAGGAGCACTAAAGATATATATTCAAGGAACTACAACTGAAAACTTCGTTAATACTTATGCCGGTGATAAACTTATAAATGGTCCAAAGTAACAACCTCCATTTATTTAGACTTCTGTGGCATTATTAATTGATAATTTTGTTTGTAGCAGTTGAGTTACATTTGGCCAGTGGCCAGGTTCCTTTTCTCTTCTGTTACGATTGCATCTTTTCTTCTATTAATCCTTCCTTTATTTCTGATGGGATTTCAATGTTTAATGTTAGATATAATTGGCAGATATAGCTCATGTCCTATTTTCCAGGTAGATAAAGCAAATAATTACTCTGATTGAACCTTAAGATATTCTGGACCTGTAGTTCAACATTTCAGAGACCATCTATTATAAGTCTTCTTTTTTGTGTTAAAGCTTCTGGTGAGCCATCATATTCTATCATGATAAGTCTGATTTCTGATATCCATACCATGTTCTTTCTTTGCCTACTGTCCATCCACAGACAAACCACTACTCTATAATAGTTTCTTTTTTACACATGCAATGCACGTTGGCTAAAATCTTCACTGGAATTTTCATTTGTTCCTGCCATACATTATATATGAGCAGGATAAAAAGTCCGCAGTGTGACCGGAGTGTTTTTTGGTTTACCTTTTACCTTGTTAAACTCTTTGCTAATCAACTTGACAAGGCATGAATTAGGAATCTAGATAACATGATGATGTCTTATTTTATTTAGACTTAAATCAGAGTTATATATGATATATACTAGTAAAAACAAAGTCTATCTAAACTATCAACTGGTTATGTAAAATAAAATCAACACCAAGACGTTAGATAACACTTGTCAAAGAACATTGAAAAGACACTCCAAAGATAATCATATATGGAAGGCCTAACTAACTGGTGTTTGAACAAGGACCCATCCTAGACCTAAGCTATGCATGCCCATCCTACGAATACCGTCCACAAGACTGCATAGTCTAGGGGGTTTAACTCATGCAAACGTGCCCATGTATGCTGAAAATATTGTTTCCATCAGAACCCATTAAATAGTCTTACCATGGACCAAGACCCAATCAATATTATCTGGTGTTGCAGACTCCGTTGGTCTTATGTTGCAGACTCTGTTGGTCTTATTAAGTCTTTTGTACCCATTTCTTAAATCTGAAAATATTGACAGTTTGACTTGTTGACATGCCAAGCTATTAACTATGAAGAGAGCTGCCTCCAGTTTGACACTAATCCTTGGCCTACATGTTTCTGGATCAATTGGCTAATCTTTGAGTTTTATTTCACCTTTTTTGTCAGATACAGAAATCATGATTTTCCTTCCCTTATATAACTGAGCATTTTCAGGTGTCACATTTGAGCGATTCATGAGCTACTTCATACAAGCATATATCCTTATATTTCTGTAGGTTCAGTTTTTTACAACGAGGATGATGGATTTCCTAAATATGCTCATGGTTTTAGTGTTTATTTGAACTAAATATTACCCATGTTAGGAGAGTTTTTCCCAGATGATTTACTCTTATCCTAAGATCTAAGAGCAAATTTAGTATTTGGTACTTGGAAAAAAAGGATTTAAATATTGGTCCAATACTGGTTTTGGTAGTTTATCAGTCTGGTATACTGCTAGTGTTTAGGGCAGGACAGCAATATAAAATAATTAAAAATTCAAAATGAACTGATATGTGCTGCTATTGAGCTATATGTTTTAATATGGTACCTAATCAGACTGGTAAACATGAGTTGATTACGGGTCCGATTGGCTTTTAAAACTTTGATATGAACTTCTCGTTTTTAGCCTTTTCATTATGTTTCATGTACATTCCTGTTAAGTGATAAGAAAGAAATTCTTTTCGTGCTTTCCTCTCCTTTTAATATTGTTTTTTTCTCTTACTGAAGATGGTTAATTCTTATTCATTGTAGTTGAAAATTCTAAATTATTACTTCTTTTACATATTTCAGGTACCAGGGGCTGAAGGGCTTGTAGTCAGAGTAGTATCATCTGTTGACAAAAAATTGGAAGTAAAGCAGCGGTTTCTAGAGATATTTCAGGAGGAAAATTACCCTAAAGAGTTTCCTTACAAGTCGAAGGTACAGAAGTTTCATACTTGATAAGCCACTGAAATTTATGCTTCTTGTTGTCCTATGCTGAAGAAAAAGTTTCACCATACATCATAAAATATATCAAAAGGTAGCTCAAGTCTATGATGAAATTGGTGTATTTAACCTAAAATACGCTTTTTGCAGGCTATATTGTTGTTTCAGAAGATAGAAGGGGTCGAAGTATGCCTATTTGGGATGTATGTTCAAGAATTTGGTTCTGAATGCTCTTTCCCCAACCAGCGGCGTGTGTATCTGTCATATTTAGATTCTGTAAAGTACTTCAGGCCTGAGATCAAAACAGTGACTGGGGAAGCTTTACGTACTTTTGTTTATCATGAAATTCTGGTACTTTGACCTTAGTATCCTTCTATCTTTTATGTTCTAAATATTATTCAGAATAATTTGTTTCAGTCCTTTATTGATGATCTCATGCTTTTTCTACAAAAACAATAATGGCATGAAATACTTCAGGTCTTCTTTGTTTCAATCTATGAGTGATAACTTGTTTTTATTTGTATGTTTCAGATTGGATATCTTGAATATTGCAAGAAACGGGGGTTCACCAGCTGTTATATTTGGGCCTGTCCTCCTTTGAGGGGTGAAGACTACATACTGTATTGCCATCCTGAAATTCAGAAGACCCCAAAATCTGACAAACTCAGGGAGTGGTAAAGCTTGAAGGCTTTCATGTCGTTTCTTATTCCCTTTCGCTATTGTTATTTGTTTCATTTGCATTATTTGTTTTTCACCTTTACCAGGTACTTAACTATGCTTCGAAAAGCTGCCAAGGAGAATATTGTTGTTGACCTGACTAACTTATATGATCATTTCTTTATAACTATGGGGGAGTGCAAGGCTAAAGTAACTGCAGCTCGTTTGCCCTACTTCGATGGAGATTATTGGCCTGGTGCAGCTGAGGATATGATTTACCAGCTTCGCCAAGAGGAAGATGGTAAAAAACAACTGAAGAGGGGAAAAACCAAAATGACTATTACGAAAAGAGCTTTAAAAGCTGCTGGTCAAACTGATCTTTCCGGAAATGCCTCTAAGGATGCTTTGTTGATGCAAAAGGTATTTTTCTTCTACTCAGGCCTTCCATCATTTGGTAACTGAGGATTTCATGTTCATATCATCGTCTTATGATCATCTTATAAAATCCTGGTTGGGTTTTCGATCATGAATCTTGCTTGTTTCTTATTTACATAATTATTTTCAGAATTTTCTGTTGAAGTTATCATGTCCAGTAATCTAAATATTATTCTGCATTTTTTTCTTCTTACACAGCTTGGTGAAACCATCTGCCCTATGAAGGAAGATTTTATTATGGTCCATTTGCAGCATGCTTGCACACATTGTTGCATACTTATGGTATCCGGAACGCGATGGGTTTGCAACCAGTGCAAAAACTTTCAACTTTGTGATAAGTAAGTATCATTCTCCAATGCTGCACTTTTATATTTTTGGACTAATTAATATATCATCAAAACAAAGGGAGAAAAAAAAGCATAAAGTGATTGCCTTACTTCATAGAGGTAGTAGCAATTTATGAAATATAGGTGATAATAGGAGGTTTCACATAAATTCTCCTATGTCTAATATGGATTAGCAATCTCCATATTAGTTACTGCAAGTACTGTATGACTATTATGGTCATCTATTGCCGGTTGGTATGCTAACATCATGAATGTCATTTTATACTAAAATTTTCAATTGAAAACATAAAATGCTTGACAAATTGGAATTTTGTTACAGAACTATTGAATCTTTCTATGAATGGCACTTTTCAATGCTAGTATTGAATATTTATTCATGTTCGTTTCCTCAATACATGTGTAGGTTTTTTTCTTCTTTCTGGCAACATAAGGGGCAGTGTTTATGAGGGCTCTTGTTACTTTTTTTTACTTCATGCCTCATCTCTTGACTCATTGGCTAATTTTTAAATCTCTACAGGAAAGAAAAGTTTGAGTCAACAACAAAACAAATGAGTTAAACAGCACCTAAACAGTTATAGGAATTGTGTTCTTGCAAGTGTTATACTATTTATTGAATAATATGGTTCTAATTATAAAATGATACTCATCTTCTTGGTACTTATTCTAGAGTTGATTGCTTATTAGTCATGATCATTTCATTTCCTTGGAAAGAGAATTATACTTTCCTCTTCTGTCCTTCAACTAATAGCTTATGATAGGCTAGCAGTTTTGAAAACTATAGATTTGAAATTAAGTTAATCTATCAAACATCATTATGCCTATTTAATGCTCCTAATTTTGTATGGTATTGCTGTTCCTTAAAATAAGCTCTGTCGTTATCTTTTAGAAGCCATTTTACTGCCTTTAGGCTTTTCATCCAGACCTAACGAGACTTACGGTGGTATCATATTTTCAGTGACTCTTAATATGCTCCTGATTGAGTTGGTAATCCTTCAATTTGTAATCTGATTGATACTTTCAAACTGCTGGAGACTTCAAAATTTGACCTAAATAAGTTATATCTTCTCAGTAGCGTGCAGCCAAGTGCATGAGGCTCCTGCACCAGTATGTGGCCTAGGGATGTAAAAGTCTGCCTGTCCTTCTAAAGTTCTTTTGCTTCCCTCTTGTCTTCTCTTAAAAGCAACCTCTTTTTAAGTGAATTTCTTAGCTCTTGTAATTAATGCCTCTTTATATTCTCATTCAGATAGTTTGCTGTTGATAGTCCAACATTGAATCAGACTCTACCAAACTGTTGGAAATTACAAAATTAGCTAAATGAGTTATTTCCTTCCAGGTGGAATGTTATGTGAACTAGGTTTCTGCCAATCTGGGATCTGGGTAGGATAAGATCTGCATCATCAAGTTTTCAGGTTCCATTAGTTATTGGAAGATTTATGTTACCATTAGAGAACAACGGAGACTAATAGCTTCCAAGTGAAAATTATTTAATTCAATTTACTTTGGGACTACATATAGCTTGGTTTAGATTGTCTGAAATTTCATTGTACAGAGGTAGCTAAAGAATGCCTATCTTGAGTACGGGTTAAGACTGATTTTGTACTACAAAGTCTTGCCAAATGCTTCCATTTTTGTTGGTGTTAAAGAGGATTGTACATATTGGCTTGTGATTCTCTTTTGAGTTATATGCGTGCGATAGATATCATGGCCAGTGGATGCAGTGAGAAAAGTTAGAAAGGAGATTTTTGTTTGCCACCTTTTCCCTAAGAAAGAGCCTTATCTGGAACACCATGAGGACATTTTAGAATTTATTTCTATGAAGACTGTTAAGCAGGGCAGAAAAAAGTTGTATGCATTGTTCAAAGAAGTTAGTTGTTCAAGTTTCCTTGGCCCAGTATCTTTTTCTTTTCCTCTATTGATTTTCACTTGCTTAATATACCATTCTCTACATGTTGCTCCTGGGTTTTGTTCCAATGCTTGGAAAATAATCATTCATTTAGTCAGTTATTGGTGGATACTTTATGGTGTAATGAGTAATGAGATCTCATACATCACACATCACATAATCTTTTCAACCTTGAGAATGGTATTGAAGGTCCACATGATTTTTTTTACTATTGATAAAGTATATATGATTTCATAATAGCATGAGAAGAAACTGTTTCATTTGTTGAAGAAAGGATAAAAGAAAATGAAAAAAGAAATTGAGAAAATGAAGTCTATTTAGCAAGCAGTTTTTTACCTTAATGTGAGTATAATTTTACTAAATTAGAGTGGTTAAAACAAATGATACTTACAAAAATTTAATGGTACCAGATTGAAGTTTTTCAGCCATTACTTTGAACTATTTTATTAGTAGTCTCCCCATAGTGGTAACAAGTTGCTCTGAATGAACTTGTTATGGATTGAAGTTGCTCGTTCATATGTAGTTCTAAAAAAGGAGCTGAAAATATTGGAGTCTGGAATTGATTTGTTTCTATTGGCTTGTAGGTGTCATGAAGCAGAACAAAGTGTTGATGAAAGGGATAGGCATCCTACTAATAGCAGGGAAAAGCATATGCTATATCCAGTAAGTTATCCTAACAAAATTCATTCTGAGTGATTTCAAAATCTTATCTTCTTATGGTTGTGTGTGCATTTCCATAAAAATATATATGCTTGTGGATGAGTTTGCATGATTGTGTTTTTTTGTTTATTTTACCACAGACTTTGATTACTAATGCATGTACCCTGTAGGTTGAAAATAATGATGTCCCTCATGATACAAAGGACAAAGATGATATCCTAGAAAGTGAATTTTTTGACACCAGGCAGGCATTTCTGAGTCTTTGTCAGGGAAATCATTATCAATATGATACTCTACGCCGTGCCAAGCATTCATCGATGATGGTCTTATACCACCTCCATAATCCTACTGCCCCTGCATTTGTAACCACATGCAATGTCTGCCATCATGATATTGAAGCTGGTCAGGGCTGGCGTTGTGAAACTTGTCCTGATTTTGATGTGTGCAATGCTTGTTATCAGAAAGGTGGTATTGATCATCCTCATATGTTGACCAATCATCCATCAACAGCTGATCGTGATGCACAAAATAAAGAAGCTCGGGCAAAACGAGTCTTACAGGTAACTTCGTTGATTAAAAATCTGTACCTGATTTAGGTGTCAACTCCTCAAGCATGTTATCATGTTTAATTCATAGTCATTGTTATGCTCTTATTCCTTTTTCTGTTGGAGATGAATGTTTTCAGACATTATTTTATTATGTTGCTTTTTTAGAACAGTTTTGTGGCAGAATTCAGAGCCTGAATTAGTTTTTTTTGTTGATAAAAGATTTAGTTATATACTAAGTCTGATAATGTGCAAATTTGCATGATGAGGAATTGCCATTAGTTTTAGTTGCATTATTGCTTCTTTTATATACTCTGGCAGAAGTGCATATGCAACATAACTTATGCTACTTAAGAATTATAGGCTGCATATTCTTTTATGTAAATCATAAGAACTAATGAAACTCTATCCTTTAAAGACATTCAAATGGAAAGCAATTATTAGACAATAATATTACAATTGTTGGCCTAAATCTTGCAGATCACTAGTCACCAGTGGAAAATCTAATCTGGAACTAATTTACCTAATGTAGCTTGTTTTTATAATTAGGCGAGTTGTGTCTATAATTCTCTTAATGCCAATGTTTTTTTCCTTTTAAATATGTTGATAAAAAATTCATTTGTCTGAATATATTAGATCTAAATATGACCAGCTTATCCCTGTAAGGAACAGAACAGAATAAGAATTCTTATTATTTCTATGCAACTGCAACATAACATCATCCACAATGAGGAAAGAGTTGTCGATGCACCTGAAAATAATTGTGAGAAATAAATTGTTAAATAAACTCACAATGCCAATTGAGACATGGCTCTACCTGTGAGATTCTTTCAAAGGAGCTTTTCATGGTAAAAATTATTTTTAAACATGTACAAATCCATTTACGATACTCCTGTGTTAATAAATGAGTCAAGTCTTAACAAAAAAAGTCTTTGATTCAGTGTGGTTGCAAGGAGGTTTTTGGTATATATTTATGTATATGTATATATATATATGTACATATATATATATGTACATATATATATATATATATATATATATATATATATATATATATATATATACATATACATATATATATACATACATACATATATTTATACCTGCACACTGTAAACAAAATGTGTGAAAAAATTTTATTTCATTATAATGAATCATACATATGCAGTTGCACAACTTCTCAGGTAATGTAGGACTCGTAAGTAGTCTATTTAGCCATACTAATTTTGGTTCATCCTCGGAACTCAAAAGCCATCAATGCATTAGCTTGCCTATTGGACATTGCACATGTAAAAGAAATTAGCCTAGGAATTAAGAGATCATGTTTGTGTGGCTATTAAAGTAGTTTAATCTGCCATAAATAGCACTATCAAACAGAGTTGTAAATAAGCATTCATGGGCCCCACAAATGTTCCTTGCTTTCTTTATATTCATTCATTGGAGAAATTAT